>CAHIKZ030001389.1:0-45000 GCA_903632075.3 Acanthosepion pharaonis | reverse complement strand
TATATAGGAGGACTGATATTGTGTAACAGTTCAGTACTGCTTCAAGTCTCTTCTTCATCTTTGTGAGGTGATTGATCCCAGTACTGCATTCATCTGCCATATAAGATGAGATGACTGATATTACATAACAGTTCAGTACTCTTTTCTTTGTTTCTGTTACTTCAGGTCTCGTCTTCATCTTTGGGGAGATTGTCCAGCATTCTCTGCCATATAGGAGGACTGATATTACGTAACAGTTCAGTACTCTTTTCTTTGTTTATGTTGCTTCAAGTGTCTTCATCTATGAGGAGATTGTCCAGCATTCTCTGCTATATAGAAGGACTCGTATTACATAACAGTTCAGTACTCTTTTCTTTGTTTCTAACGAGTAAACATTTAAAAAACAAAAAATTCACCCCGCCCTTGTAACCAATCGGATTGGCGGGAAAATAACAAAAAATGTTAAGTGAAATCCTGTTATGAAATCTGAATATGAATAGCTAGTCTTGATATGCAATGAAAATGTCATAATCCAACTTATGCCATTTATTTGTTCGCCAAATTGCATTTTTTCGAAAGAGCCATTGCTAACTAACAGGAAATAACTGACAGTATCAAGTAGTCGATTCTTATCTTGTCATTTTCAGCAGTTTCTTCTTTCCCGGGGGTGAAAGACGTCAATAGATCAAATGTCATAAATGAATATTTTTAAAAATTAATCTGAAAGCCAATGGTAAAATAGCTATCGATATGAATTTTTAATATTTGCCGATGTCTAAAATGAAACAATTCAAATTGTTACATGACATTCAGCTTTGATATTCGCGTTAGCTTTACGTAAAATAAATGACTGGCGCATAAGCTCCAAGTTCTAGATTCAGGATTGTCCCACGGGACAATAACAAAGTATATTAAAGCGTTGTTTCGTAAATTTGGTCATATGATCCTTGTGAGATCAATCCGAGAACCGAAGAGTTCCAGACTTAGACCCAGTGGAAAGAGAGGGCGGGGTGAACAGGACTAAAAAGAACTAAACAAGATATCAGCTGAACGAGAAAATCTACTTCCTTAGATTAAGTAAAGCGGTCACGCGGTTATCCGGCTCAACTTGCACTCGATGAAGGCTGGGGAGTATAACGGTCAAAACGTTGAGATAACAGCAAAGGCCAATATTCCGCATGTAACTGATATAAGAATATCATAACAACATTCTCTTTTTTTTCTCTCCTTCACCTCGGTCTTTTTTCTCTCCTTCCGATCTTTTCTTTTTTTTCTCTCTCCTTCCGCTCTCTCCTTTTTTTTCTCTCTCCTTCCGCTCTCTCCCTATTTCTCTCTCCTTCCGCTCTCTCCTTTCTCCTTATTTCTCTCTTCTTCCGCTCACCTTTTTTCTCTCCTTCCGCTCTCCTTTTTTTCTCTCTGCTTCCGCTCTCTCCCTATTTCTCTCCTCCTCCGCTCTCTCCTTTCTCCTTATTTCTCTCTTCTTCCGCTCACCTTTTTTCTCTCCTTCCGCTCTCTCCTTTTTTTTCTCTCCTTTCCGCTCTCTCCCTATTTCTCTCTCCTTCCGCTCTCTCCTTTCTCCTTATTTCTCTCTTCTTCCGCTCACCTTTTTTCTCTCTCCTTCCGCTCTCTCCCTATTTCTCTCTCCTTCCGCTCTCTCCTTTCTCCTTATTTCTCTCTTCTTCCGCTCACCTTTTTTCTCTCTCCTTCCGCTCTCTCCTTTTTTTTCTCTCTCCTTCCGCTCTCTCCCTATTTCTCTCTCCTTCCGCTCTCTCCTTTCTCCTTATTTCTCTCTTCTTCCGCTCACCTTTTTCTCTCTCCTTCCGCTCTCTCCTTTTTTTTCTCTCTCCTTCCGCTCTCTCCCTATTTCTCTCTCCTTCCGCTCTCTCCTTTCTCCTTATTTCTCTCTTCTTCCGCTCACCTTTTTTCTCTCTCCTTTCGCTCTCTTCTTTTTTTTTCTCTCCTTCCTCTAAGACTTAAGGGGGTTACTGAGTGTGAAAGAATATGAGAAAAAGAAAAAAAATATTAAGGAGAGATAACTATAAAAGAAGAGGAATTAAGAAGACAGGATATAACGATAACACTGCATTTAAATTTTAATTGTTTCACTCCAAGCAAGACAATAAAGCCCTTAAGACGCATGGGGGTTACTGAGTGTGAAAGAATATGAGAAAAAGAAAAACATTAAGGCGAGAGAACAATAAAAGAGGAATTAAGACAGAAGGTAACGATTGACATTGCATTTAAATTTTAATCGTTTCTGTCCAAGCAAGGCGATAAAGCCACTAAGACGAAAGGTGTTATTCTGTGTGAAAGAATATGAGAAAAAGAAAATCATTAAGTCGAGAGAACAATAAAAAGTGGAATTAAGACAGAACATAACCATTTACATTGCATTTACATTTTTGAAGATCAAATTTGACTGGGAAGCAAGAAGCCGGATGTGAATTCCACAAATAAGTGTGATAGAAGAAACTGTTAGCATAGAACTTGCGGTTACATTTATCCATTTCAAATGTAAAATGCTGAGACCTTGCCGCCAATCCAGTACTGCGCTTACACTCATAAAGTCTAGATAACGTAGAGGAAAGTTAATCAGAAGTATTACCATGAAAGTATTTGTAGAAAAGGCACAGGGAAGCTACATTACGGTTGTGGGAAAGAGATTAAAATCGAGATGTCAGGCCAGAATCATTAGCATTGCAGTTTGTTTTGTTTTTTTACTTTATTAATGATTTCTAAATATATAGCAGGAATATCAGACACACGTGGTAACAATATTCAAAGTACAGACGAATGGTAGACTTATAAACGTGAAAGACATTCTGGCGAGAAAAATTGTCTTTCACGACACAGTGAAATAACTTTCCTAGCAGCAGATCTAGCAATTGATTCAATATAATCTTTCTACTTCATGTCAGCGGAAAACGATAACGCGCGATAGTGCAACGAGTCATTCTCTTGGAGGTTAGCATCAGCCGTATGCAGTCAGATGATTAATAGTGTAGTTTTGTTTTGGAGGCGTTAAAATTAACAAGCCATTTCGCGTCCCAGATGACAACAGAGTGTAGGCCATTTTTTTTTTAGATCAGCTGCCAATTTATGGTCAGTCCTGGATGTTTCCTTAGAAGGAAACGGCCATTGCCATTTGTGTGAAATTTCAGCCTGCTCTTTATATGGAGGAACAGTTGAGATTATGCTGACACTTTTTCTTATATTATTCTCACACTCAATATCGCTTTTTACATTTTAGCATAAATTACTCTTCTCATATCTGCAAACACTTTTCGCCATCACTAATACATACCGATACACTTCTCGTGTCCCATGGCATTTACATTGTCTCTCTTCTCTTCCTGGCTAAAATGGCCGAATTCCAGACGTGACCATTTTGCAGGTCGTAGTAGTCAGGACAGGCCGATGATGCCAATGGGACCATTTGGACGACATTATTAATTTAAGCTTTGGGACAACTTATTCGTCATCTGGGACAATGAGACTGATTTTTTTTTTTTTTTTTTTTTTCCATTTTAACAAAAGCCGTTACCTTATAATTGATAGCGGATCATGGATACGTTTTTCTGTCCCTTGTCAAGACTGACAATAAGCGGAACAGTTTTTACCGTAAAGTAGTTATGGGTGAGTGATTTGCCCATCTATTCATCACTATACTCATATCGAGAAAGTTTTCGCTAAGATTTTTTTATCGATGGTAAAACCTGTAGGGATATCGAGTCATACCTTCGCAAGGCAATAAAGTTTTAGAAGAAATGTTATATTCAGAGGTACATTTTCTTTATTCTATCAGTGGCAGAAAATCATTGGGCACTTCGACATAGTGGTTAGGAAGTTTTTCTCGCTAGATCTATTACACCTGAATAGTGAGTTCGATCCTTACTGGGTGCCCAATACTTTCGATCTTGTGCCACATCTGTGCTACGCTTAGAAAATCACAATTTTCTGTTCTTAGTAGGTGAAGAATGTGGAAGTCAATTATTCTGTTTGGAAAAAAACAAAACAAAAAAAAAACGAAACGTCTATCCAAACACGTGCATCCACTAAATGTAACGTTTACACTAATGAGAAATCCATCATAAATTCGTGAAAAATTACTTTGTTTATAGGTACGAAAATTGGTTTTCCTTCATAAGGGCAATTGATCCTTGCTTTACTGTGAAGGCCGTCGTGGCTGAGCAGTCAAAAAACACATCGGGCTATAGGGTAGTTTTCCTTTATATAATGAGGGACGAAACCTGTCGAGGGGCACATTTTCGTTATTAAAAACTTTCAAAAAACTAAGGCCTTTCGACACTGAAAGCAGAACGCGCGTCGAAACCGCGAAAGATGCCTTCCAAAAGTTAAGCAAAGTATTAAGAACAAGAAAAAATATCATTAGAAACACGTATAATAGATCTGAAATGCTATGTAATATCTGTCCTACTATACAGCAGTAAATGTTGGATAATTTCATCACGGATGATGAGGAGACTTGAAGCAACAGGGATGTGGTTTTACTGGAGGATGCTGAGAATAGCAGGAACGGAACATGTGAGCAACGGGATAGTTTAAAAAAAAAAAAAAAGAACAAAATGTCACCAGGCTGAAAACTGTTGATCTTTTTGAAACCCTGTTGAAGACCTGCGATAAAATGGGCTGCAGGATGTTCCTCAAAGTCCGTAGCCTTGACACTCATCTTGATAAATTCAAGAACATGGGGTCATATTCAGAGGAACAAGGCGAACGCTTCCAAGATATACTGGACTGAACGCCACTACCAAGGATAATATTGCAATATTATATAGTGATATATATATTATATAGTCATATATCACTGTGTAAGATTCTTTTAATGTTTTTGTCTTTGGTCTGTATGTATTATTTCCTAAATGCCTCTGTCTAGAAAGCAAAGGAAATCATTTTTATTCCCTTCAATGTTTGCTTTTCATGACCTGGACATCAATGTTTTGAAACTAACCTATTTCCCATTACATTCTAGACAGATTTAGATTTCTAGACCATTCGGGAGGTTTCTAAAAGTTTCAAGAATTTTTAGAACTTTCTGGCTAACAAGGATCGTATCAGGAAAGCATAATAGGGGTCTATATTTGGGGTCTGATCGGTGAAATTAATTTACAGCATAAGCTCACTTCTAAATATTTGTGGTCTCTCTTGACTAAATAAAAGCCTTTTTTTGAATCATATGTCGTTTTGTTTCTACTTTGCGTGGTCGAGACTGTTGACATTCGACAGTTTTCTCAAGTTTCAGAAATATCATTATCCGGATCACAAAAGCAAAGTTTTGGGGAATTATTACACATTTTTCACACTTTCTGGGCATTAGCAACTAGGAAATAATAGTTGCTACTCAAGGACAAAAATTGTTTTACACAGTGTTATCCAAACATTTTTTTTCAATTCCTGTCCTCAGGTGTCCAGGTCTTGACATCATATTACAATGTCATATGATCCCAGTCGTCATATCACCAGACCATATGATCACCATATCACATGATCATAATGCTGCAGTATTATGTGGTCATATAATCATTAGAATATAATCTCACGTGATTATATGGTCAATTTGGAAAGACTTTAACATAGTAAGAACGAGGCGTTATATTCACTTTTCTCAACTAGGTGTTACCTCTCTCAGTCTAATCATTCTCACCTGTATCAGACTGATCATATTTTACTCTCTCAAACTACTAATATCTATCTATCTATCTATCTATCTATCTATCTATCTATCTATCTATCTATCTCACGCACACACACACACACACACACACACATCCCGCTCTAACCCCCCATCACTGTTGAAACTCCTAAATGTAGCCGTCTCTTCTACTCCAATAGCTTCATGTCTCGCACCTCTCGCCTGTGGAACTCCTTTCCCTATTCCCGTTTCCCTGTGAGCTATAATCTCCAGCTATTTAAATGTAATGTCAATCGACATCTCCAGTTGCCTTGATCTATCCACTACCCTCATCCTTTCTTCTATCACTCCTATCTGATCTTGCTCTAAATTTTCTGTAACCCCTTGCGTCCTAGTGGCTTCCCGCCTTGCTTGGGGTGAAATGCTTAAAAAAGAAATATATATATATTGGATGTATTTGGGCAGCATTTTTGATTTAAAAAGAAAACAACTAAAGTTCTTTGATTATTTTTTTTTTTATTTACTTTTTCAATGTTTCTAATTATTTTCTAAATTCTGGCTCGTATTTGTAATTATATTTTCCCATATGGAAGTACTTCTGTGTATATATATATATATATATATATATATATATATATATATATATATTAAAATATATTACAAATCGGAACCCAGAAAGATTATTAGAAACAATTTAAAAAATTTTTAAAAAATAATCAACAAAGAACTTTAGCTTGTTTTTAATTCTTACCTGGTACTAATTCTACAGGTAAGCTCAAAGATTCCAGGTGCATATTCTTTTTTCTTTTTTAAAAAGTGATTTTTTTTATATGGTTATCTCTGCATATATTGACTTCGTTTTTCAGAATTTAAATTTTTTCTACGCGTTTTGGAGAAAGTATCTTCATCTTTGTTGTTTTTATCGCGACGTTCCTTAGACCTTGAACGTAACTATCGGCTTTGTTTTTCTTTTAACCAATTCGCAAAACATCCCAACTTCCAAAGTTGATAGGACATAGATTCAAAATTTTCTCGGGAACCCTTTCAAACGAGATGAGGAAGTAAATAATTGAAAAAAAGAATTTGTCTTCTATCTTCATATGAAAGGTTTCAACAGAAAAAATAATTCTTAAAAAGCAGAGAAAATTGGGCTTTTTAACCTTGGTTGGCAACCAATCTAAGAGAAGAACCTCTGAATTTAAAACTGTGGAGAAGGCAACTGAAAACCGCTCCACTATATTTCCCAAGAAATCATGGCGTTTCCCAGATAATAAAATAAAAATTAAACTGAAGTGCCATTATCGCCTAAGGGAAGGAAAAATGCCATTCTTTGAAAAAAAAAATGGCTCCCACGTGGTATTCAAATGTAAGCAAATACTAGCAAAGCAAGATTTAAAGACTACCGGATATTTCCTACGCCTGAGAAAGTCTAACGTCTATCGGCCGTAACGTTGGCATAGAAATAACAAAGATGAAGATAGTTGTCCACAAAAATGTATGGAATAATAAAAAAAATGTTTTATCTCTATTTACATTATTTGGACTATTGTCCTCATCTGCCATATTTATCACAACGTTTCGGCCGTTGTACGCTCCGGCTTTCTTCAGGTGGTTGGAATGTCGAACTGAACCCGCTCGCTGGGGTAAACTGTTCTAGTTCTACGTGCCATGTCTAATGGATGTCAGTTATCAGTTATCTCCTGTTAATTCCTCTCTCCAATTTAGGGCGGTGGAGAACTTGTAGAGAGGAATTAACAGGAGATAACTGATAACTGATATCAATTAGACATGGCACGTGGAACTAGAACAGTCTACCCCAGCGAGCGAAATGAATGGTTCAGTTCGACATTCCAACTACCTGAAGAAGGCCGTAGCGTACAACGGCCGAAACGTTGTGATAAATATGGCAACAAAGATGAGGACAATAGTCCGAATAATGTAAATAGTGTACATAATACCTCATCTCAGAAATATAGACAGATACTGAAAGGCCGAAACGTTGTGATAAATATGGTGACAAAGATGAGGACAATAGTCCGAATAATGTAAATAGTGTACATAATACCTCATCTCAGAAATATAGACATGTTTTATCTCATTTTGACTTCTTGTTAAATTGTTTTTTAATGTTTTTGCTTTTTTTTTTTTTTCCTCAGGAATTTTCGGGTTTGGACATTGAGAGAGAATTCCAGAGAAACCGGCCGACATTTTCACTGACGATGAGCGTCTAAAGACAGGAAATTTCCATCGAGATAAATTCAACGATTCAAATTCAAAAACTGAAGATTTTTAGGCAATAATTACCGCGAAGGATCGAAGTGTAAGCAAGACTTGACCAGTGACGACTTAAGCACAAAATAAACAAAGAAATAAGTCAAGGAAGCCATTAGAGAAACAATACTAATAACACAACAATGGGAGGTAATGCTAGTAAACTAGGACACAAAAAAAATGCCGCGGTTAACGAAACGAAACAAGCAGCCAGTGAAGTAGCTACCGACGTGAAAGGTAATATTGAGAGTGGAATTAGTGATGTTAAGAAAGGTGCTACAGACATTGCCACGGATGCTCAAAATACGGTAGAAGGTGGCCTGAGTGCAACTAAGGAAGGAGTCACAAAGGCGGCTAGTGATGCCAAGCAAGAAGCGGAAAAGGGTGTGAGTGATATCAAGAAGGGTATCGCTGGTACTGTCGAAGAAACCAAGCAGGGCATTGTTAACACTGCCAATGACGCTGTGCAGAATGCAACGACCGCTGTTAACGAGGTGAAGCAGAGTGTAGTAGACACTGCAAACGAGGCGAAGCAGAGTGCTGTTAGCAGTTTTAACGACGCCAAACAAGCTGCAGTTTCTGGCTATGAGGACCTGCGTTCTAGCGCCACAAGCACTTACAGTGATACCAAGAACAGCATCAACACGGCCCGGCAAGAGTTTCTGAGCAGTGTTGGCTCAGCTCAGCAGAATGTCACTGATGAAGTCTCGGCCGGTTTCAGCGCCTTTAAGCAAGAGTCAGATAATGTTAAGAGTTCAATCGGGGGAAATCTGCAGTCAGCTAAGCAGGATCTCGATTCGGGGGTAGAAGGTCTTAATAAAAGCGTAGCGGAAGGCAAAACTGAGGTTTCAAGCGCCATTGAGACGACCAAACAGGAAGCGTCTGACGCTTCCGCTGGAGCCTTCGGAGCCCTGGGCCAGTTGAAGGACAGCTTGCCAAGTGGAGAAGATATCAAAGGGGCAATTGAACAAGTAAAAAGAACCGGTGAAGAGGAAGTGGAAAAAGTTGTAGAACAAGTCAAAACTGGTGCCGAAAAAACAATTGGTGAAATTAAAAACATCAAGACTCCTTTTAGCTAATGAATAAGATAACATGTTTGGTGAAATTATTCTTTTTTTTTAATAATAATAATAATAACAATAGAAGGAGAAAAAGCGAGGGGAAATGATTACTCCCTCTCCCCTGATACCTACATATGTACCTTAACTGATTAATTAATAACTTAATATCTTAATTAATCAACAACCTGCTACCAGCGAAATATTGAACTGAGAGGAAGAAGTTTCTTTCTGCTTTTATTTTTATTAATTTTAATTATTTTTTCATATATATATATATATATATATATATATATATATATATATATATATATATATCTTTTTTATATGTATACACTATCTTTTCTTATTGTTTTTTTTCCATGAATATATTTTAAAAAAATCACTGGCTCCGTCCAATATTTAATGTTGGCTTCAGCTTTTTTTCCATTTCCATATATATATATATATATATATATATATATATATAATGTTTCTCTTACCTTTTTGGTTATTATTAATCATTTTTTTGTTTTAAAATATTAAAAAAAATGTGATATTTTCCGCTTTCTGTACCCCTCGTAATTTTTTCTTTGTTTTTACTGTAAATTTAAAGCAAAAAAATGGTATTTCGATCTTTGATTATAAAAAAAAAAATAAAACACAAAAGCTGGATTGGAGCTTCAAAATAAACAAAATTTTTAACGAAAACTTCTTTTTGCTTCTTTTAATAATTCCTGTCGCAGTCACGCCTCATTTTATCTTTTCATCATTATTTGGTCATCTTATCAATATATCATATGATCCAATAGATGATCGTATGATTATATAATCATCATATCACATGACCATCTGGTCATCATGTCACAATGGTCATATGGCAATCTGGTCATATCACGTGATCGTATGAACATCTGGTCATCATATCACATGTTCATCTGGTCATCAAATCACATGGTCAAATGACCATCTGGTCATCATCCTACACAGTCATATGCAGAGCCGGAATATGATCTTTTGGTGCCCCTTGGCTAATGAAATTATGTCGCCACCTCAGACCTAGCCACCCTCGTCCGTGCCTGTTTTGAATATATTTTACTCGAGATATAGTTTGGCGACATTTACGTAGCTTGAAGTAAACTTAATGCAAATTCTTTAAATAAGCTAGAATAGCTATCTCTTATTTGTCGATAAAAATTATTCTTTAAGAAATACCACTATTTTATTATCTATTGCAAATCAAATTAGTACATATTGCAACATAGCTGTATAAAAAAAAAGAAAAGAAAAAGCAGTTTTTGTATAACCAGTATTATACCCAAGCTTTAGGTAATAGGATAATCCGGTCCTGGTCTTATGACCATCTGGTCATCATATCGCATGATCATCTAGTCATCATATCACATGATCATACGTTTACCTAGTCATAGTACTACAATGTAATCTGGTCATACGGTTATAATATTACATGGTGATCTGGTCATATCATTTAATCAAAATATTAAGTTAGTCACTTGGATATGATAGCCGTTTGACCATAT
Organism: Acanthosepion pharaonis; assembly: GCA_903632075.3. Lineage (NCBI taxonomy): Eukaryota > Metazoa > Mollusca > Cephalopoda > Sepiida > Sepiidae > Acanthosepion > Acanthosepion pharaonis. Next base: position 34,519 of record CAHIKZ030001389.1, on the reverse strand, counting down.
GATCATTTGATATCTAGTAATATGGTCATACTGACCGTATAGCTATTTGTGAATCTATTCTTATGACTTGCTATTATAATTCTTACGACATACTATTGTAATATGGTTATAGTGATATATGGAAATCATATCATAATCTGGTAATGTATTTTTCCTGTGGCAGTTTTTTTAGGCATCATGCTAAATTTATTTTATCAAGCTGAAAGATCCGTTTTGAGCAAATGGCGAGTAAGATAAATTATTTACATGGCCTTAAAATGACACTGTAAGTGTTTTTAACAGACGACGGAAAATGTGGCACCGAAATTCGAAGGCGCATTGGAATAGAGAAAGATGCCTTCCAAAAGCTAAGCAAAGTATTAAGAAACTGGAAATGTTCGTTAGAAACAAAGTGCTGAACTGTAATACCAGCCCTCCTAAAAGTTAGTATCTGCTGGACAACTTCCTCGCGGATAAAGAAGGATTCTGAGAATACTATGGATGCAACATGTTAACAACGAGGAAGCTCGGAACAAAATGACACTTATACAGTGGAACCTCGGTTCACGAATTTAATTCGTTCCTGAAGGCCGTTCGTAACCCGAAATGTTCGTAAACCGAAACTATTTTTCCAATAGGAATCAATGTAGAGAAAAAAAAAAGTCACAGTACAATAAAATTTTTAAAAAAAGTACACCGCAACACACGAATGTATACAACACGGTGGTCAGAAACAGACTCGGAAATTATTCGTTCGGGTTGACTAGGTTCAGCAATGTTGTTCGAGAACCGAAATTTTGTTCGATAACCGAGGTATTTTCATCTCGAATTTTCTGTTCGTAAACCGATTTGCTCGACATGTGAGACGTTCGAAAACCGAGGTTGCACTGTATTTAGAATCATAAAACGATAGTTGAAATTTCTGGAACATTATGAGGAAAGAAGGCTTGGAGAGTTTGTCACTTATGGGGGACATACTGAATGCCAGAATATGAACTGAAAGCGTTAATAAGCATTGCTTTAAGCTACAAAGGATAGGAAGTTGTGGAGAGTCATGATTCCCCACGTCCTGAAGGGCCACGGCACATTATGAAGACAAACTTTGAGCTCTTTCCAGAGACATTTACTATGTTGCCGGTCAAAATTTTATGAAGTTCGAAAATATTTGTTTCACATTTAATATTAACGCTAAATTTTTGACCGTAGGGCACCTGGTTTGAATCACGCCATGAATAATTTTGTGGGCAACTATTTCTCCCTTCTCGTTGCGAAGTGTCTGAAAAATCATACCCACGAGTTGACCCTAAGCCTTGTGAATGAACTATTCGGAAACCGTTGATGGTTGTGCTAACACGAAGTAACAAGTCATCGTGACCGAGGGTTTCAATGTACTGGCCTTGTGCAATTACTGGTGACGCGAGATTATACGATCCCGTCGTGAGACTGCAACTAAGGTCCGCAGTATAAACTACAGTTTAGTTCTGTGGGTAATGTGAAAACACAAATGTTGTTGAACAGGTGTCTGCAACAGAGATTAGATATACATTATAGTCTGATGAATGTCCAATACTATAGAACTGTACTATTTATTATACTGCAGTAAATAAATTCCTTATGTTTAGGTCATTGTACAAGTGAAATGAAATATTTAATTAATATTACGTCTGCTAGCAGCGTCAGAAGGAACAGTTGATTTAGCGACATGAAGAATTCATTGGTGCCTTATTTGGGAAGAGTTTAATTCACATCAAATGGCAGAAAATTGGGACCGTTGACTGGAATAAATTAATTTTAATAAATACTTATACAAAAAAGATATTCACGAAAATTCAATATATCCAGGAAAAAAATTATATATATATATATATATATATATATATCCAAATGAGAGAAATAACAGATGGAGTAAAAATCCACTGTTCGTAGCATTTCCTTTTAAAGAGTGCTAAATACAAAGTAGAGCAATATGTAATTATTATTATTACTATATTTATAATAAAACATGTTGAAATCACTACACAAAAGCTTTCATGTTTCGATACTATGATTGTACTTCTTCAGGCGATGGTAAGTAACTGATTACTTACAATCGCATAAAAAATACAATCATAGTATCGAAACATGAAATGGATATCCAGATTTCAACATGTTTTTAAATCTCTTATAATAAAAATATAATATATATATATATATATATATATATATAATGTGTATGTACAGAATGGGGTGTGTGATACGTTTCGGACTTCATCGAACTAAATTTGTTAGGTTGAGGAAAAGAACTTTTCTAAACTCAACATAAAATGTGTTACTACTACATCTAAAACAAGAAAAAACTTAGTCAATACTAAACAAACTCGAAGGAGGAATTTACTCCATCGCCTGTAATAATTGTCACAAAAAATACATAGGAGAAACCTCAAGAAATCTAAATAAAAGATTACATGAACACAGAAGGGATATTTTACAAAATAATACAAGTGTGTTGGTTACCCACCGTAACGAGACTGATCACAATTTTGGCATCAAGTTTCTACTCTGATCAAAGGAGAAAACAATTCACTACGACGTAAATGCCGAGAGGGCGCCTTGATAGCAAGGTCATCCATAGTAAATTTGCACCCTGGCTTTTACAACATCTTACCATTCCTGAAAGATTTTCTATTATTACAGTTTGGAATATCTAATAGCAAAAGTGATGAAGCAAAAAGAAATTTTTAAAAATTCTAAATGAAATCGGTTAGATTTTATACAGCCACTAAAAAAATTAAAATTCCCAGCATTCCTCGCCCGTGCGCATGCGTAATCGTGTCAACGTAACAAATTTAGTTCGATGAAGTCCTAAAGGGCGGAACGCGCCACACGAAAACTTTTACCACTTACATATTTTCCTTCAAAATTGTTCTTGATATGTAAAAATTTATATATTGTTATTTCATAAATATATATCTATGTGTGTGTGTGTGTGTGCGTAATCATTTCACCTCAAACAAGGCAATAAAGCCATTAAGATTTAAAGGGTTACTGAGTGTTAGAGAATATGAGAAAATAAAACACTATTAAGGAGATAGTATAATAAAAGAATTGGAATTGAAAATACAACGTATTTTTTCTTATAATATGTAGATATAGTTGGCTGATGTAAGGAATTTGAGAGATAACACAACAAAAATAATAATCTAGATAATAAGATAAATATTTATTGTATATTAGCCAGTCTTTTGGCCAAATGGAAGTATGATTAGAAAGATTTAAAAAACCTGAATTTTCGGACACACCTGTGGCCTTTATCAACGAGACAAGAATGAAGTGGAACTTTTTTCTTTCCGCGTGTCCGAAAATTCCGATTTTTAACATTTTTCCCCCGTCATGCTTCGATTTGGTCAAAAGGCCACCTAATAAATATTATTAGTCTTATTAGCAATATTATTATTTTTATCTCGAATTACTTTCACTGGTCTATTATATATAGATATATAATATCAATCTGCTGAATGACACATTTTATATTTGTATTAATCATATATATATATATATATATATATATTTATAAAATAATAAACACACCAACACTTTCTGCTACCGCGGTTTCCACCAATAAATGCTTTCTTCAGACAAAAGACAAAAGGAAAACTTTTCTAAGCCGACGCGTTTCGCTCTCCGAAGGACTGTATCAAGGAAAATGCAAGGATTTTATTTTGTAAGAAGTATTTATATACAAGAGCAAAAGTTTTATTGGTTTTTCAAATTTTTTTAATTTTAGTACGCTCATATTCATCAGGTTAGCGGATAAGTAAGACAAGGTATGGAGGACGTGACGTGATACAATTCAGTGTCTAATAAACGAAAGTGAGTAAATGATGTTCTTGAATTTCTTTTCTTTTTATACAAATTAGTATTTATTTTAGTTTGGGATTTATATGTTATATATTTTAAATAACATCATATGACATATTTAACAGTTTTCTTTTAATTTTTTAAACATTTTTATAGTCAAATATGTTTCCATGGGAAAAGAGTAATTCTTTCAGGAATGGAGATATTGGAAAAAAAACCGGGGCGCAGGTCTATATTATCATAAGATTCGATAGATATAATCTGATAAAATTAAATGTTCACTTATCTTATTCCTACTCAGAGTTTTTCGGGAATTACAATTACATCTACTCGACAGGAAACTTAATTATAACATTCTTTACAATCAAGTCTCTTGATGAGTGAATATGATATCCACAAGACTCAGAGTAGAGACAGATAAGTTGATATTAAGCACTTCAATTAAAAAACTGCTTGCCTCAAAAGTATTATTTTCCAGAAATACACTGGTTGTATCCTTCTTTCTAGCAAAACACAATCGTATTTATTGTAATAAATAAATATATATATATATATATATATAGAGAGAGAGAGAGAGAGTTTTAAGGAGTGCTATGTTTATGGGATAAAGTGATCAATATCAGACAGAGTGTATGCAAATATAAATATAAAAGTGAACATTGAAGTCAACACTCAGAGGCGACAGGCTGTTTTATGCTGGACGCAATCTGAGGGTAAACGCATATCTGAAATCCAACCTTTACTTTAGGGCCATTCATTATATATATATATATATATATATATATATAGAGAGAGAGAGAGAGAGAGAGAGTTTTAAGGAGTGCTATGTTTATGGGATAAAGTGATCAATATCAGACAGAGTGTATGCAAATATAAATATAAAAGTGAACATTGAAATCAACACTCAGAGGCGACAGGCTGTTTTATGCAGGACGCAATCTGAGGGTAACGCATATGACAAGCCAAGCTTTACTTTAGGGGCCATTCATATATATATATATATATATATATATATATAGAGATATATAGAGAGATAGTTTTAAGGAAAGATATGTTTATGGGATAAAGTGATCAATATCAGACAGAGTGTATGCAAATATAAATATAAAAAGTGAACATTGAAGTCAACACTCAGAGGCGACAGGCTGTTTTATGCTGGACGCAATCTGAGGGTAACGCATATGACAAGCCAAGCTTTACTTTAGGGCCATTCATTATATATATATATATATATATATATATATATAGAGAGAGAGAGAGAGTTTTAAGGAGTGCTATGTTTATGGGATAAAGTGATCAATATCAGACAGAGTGTATGCAAATATAAATATAAAAGTGAACATTGAAGTCAACACTCAGAGGCGACAGGCTGTTTTATGCTGGACGCAATCTGAGGGTAACGATTGCGTATGACAAGCCAAGCTTTACTTTAGGGCCATTTTATATATATATATATATATATATATATATATATAAGATGAGAGAGAGAGAGTTTTAAGGAGTGCTATGTTTATGGGATAAAGTGATCAATATCAGACAGAGTGTATGCAAATATAAATATAAAAGTGAACATTGAAGTCAACACTCAGAGGCGACAGGCTGTTTTATGCTGGACGCAATCTGAGGGTAACGCATATGACAAGCCAAGCTTTACTTTAGGGCCATTCATTATATATATATATATATATATATATAGAGAGAGAGAGAGAGAGAGAGTTTTAAGGAGTGCTATGTTTATGGGATAAAGTGATCAATATCAGACAGAGTGTATGCAAATATAAATATAAAAGTGAACATTGAAGTCAACACTCAGAGGCGACAGGCTGTTTTATGCTGGACGCAATCTGAGGGTAACATATATGAATTTTTGCTTTACTTTAGGGCCATTCATTATATATATATATATATATATATATATATATATAGAGATTTTCTCAGAGATTTTTTAAGGAGTGCTATGTTTTTTGGGATAAAGTGATCAATATCAGACAGAGTGTATGCAAATATAAATATAAAAAGAAAAAACATTATAAGTCAACACTCAGAGGCGACAGGCTGTTTCATGCTGGACGCAATCTGAGGGTAACGTATATTTACAAGCCAAGCTTTACTTTAATTGTTTATTCATTATATATATATATATATATATATATATATATATATATATATATATATATATATATATATATATATATAATTTATACTTTATTTTTGACTTCAATGTTCAAAAATATATATACACTCGATGTATGAGGTCAAGACAGATCAGTTCCTCGAAACCGACAGCCCGACATTTGATTACAGTGGTGAAGGTTTTAATGCAGGACCGTCTACACTTTTTGAAGGGCCGAATACAGAGACCTGGTGCACTACGTGCCACAAGGTCCCCCAAACGCAGGTTTTGAATTCAGAGTTGTCCTTCTCCTAGAACATAGGCTATAGAACACAGCCTTATTTACCCATAGAAGAGGAATCACAAACGTATTAGCATGTAAGTGAATGTAATGGATTCGACTGGAACTCGAACTTGGCTCTCCGATTCCTCTCTCTCTCTCTCTATATATATATATATATATATATAACATTAATTTAAAAAAGGGTTCAATACAAGAGTAGAGCAATAAATATTTATTATAAACTCTTAAATTGGAACATGCAAGTTACTACGACAAAAAATGCATATTTGTTTCAACGTCCCAAGACATTTCGTCAGGCGGTCAATGGTATTAAAAAACGATTTTATTTAAAATCTCATTCCTTTTTACATTTTTCAAAATTTTCCATAGAAGGCAAAAAAAACAAATATATAAAAAATTTTATTCATTCCATAAAATAAAAAGAGAGAAAAAAAGCAAATTAAAGTAAAAAAGAAAAGAAAAGAAATCAAGAAAAAGAAAGAAGAAAAAAAGGGAAAGGCATAAGAAATCAACCCTACTACAAAGAGAAGGAAAAGAAAGGAAAAAAAAGGAGAGGAGTATATCCAAATTTTCTTTGGCCGCCGAAACGAATATGCATTTTTTTTTTGTCGCGCTAACTTACATGTTCCCATGTAACAGTTTATATGTGTGTGCGTAATATATATATATATATATATACGCACACGCAATAGGCGATCCAAAAGTAATGTCTCCCATTTAAAATTCTTCGCGTGACCAAGTTTAGCCTTCAATGAAATACTATTTTTCAATACAATCAGTACTATTGTATATTCGCCATCGATGGACAAGAGCAGACATGTTGCATTCCTAAACAACTGAAATGCATTACCCTCGGGCCTAAATCTATTCACATTTACTCGTTGGTTTCTGATAATGTTCGAAACGCCTCATTGAATATCAATGGATGCATTTTTTCTGCATGGCGGAGCTCATTAACACCACACTGCTTTGTATGCACTTTCATGTCAGACGCATTATTTCCAGATTGCCATTAAGCTGTGAATAAAAAGGATGAGTTATTGGTGGGAAGTTTTACCCTTAGGAGACGACAGGGACGATCTACCGTCCGAAAAGTCGAATGACGAAGACGACGACTGGGTCGATCCGTCGGCCTGATAATACAGGCCTCGAGATTAGCTGGCTGGTCTTCGTACCAACCAATCAGATTGCTTCTCATATTTCTTGCACATCTGAACCTTTCAATGGTAGGTTTCTATGATAGTTTGGGGTTTTCTGTGAGTTTTCATCCATTTTTTGTGTTCCAAGTGAGGGCATGTGAAATTGGGTCATTGAAACTCAAAATGAAGCTGCATCTCCAAAGAGTTAACAACCCTTCTGCCTGAGCTCCTGAGTCAAAATTCGTAAATAATTGGTATGTAATGTTTCACGGTATATATAAAAATAGTTATAGGTGTTTCCCGTTCAACCGGTGGCTGGGAATTAAGTCATTGTTATCTACCACCGGTAAAACGGTGGTCAGGGCTCAAAGGGTTAAACTCTACTCTAATACCAACAATGTCCGTCTTTGACGTTCTAGATCAAGATAAATAGCAATCATTACTTTCGGAGCGACTCTCATGTAGACATACTAAATATATTTCAAGAAAAATAAAAATCAAACAAGAACTCTCACGGGAATACGTGAAACGCGATAAAAGCCAACAATAAAAGCCATTTTATTGTCATATTCATGACGTTTCGGCAGTTGTACGCTTCGGCCTTCTTCAGTTTATATACGTTGGAATTTCGAACCAAACCCTTTATTTCGTCCACTGGAGTAAATTATGGTAGTTTCACGTGCCATACCTCTTCCGAACATATCCGTTTCAGTAACTCAACTCTCCAATTTTTTGTTTACCTCTGCTGTGGCACACAACTCTTTGGGTCAAGTCACTGGATTACATCAACCAACGCTTTTATCCACTGAGCCATGTACCGGAGCGTACAAAGGTCGAAACGTCGAGAATAGGACAATAAAGATGATGACAACAGTCTGAACGATGCAAATAGTGTAAATAGTTACAATACTTCATCTCGTTAACAGAACGATCCTGAAGAAGTCCAGAACGTCTAACGGCCGAAACATTGTGAATATAACAATAAAGATGAGGACAATAGCCCGAACAAGAATGTAAATAGTGCAAACAGTTACAATACCTCTTCTCGGAAAGACAGATATTGACGGAATTTCCATTGTTTTTTTAATCAGACGTGTATAAATGAAAAATTGCTGCCCAACATTATAAATATATATATATATATATATATATATATATAGATAGATATTAAGATAGATAGATAAATATTTTTGTGTGTGTGTGTGTTAAAAGTTTAAAAAAGGGGGTTCATTCAATAGAAACATTCTCATGGTTGTCGTGTGACACCTATTTCTGAAATTTGATCTGAATTTTTCACTGTATAGTGGTCTGTCTTTGTGATTAATAGCCCCCATTGAATGTATTTATGCGCGCTCGTGTAAATAGTAAATGAATTAAATTTAGGTAGAGGCTAATGCATATGATCAGCCAACCTTAAGATCGCAGCAAAAAGACTCTCCTCTACCTAGAATAAACTTGCTAAAACTAAAAAATTAAATTGTCATTTTACAATTATTGTGCATCTCTATCTGATTTTACTTCTTTTAAAATTGGGGTTTATCTTTAGAGATTCATTAAATGAATATATATATATATATATATATATATATATATATATCGAAAACGCTTCAAACACTAATAAATAGTGTTTGATCTTTTTTCTTATATTATTAAAGTTGTCCAGGACATTGAGTTCTAACTGGATTCTATCCTCTTGGAAATTTATTTATATGGATTTATATATATATATATATATATATATATATATATATATAATATATATATATATATATATATATATATATATATATATATATATATATATATATATATATATATATATATATATATTTAAATGAAAATACAGACCACTTTTTCTCCATTGTAATAACTTATTTCACAAGAATGATTTTATTTTTATCTGGATATATCAGATATATATATTTTCAAAATGTGAAACGAAAAATCTATTTAAATTTACAGAAACCCAAAAGTATTAAATTATATTCTTTTTTATTTTTGGGTACTGTAATATTGAGGAAGGAGGGGCTAAACCATCAGACATTGAATATTTTTAATCGGTCAACTCTAACAGAAATGATATGAGAAAAGGAAAAAATCAAAAATATTGGAAGTAAAGAGATAATAAATAGGATAAAGTATAAACATTTTTTATATATATATATATATATTATATATTATTAATAGAACTCTTCTAAAAATGTTAAAAAAATACTTCATTGTATTGATTTGCAAATAAACAAGTTTTACCAAAGGAAAAAAACAAAAAAAAGAAAATACCAAGAACATGTATTTTGGAAAATAATCATCCAACATGCAAGTCCTAGGCTTGAAAGAAAAAATTTGTGCCATGTTTTTTACTAAATTAAGTGCTCAATTTAAGTATATAAGACCTATTTTCCTAGAGAGCCATAACAAACCTACCGTTTTTTTTCACCTAAAAGGATTTTCAGGAAGGCCGAAATTTCTAGGTTTATACACACACACACACACAAACACACAATTTTTTTATGTATATATATATATATATATATATATATATATATATATAGTCTTTTATTTTTATTTTTATAGATACAATTATTTAAGTAATTGTTTATATATATATATATATATATATATATATATATATTGTATATATATATATATATAGATAACTAGACTAAATCGAAAAACCCTCAATTTTTGATTTGCTAATAATCAAATCAATTTTCGAGGGAAAAAATTTTTTTAAAAAAAAAGAGCTACAAACATGAACTTCTGCCGACAAAAAAAATCGCACAGATGCAGGTCTGAAGCCCAAAGAAAAAACTCCGATACGAGTAAACAACTAACAAAAAGCGCTCAATACAACAGTAGCTGACCTAGATACACCTAATGAGCCAGACAAACCACCTGGGTTTCACCTAAACGGATTGTTATATATATATATAACCTATAATTTCCCCCCAAAAAAAAAGCAGATATCAACACGCAGCATCTGGGTATTGAATTTGAAAGAATATACGCATATAAAACTTAAAATATATTCTATAACGATGGACATTGTATTTAAATTTTAAAGATCAAAGTTGACTTGGAAAAAATATTACTAGAATTTTAGGAACCTCCCGAGAAAAATTTTTAGCATAGAACTTACATTTACATCTAATATATTTCGCCTGTAACATGAAGAGACCCTGTAATAATCTAATAATCCAAATAAATTCATATTTTAGTCTAGGTACTTTTTTTCTAGAGGGTTTCAGAATAATTGCCGTGAATAAATGTTTACAGAAAGGCGCGGGTGGTGTAAAGGATAATGGTAAGGAATTGTTAATCGGAGAGACGAGTTCCAATTCCATTTGGGTTCGTTATTCTTACTTACGCGCAAATACCTTTAGGAATATTTATAAACCACCTCTTCCTCCCAGCTATGGGTTAATTAGTAAGACTTGCATCACTATACCATTATTATCACCAAAATATTCTTACAATCTAAAAATATTTTCTTACTCTAAACCTGCGTAAGCCGTAGAAAATGAATTAATCAATCAATATAATTTCTAATACAAATTAAATCATAATTTTATTTATTTTAACAGTAAAAATAATCTCAGCCCAAATTATAACTTTGTAGCAAGTAAAGTATTCAATTTACCAGTATTCATGATAAATGGTGTTTCAAATGGATCAAAGTCAGCAGTAAATAAATCAGTGTTATTGGTAAAAGTTTATTTATTTCTCTATTGGATCATGTTATTTAAGTCATAGCAGTTATGTGTGAAAAATAATATCGCCAAAATGTCCGCCACACCACCACTCGATGAATAAAATTGTTGATGACGTCTCTGCATAGTTGCTCCTCTATCTCACCAATATGCCTTATTATCTCATCCTTCGGCTGTTGAATTGTTGTTGGCTTGTTGGCATAGACCTTACTTTTGAAATGACCCTAAAGGAAGAAATCTAAAGGCGTCAAGTCGCACGATCGTGGTGGCCACTTGACTTCTATGTTTCAAGAGATGACGCGACCTGGGAACTGCATTTCTGTTTGAACGTTCATTTTCATAATAGGCTTCGATAACTTTAACACGTTGTTTGATTATTAATCTTTCCATGGATGAAATTACCAAAGATTTAAGTTGTTAAATTTGAAAGAAAAAGAAAAAAAAATCATTAGACGCTTAAACTTAATTCACATTTAAAATCGGTCCAAGTTATTGGAACACCATTTATAAAAAAAGAATTTTTTGGATTTTGAACCTCATACACAACAAATAATTTCCATAGTTTTATTTCCGTTTATTGGAATTATATCAATATAAATCTGGACAAAAAAAAATTTTCGATTTTGTTAAAAATTTAGTTTCTCTTTTTCTTTAAAAGTTTTTTTTTTTTGCCAATTTGTTTGGAGAATAAAAGCAAAACTTCTTCGTCCATCTTTGATTATACATTTTATTACAACATTTAACTAAAGTTTATTTTTGCAAAATCATCTTCTGATTGCAATTTTATTGTAATAAACTAATATATATATTTTTTTAAATATTTTGATTTGACGAGATACTAATTTCTTCATCCTGAATACATTTACATTTTCCAAAATTTAAATTCTGAGAATATTTTCAAATTGGTTAATGTTAAAAAAGAATGTTTTTCATTTTCTTACGTACGTAATGAAAGATGTTTAGTTTAGTTTAGTTTTTGTTTGGTTGGCGAATCTGGCGCGTAACGGGGATAAGTTTAAAAATGGGAATATCTTGGCAATAATAAAAAGAAAAAATATTGAAAAACTAATAAGTGCAGTATTATATTAACATAAATGGTCGAATTTTCCATTTCAACTTGAGAATAAAATAAACCTATTTTTAAACTATAGATTTACACGGCTCTGTTTATTAGACAATTTTTTTAATATTTTAAGGAATCATTGGTGTTACTGTTAGTTATTGTCAGAACTGCCAATAAAAATGGAAAATTAGTCATTTTATGGTCTAAAATACTCATTTTTTACTTGAATTTGTTAGAAACATTTTTCAACTTTTATTATATTTGCGAGTCTTCACTACCGTTTACGGGTAGGCGATTTATTGTCGCTTAGTAAATGTAGGTACCTTCATGAAAAATAGTAAAATAAAAAATTTTTAGCACTTTTTTTTTTTTTTTTTTTGTATGACAGACATTTAATTTTGAAAATCTTGCAAAAATAAAAATAATTGTCGGAGTTTAATGAAACTTGAGAAACTATTCACAAATGATGGAAATTATTATAAATATGTTTTCTTTTTTTTAAAGTCATGGAAAAATATTTTTTTTCATATTTATTTCCACATTAAACACACAAAAATAATTTTATGAAAACTCTAGAAATTTAAATCGCATTCAGTTTAGTGATTATAATAGTTTAAAAGCACCAGTCTTTGAGGAAAGCAAATCATGTATTTTTTTTTTTGGACCCCCAAGACACCTGAAAATCATCTATCTCTGAATTGTAAATATAAAAAACTCAATAAAACAAATTTCTTTATTTTTATTTAATTTCAAATGCTTTTAGTTGTTTTATGAATATGGACAATATTTTCTGAAAGCAAAAAAATTTTTCGATTCATTAAATGAATTTTTAATACAATTATTTGTTATTTCATTAATTATAATAGATTTTACATTTAAGTTGTTAAAATATTATAAAATTAGTTAAAAAGCCGCATCAGGCTTTCATAAGTGTCCTTATGAGATAGATCTTTTTTTTTATAAAATTGTATCATTTTGACTAATCAGAAGATCCCCAGTAATTAAGAAATGTAATTTTGTGCTTATAATCGAGCTGTAATTATAAAATACGGAAGACCAACCAGAATATAATTAAGTTGCGTTATTTGAGTTAAGCATTGTTCTCCGCTGTTAAGGCCTTTACTTTTTTTTTCCAACACGTGTGGAGAAGTTTAATTTGATTTTTCAATTTCAACTGAGAAGGGTACCTACAAGTATCAGTATCATCTTATGAAATTTATGATCTTATTTTTATATTAATCTCAGTTACGACATTTTTTCCATAAATGAAATATCAAAATTAATAATAAAATGAATGCAAATACAAATAACAGTAGAATATAATAAATGTACATAAAATTATAGTTTTTATGTACAATTCTGATAAATTTCATAAGAAAGGTACCTATAAATTAATTAGATACCTTTCTTAAGAAATATGAAATTTTATGTCACTCTTAACAGTTTTATTTTAATTTTTTAGAATATATTTTCCCATAAAGCATCATAAACGTAAAGGTGAAAGCTAAGTAAAAAAAAAATTAGACCGCTGAAAGTTTTCGTTAAAAATAACGGGGTAAATAATTTGTTCACGTAAATGTAAATTATTTCACTTTTTTCCTTCCGTAGAACAAATTAGCCTCATGGAATTCATAAATATATCATTCATCACATGTCAAGAGACGCGAAAAGTTTATGACCTGCTTTGTTTTATTTTCAAATTACATCTTTTTTTTTTTTCAAAAAATAAGTTAAGTTTGTTTCAAAATTTTTTAAATAAACATTATAATTTCTGATTTTCTTAAAATAAGTTTTGAAAAATGATAATTGATATTTAAAAAATTTCAAAGTCATTTTTTTTTTTTTTTTTTTTTTTTGGTCAATTTTGCTGAAAAAAAAAAAAAAAAGATTTTAACGAAAATTTCGGAGGACGTGCTAGGAACGATTTAAAAAATGGAAAAAAAATACCCAAAAAATACTTTGACCTTTCCTCTTAATAATAATTCATTTTAGACGATAAAATTTTGTTTTCGTCAAGTTTGGCCTCTTTTTCATCATGCTATGCTCTTTTTTTAGCGATCTCGTGGAGGTTACCTAATTTTACCCATATATAAATATTTATTATAATGACTATAATTCATTTCCCAAAAATATAAATATATAAATAAAATTATATATTTTCTAATTTTTTATAATCATTTTAAAATGTTATTTCCACACATTGTTCTCACTTTTAAAATTTTTAAAAAATTAAGATTTGTTTATGCATTTTTTTATTTTTAGCTAATTTATTCTATTTCCAGGGGTATTTAAATCATGAATATCTTTCTCAAATACAAATAAAATTTTTTTATAAAACATCAGAAAAATTTATAAAATTTTTTTTATTTAAAAACATTTAGTTTTTCTATAAAAAAAATAAAAAATATATATGGATTCGCCAAAATAAAAAACATTTTTGGGATTTAATCATACTATAAATTTTTTTATATTTTTATTTGAAAATATTTCCATATTTTTTTAAAATATTCAAAAATAGGAAAATTTAAATATTTTAGCATATTGTCATTTGTATATATGAAAATTTAAAATATAAAATTTAAATCCGTATATATATTTATTTAAAAATAAATTTGTAACAATCAAATACATATTCAAATTTTAACTCAAATAAATTTTTTAAAAATTTATTAATTTTTCATATATTTATTTATTTCAAATAAATTTAAAATTTAAATTTTTTAAGAATTTTTTATATTTGTTTTCAAATAATAAAAATTTAAAAAAAAAAAAAATTTTTTTTTTTCAATAAATTTAAAAAAAAAAAATATATAATAAAAGTTAAATATTAATTTTATTTTTCAAATTAAATTGATTGAAAATTTTAATAACCAAATCAATAAAATTTGCCATTAAAAATAAACAAAAAAATATTTAAAAATATTAATTTTTTTTTTTTTTCTTTTTTTTTTTATTTTAAAAAGATAATAAATAAATTTTTACTAATTTTGTTGTAAAATTGAAAATTTTTCCAATGGATTTTTATTTTCATATAAAATCCTGAAATCATTATAATCATTTTTTTGAGAAATTTTTATGACATTAACAAAAAAATAAAAACCTAAAAATATTTGTTTATATCAGTTATTTTATTTTAAATAAATAAATGAAATAATTATAATATGTTTTTTTATTTTAATAATTTAAATGCTAAGTAAAAAAATTTGAAGTTCAATTTTTTTTTTATTATATTATGGAATATATATGCATAATAAATCTTTTTATTGAAAAATTTAAAATAAATTAATATAAAATAAAAAATATTTAATATTGTAAAACTATCTATATATTGATATGTTTCTTCAAGGTATTAAATATAATAAATTTTGTTAAATTTTTATACATAAAAAAGAATTTCACTTTTTAAAAAAAAATGTTTATAAATGAACTTCAAATATAAAAATTATAATATATGCATTGTTGTCATGTATATAAAAAAAATTTAATATTTTTATAAATAATAAAAATTTTTAAATAAATATTGTCTTATTATTATTAAATAAAAAATTCAAAAATAAAAGAAAGAAATATATTTCCTAATATTTAAATTAAATACTCCACGAATCAAAAAAAAAAGAGCATAGCATGATGAAAAAATGCCAAACTTGACGAAAAAAAAAATTTATCGTCTAAATGTTTATTATTATTAAGAGAAAGGTCAAAAAATATTTTTATGGTATTTTTTTTCCATTTTTTTAATCGTTCTATAGCAAATCCGAAATTTTCGTTAAAATATAAAATTTTTTTTCCAAATTTTAGTCAGATAATATAAATTTATAATTTTTTTTTATTTAAAAAAAATGGAAATCTTTACTTTGAAATTTTTAAATATCAATTATCATTTTTTCAAAACTTATTTTAAAAAAATCAGAAATTATAATGTTTATTTAAAATATTTTGAACCAAACTTAACTTAGCTTTTTGTGCCAAAAAAATGATGTAATTTGAAAATAAAACAAAGCAGGTCATAAACTTTCGCGTCTCTTGACATGTGATGAATGATATATTTACGAATTCCATGAGGCTAATTTGTTCTACGGAAGGAAAAAAATGAAATAATTTACATTTACGTGAACAAATTATTTACCCCGTTATTTTTTTTAACGAAAACTTTCAGCGGTCTAATTTTTTTTTTTTTTTTTTTTTACTTAGCTTTCACCTTTACGTTTATGATGCTTTATGGAAATATATTGTAAAGAAATTAAAATAAAACTGTTAAGAGTGACATTAAATTTCATATTTCTTAAGAAAGGTATCTAATTAATTTATAGGTACCTTTCTTATGAAATTTTATCAAAAATTGTACATAAAATACTATAATTTTATGTACATTTATTACATTCTACTATTATTTTTGTATTTGCATTCATTTTATTATTAATTTTGATATTTCATTTATGGAAAAAATGTCATAACTGAGATTAATATAAAAATAAGATCATATAAATTTCATAAGATGATACTGATACTTGTAGGTAACCTTCTCAGTTGAAATTGAAAAATCAAATTAACTTCTCCATACACGTGTTTCAAAAAAGTAAAAATTGCCTTAACAGCGGAGAACAATGCTTAACTCAAATAACGCAACTTAATTATATTCTGGTTGGTCTTCCGTATTTTATAATTACAGCTCGATTATAAGCACAAAATTACATTTCTTAATTACTGGGGATCTTCTGATTAGTCAAAATGATACAATTTACAACGCGCTAAAAAGATCTATCTCATAAGGACACTTATGAAAGCCGATGCGGCTTTTTACTAATTTTATAATATTTTAACAACTTAAATGTAAAATCTATTATAATTAATGAAATAACAAATAATTGTATTAAAAAAATTCATTTTTCATCGAAAAAAATTTTTTTTTTCAGAAAATATTGTCCATATTCATAAAAACAACTAAAAGCAAATAAAAGCATTTGAAATTAAATAATATCTTTGTTTTATTGAGTTTTGTATATGTTACAATTCAGAGCTGATTTTCAGGTACTGCGTATCCAATTAAAAAAAAAAAAAAAAAAAAAAACATGATTGCATTCCTCAAAGCCCTGTGCTTTTAATTATTGTAATCACTAAAACCGATGCGATCAATTTCTAGCGTTTTCATAAAATTAGTTATGGGGGGGTAATAAATATTTTAAAAAAATATTTCTACCATGACTTTCATAAAAAAACATATTTATAATAATTTCGATCATCTGTGAATAGTTTCTGAAAGTTTCATTAACATCCGATAATTATTTCTATTTTTTTTGCGATTTTTTTCAATTAATGTGTGTCATCAACAAAAAAAAAAAAAACTAAAAATTGTCTATTTATTTACTAGTTCCGCTGATACAAATAGAAAAAGGTTTTTTAATCAAAATTTAGAATTTTCTAAAAAGAAGGAAAAATTTTTAAAAATAATTAAAAAAAAAATTTTGGTCTTTCCTTTAATAATAACATAAGCATTTAGACAATAAAATTTTTTTTTCAAAATTTCCGTCTTTTTCATCAAGCTATGCTTTTTTTTTTAATTTCGTGGAATTATTTATACGTATAATATTTAAAATAACATATTGTAAATTTTAGCAACGTTTTTTTGGTATGATACATTTAATTTGAAAAATCGTGCAAAAATAAAAATAATTATCGGATGTTAATGAAACTTTCAAAAACTATTCACAGATGATCGAAATTATTATAAATATGTTTTTTTTTGAAAGTCATGGTAGAAATATTTTTTTTTATATTTATTACCCCCATAACTAATTTTATGAAAACGCTAGAAATTCGATCGCATCGGTTTTAGTGATTACAATAATTAAAAAGCACAGGGCTTTGAGGAAATGCAAATCATGTTTTTTTTTTTTGTTTTTTTGGATACGCAGTACCTGAAAATCAGCTCTGAATTGTAACATACAAAACTCAATAAAACAAATATATTATTTAATTTCAAATGCTTTTATTTGCTTTTTAGTTGTTTTTTTATGAATATGGACAATATTTTCTGAAAGCCAAAAAATTTTTCGATGAAAAATGAATTTTTAATACAATTATTTGTTATTTCATTAATTATAATAGATTTTTACATTTAAGTTGTTAAAATATTATAAAATTAGTTAAAAAAGCCGCATCGGCTTTCATAAATGTCCTTATGAGATAGATCTTTTTTTAGCGCGTTTATAAATTGTATCATTTTGACTAATCAGAAGATCCCCAGTAATTAAGAAATGTAATTTTGTGTTTATAATCGAGCTGTAATTATAAAATACGGAAGACCAACAGAATATAATTAAGTTGCGTTATTTGAGTTAAGCATTGTTCTCCGCTGTTAAGGCCTTTACTTTTGCGAAACACGTGTGGAGAAGTTAATTTGATTTTTCAATTTCAACTGAGAAGGGTACCTACAAGTATCAGTATCATCTTATGAAATTTATATGATCTTATTTTTATATTAATCTCAGTTATGACATTTTTCCATAAATGAAATATCAAAATTAATAATAAAATGAATGGAAATACAAATAAACAGTAGAAATGTAATAAATGTACATAAAATTATAGTATTTTTGTAAAATTTCTTTAAAATTTCAAAAAGGTACCTATAAATTAATTAGATAATTTTTGTTTAAAAAATATGAAATTTAATGTCACTTTAACAGTCTTATTTTTAATTTCTTTATAATATATTTCCCATAAATAAAGCAAACGTAAACGTAAAAATTGAAAGCTAAGTAAAAAAAAAAAAAAAAAATTTCCAGCTGCTGAAAGTTTTCTTAAAAATAACAAGGTAAATAATTTGTTCACGTAAATGTAAATTATTTCACTTTTCTCCTTCCGTAGAACAAATTAGCCTCATGGAATTCGTAAATATATCATTCATCACATGTCAAGAGACGCGAAAGTTTATGACCTGCTTTGTTTTATTTTCAAATTACATCTTTTGGCACAAAAGCTAAGTTAAGTTTGGTTCAAAATATTTTAAATAAACATTATAATTTCTGATTTTCTTAAAATAAGTTTTGAAAAAATGATAATTGATATTTAAAAAAATTTCAAAGTCAGATTTTCAGTTTTTTTTTTTTAAAATGGAAAAAAAATGGTCAATTTTTTGACTCAAAAAAAAACTAGATTTTTAACGAAAATTTCGGACGTGCTAGGAACGATTAAAAAAATGGAAAAAAATACCCCAAAATACTTTTGATCTTTCCTCTTAATAATAACAAACATTTAGACGATAAAATTTTGTTTTTCGTCAAGTTTGGCGTCTTTTTTCATCATGCTATGCTCTTTTTTTAGCGATCTCGTGGAGGTACCTATATTTAAAATAATAAAGAAGAATTACGAAAGAATTTTATATCATTCCCAAGGATATTAAAAATAATTTTTTTTAATTTTTACTTTAAAAGAGAACTTTGCTTAAAAAATTCCTAAATCCTAAAAAATTTATTTCACAGTGCCATCTACATATATAATTAAAATAAAAATAATATATAATATATTTAATAATAATATTTTATTTAATGATAATATGTAATTTAATAAATAAAAAAAATTTATATATGTAATAATATATTAAATTTTTAAATATAAAATAAAATATACTAATAAAAAAATATTTAAATAAATAATATAAAATAATTGAACATAAAATAAAATTTTTAATATTTGACAAATTAATAATCATAAATATTTAATGAAAATAATATATTTAATATAAAAAAAAAATAATGTTATATAAATATATTTAATGTATAATAATATAAAAAATATATAATTTAATTTTTATATATTTCATAAATAATATAAAATATGTTTTAATATATGTATTAATAATAAAAATTATAATGTAATAATATATAATATAATATGAAATTTATAATTTGATTTAAAATAATATAATATTCCGGCATTATATAAAGATAAAATTAAAATCAATAAAATTTATTATTATCCAAAATTTCTGTCAAATTTATAATAATTATAATATAATATAATAAATATATATAATATAAAAAATAATATAAAATTTAATATAATAAATAATATAGAATAATATAATATATTGTATATTGCTGTATATAATATATTATGTAATATAATAAATAATATATGTAATATAATAAATAATATATTATTTTATGTAATAATAAAATAATTGTTTTTTAATAACATTTGTTTAAAAATGGTAAAAAAATCAAATTAAAATTTTATTTTCAACTTAAATTTCCTTTTTACCAATTTATCCTGAATATATAAAATCTAATTCATCAATTTATAGTAAAAAATTAATTTATATTTTTTATCAATATTTTTTTAATTATTTAATCTTCAAATAAACAAAAATAATTTTTTCAATTATGAACTTGATTTTAAATTTCTTCTATTTTAAACAGTCATTATTGAATGAATGTTAAAAAAAATAAATTGTTAATTTTTTATATAATTAATTTTTATATAATCAAATTTATTTATATATCAAAATTATTGGCTAATTTATATTTGTAAAAAATATTAAAAAATAAAAAAAAAAAATAAATAAATTTAAGGATTATATATTAAACGTAATTAAATTTAATGTATTTGATTTGTAATTTTACTCGGCTCTCCGATTAATCAATATAATTACTCGACTATATATATATATATAAATAATTAAATGAAAATTGGATTTATTAATAATTAAATAAAATCAGATCTATTTGTGAAACCAAATAAACCACACGAAAATTTATGTATTTCCCTAAATATTGTCAATATTTGATTGTTTTTTTTTTTTTTTTAATATATTTTTTTTAATTTTGATCGTATATTTTATTTTTTTGTCATTTTTTTTTCAATGTAAAGAAACTTGTTTTTGATTTTTTCTCCTGTTAACAAACAAAATGAAAATCTTTATTGCTCTCCTAAAATTCAAAACTTAATAATTTTGCTTTTGTAATTTAATTAATTAAAATTAAACAATTTGTTTTTTTTACTGTTAATTCATTAATCATTTAATCTTAAATTTTTATTTCATCTATTTATATTTCCATTGAGGTATTTTATTTAACTTACATTATTTGGACTATACATCATCTTTATGATTATTTATTAAAAAGTTTCAACCTTTAATATCTGTCTATATTTCGTTGATTAATAATTATGAAATTTTCATATATTTAAAACTATTTTTATATTTATTTTCAATTTCATATTTAAATTGAAATTTCGGCCAAAAATTTAGAAATTTTTATAAAATTCTTAAATAAATGTTAAAAAAAGGAATTTGGGCAATATAAAGGCGTTTCTTAAATTCAGTTACAGGACCCAATAATTGTTTAATGCAGTGGAGAACTTGGAAGAGGGGATTAATAGAGATAACTGATTAGTGACATTAAACATGGCACGTGGAACTTTAACAGTCTATCTCAGTTATTAATCAAAAATTCAATTATTTCAGGAAAATTAAAATAATGCAAATAAATTTTTTTATCTATACAATATACAAAATATTTCATAATAATTTGAAACAAAAAAATCAAATAAAATTTGTAAATGAACCCAAATGGAAATTACAAATATTGAAACATGTAAATTTTTAAATTTTTATATTTTTCAAATATGTTCTCAAATTAAAACAAAAATTTGATAAAAAATTTAGTTTCACTTTATTTTTGTCATATGCCACATTTGAAGACAATTTTTTATTTCAACAAATCATGTTGATAACGAAGTTTATGATTTTCCTGGGTGATTCAAAATTGTCAAATAATTTTATGCCTTCAATGGTGCGAGAATGAGCTGGTATTTGTTGTCCTTGAGGAATCTCAAGAGGAAGAAATTTGATAAACACAGGTCATTCAATGTTTTATTATTCCAGGTTATTAAAAAATTTTTGAGAAAACCCCCCCTAAAAAATTTGTATATATATATATATATAATATATATATATATATATATATTTAAAGATTTTTTTATTTAAATTTATTTACCTTCGAATACATTTCATTCTCAAATTTTTATTTTAAAATTTCACCGAAATTCAAAAAATAATTATTAAAAAATTAAGTTGAATTGAATTGTTTAAAATCTTTTTTAACTTCATCTTCAAAGATAATTCATTTGCCAACGTTTCCTTTTGTTTTTTTCTTTCGATACCTGCAACTTAAATTTGGATTATATATATATAAATATATATTTTATATATATAATGTTTTTGTTTTTTTTTGAAAAAAAAAATTAAATTTTTGTTATTTTTAATATCAAGGTCAATTTTTTAAATTAATTCAATTATGGTTTCTCTTTAAAAATTCAGGTTCCGAAAAAATTTAAGATATTATCATATAAAAAAATTCCCTTTTTTATCATATATATTTATTTTGAACAAATTAATTCAACTCAAATTTGATTTTCTTTTATTTTTCATTGAATTTTCTTTTTTTACTTGAAATTTTCATCAAAATTTTCTTGACATTTCAAATTTCAATTAATTCATTTTCATCTTTTTTTTGTTGTTTCAAATTCTTTTCTTTTATTATTAAATAATTTGGTCATATTGGAAAAATTCTTCCAATTGAAAATCCAAAATCCATAACAGATTCAAATATCGATAGCAGTTGTTTTGAACAGGGAATAGTTTAAAAGCCTTAAATCAATTTTGGCAAAATTTGGAATGCTTAGGAATTTCCATTTCAAAAAGAAATTTTATTTAACTGTGATTAAATAGTGTCTTTCATTCAATTAAAATAAAAAAACCTTTTAAAAAAAAATTAAAATTCTGGTAAATTCTTAATAAAATATTAAGGTTTTCAAAAAAATAAATAAATAATATTTGATTATTTAATTATACTTTATGATGTTTATCACATCACAAAATAAAAAATAAAAATAAAATAAAACATTTTTAATTTTTTATTTTTAATATTTTTATATATATATATAAATATAAATTATCCAATTCTATATAATATATAATTATTATATATTATATATATTGTTATCAAATGAATATCTAATATATATTATATTATATATATATTTAATATATTAATACCATATATATATATTTTGAATTCATTTAATGTATATATATAAAATAATATATATGTATTTATATATATATTTTTTTTAATTGTTTTCTATATGATTATATATTCCAATATTTTATATGTATATATATATATATTTCATTGTAACATATATACTGTATATATATATATACTATATATGTGTTGGTCCCCATATATATATATATATATATTTTGTAAAAATTATAAAATATATATTTATATATATATTGTATATATATATTTATATAATATTGTTGTGTTTTATTAAATATATATATATAATTATATATATATATATATTGATATATATAATATATAATTGTATTTATATATATTTGTTTTTGAATTGTATGAATAGTTATTTTAGTACCCTTATTTTGCATAAATAATATAAAAAGCATATATATATCTTTTGTCCATATTTGTAAATATATATTGATATATATATATAAATATATATATATAGTTCATATTATATTTTATATATTATATTTTTATTGAAATTTGTATAAATGATATATATTATATATATATATATATATATATATAAATATATATATTGTATAGTTTATGTATATATTTGTGAAATAAAATGTTCAAACATTCAGATATATGCCTTTTAACTGGATAATATATAAATATATATATATATTTATATATATATTTATTAAATATATATATAGACTGTTTTATTTATATATATATTAAATATTATATAAATTTTTATATATATATTGAATTTAAATATATATATTGTTTATCTTATATTTTCAAATATTTTTTCGAAAAAATTTTGTTTTATATAAAAATAATATTTAATTATTATATATATATATATTTATAATATATATATATATATATATATATATATATATATATGTAATATTCATATATTTTGTGACGTATATAAAAGATATGATTAAAAATTAACTGAATCTATATATATATATATATATTTTATTGTGCAAAAAATAATAATATATATCTTTAAAAGAATATAAATATATTTTATCCAATTGAACCATTTTTTAAATATATTTTAAAATGTACTGTATATATATTTAAATATATATATATATTACATATATATTTTATATATATATTTTTACAATAAATTTTAATATTTAAATGTGATATAAAATAATTATAGGGATTTTATATGTATGATAAAAATATATTTGAAAATTGTTCCCTCCATGTAAATAAGAAATCAGGTGTCTGTGATATACATATATATATGACGGTGTTGGTTTATACCATACAATTTCTTATATTAAAAAATTATAATTTCATAAATATATAGATATATGTTTTATTTATGCATTATTTGAATATTATTTTTTGTCAAAATGTTTTCATCAGAAAAAAGTTCATTAAAGTTTTGCTTCGTTAATAAACAAACGTTGTTTTCAAATATTTATTGAAATGTGTTAAACATTTAATATATATTTGGTTCATGCCATTTTATACAATTATATTCGATATATATTTAAATATATATATTTATATATATTATATGTACCTATAGTGTCTGAACCATATATATAGATGTATATATATATCTATATATATATATATATTGATGATATAATATTTGAATATATTTTCCATTATATATAAATATATAGATTTAGATTAAAAGTATTTTATGATATATATATATTTAATTATATATATTCATTTCAAAGTATATGTATAATGAAAGTATTCTAAAAAAATAACAACGAATCTTTATTTTTAAAATTTCTTCGTATGTCTGTTTATATATAAATTTATTATATTATATATATAATATATTCTCATCTTCATTTTAAATATATATATATATTTATAATATATTTAATGTTCATAATATAGGATCACCATATATATATATATTAAATGTGTGAGAACTTTATATATTTTAAATCCATATTATATATAAAATAAATCAATGAATATATATATATATTATATTGTGTGTATATATATATATATTTATACATATTTATAATATATTTATATATATATATAAAATATTTGTTGTATATATATATTTTATATAAATGTAATATATATATATATATTTTATATATATATATCCTTATATATATATATTTTGTATATATATATATATATATATATTTATATATATATATATATATTTAATGTATATATATATCTGATATATATATATATAAAATATATATTAATATATATATATATATGTGTATATATATCGATATATGAATTCATTTGAACGAACAAAATTAGAAAATAAATTCATCGGATTATCAATGCGATTTTTGGCGACATCCGTCACTTTAAAATATATATAATATATGCATTAAAAATTTGTTTAAAAAAAATTACAGATTATTATTTTACACTACATTATTGAACTATATAAACCTTTCATGATAGTAAAAAACTGAATACACTTTTAAAAATAGAATACGTGGATTTAACACATTTTACAAAATTAATATTTAAATAAAATTCTCACTTAAAATTTTGAAAAACTTAGCGTTGCGTCTTTGCACGTTCGAAATCTTACAACCGTCAATAATAGCAGATATTCAAAAAACATCTTTCGGTCGACATACAGATATATCGTCTCAAGTTTTTGATTTTATAAGGAAAAAACACATGCCTGATGATGGATGGAAGACTAAATCCGTAATTACTAGTATTTTAACATCGAATAAACTGAAAAACTACAGACAACAAGTTTTTCTTCAAGGATCAAACTCGCACTATGGATGAACAGGATTTTAATGCATATATTATGTTTTCTAGTGACGGATGTCGCCAATAATCGCATTGATAATTCTGATTAATTCTGTGTGATTAATTCTTGTATGTAAATCATATGCTGCCTAATGTTTTATATATAAATATATATATATATTTATATTCGAGTGAGAAATTCCTGAGAAAAAATTTCTTAGTCATATCACTATATTAATTGAACTACATACTTCATGTCATGCTAACTGAAAAACACTTATAAAAAAAGAATTCGTGGATTTACCATTTACAAAATTCATATAGATATTCTCACTTGAATTTTGAACTTTAGCGTTGCGACTCCCGCGTTCCGAGATTGTACACCCGTCATTTGCACACTCTTTAATAAACATCTTTCGGTCTACAAACAATTATTTCATCTTCAAGTTTTAACTTTATGAGAAAATATTTCAGCCTGATGATGAAGGAATGATTATTCGAATGTAATTGCGTAAAATATATATATATACACTAGAAACATCTGAGAACAGTTTTATAAATGAGGATCACATCATTCAGTGGATTAACAGTATTTTAATGCATACATTATTTAGCGATGAGCGAAGGATTTCATATTAATCCCATTAAATTTGCTGATTGATTCTATGTACGATTATTTCTTTATATATAATGTGTGTGTACATGTAATATATATATATATATATATATATAATGTATTAGTTATGTTTTATATATGTGCGGTACTTATTAGAAAGCGCTCAATATCAATGATAGAGCTAACATATTTAGTTGCATTGATGTAAGTTTGTGACCCTGAGTTTCACAGCCCTTTGCTATTACCCTTACAATCGTGTTAAACCCAGTGTCACAAACACACATTAATCCATCTCTGTGTGTGTATATATATATATATATATATATATATATATAAAGTATACCTTTACAACTGAATAATGGGTTTGATCCTCACTGAGTGCCACTTACAAAATTCGACATTAAATAACCGATTTAATGTTGATACATGTCATAAATTCAAACAAACCATCTCTGCGATTGACTTAAAAGATTATGGGCGATATATTCCTGTTTTTTCTGTTCTGGTTATTAACAACTTTATCAAGAAAAGGACATAAAGAAAAAAAATAGTCATTTTTAATTTAATTCCTCTCGGTGCACAAGATAATATTAAGAGTTTGTTTTTAGCTTTCAGATTCAACAAAGAACAATGCCAGAACTAACGTACTGTCTCTACTAATAAAGGACTGCAATTCTAATCAAGATACAATTGTTGGCAAATTATGCTTGCTTAGAATAAGGTTTGCATTTAATATTTAATTCCTGAACTTCTAGAACTAGCGACTGAACCATCGAGGATTTGCTTAATTAACAAGAGAAAAAAAGAAACCTCCTCTCCTCACGACCACAAAAAAGTCAAATATCGTTTTGAGTTGAAGATATATAGATATATCTATCAATAAAAAAAAAATTTTTGTAACTTCCGTCCTCACCCCCTCTAAACTAGCTATACATTGACCGATCGAAACCAAATTTTGCGAAGAAGTACGAACCGGTTTGGTTCGGTCTGGTTTGGTCTAGTTTGTTTTGTTTTACGGCATATCAACTTCAATGGTTTATTTAATGCCGATAAGATTTTTATTGCTGGTAATTTTTTTTTATCCAAAAATGTATTGTTGGTAATAATTTTTTACAAAAATATATTGCTGGTTTCAAAACCTATTTTTACACTTTCATAGTGTTTTGAGACCAGTTTGGGAGTTAACTATTTTTCTATAGCTGGGACCTAACAGGTGCTACCACCCCGAGGCAAATTGGGCCGGGGAACACCAGGAATTAAGAAGTGGTTCTACGCTCCTCAAAACCTCCTGATCAAAGGCCTTGCTGTTGGATGTAATTTATCGTCTTACCCAGGACGACTGGGGTGTGTAGCTTAATACAATAAATTTCCTTTAATTTGGCGGGGAAAATTAAATGCTTTATTATTTAACAGTATTTTTCTATGTTAAATAATAAAACATTGAATGGGTTAATTAGTAAAATGTACCCCTAAATTATCATCTTGCAAAAAAGAATTCTATCTAAAATATTTTCTGGCTTTAAATAACCAGCAATGGGATGATAAGCCATAGAAAGCAAATCAATTAAAATAAAGTGTATACCTCAGGCTCATTAATTGATGAGGCTACATAAATGGTGTATGTATTCATGGTCTTTCAGGTTGAACTGAATTCTTCTTTGACATTAAGTCAGAATATTTTGTATTTTTAAGGCAATAAAGCCACTAAGGCGCAAGTGTTAGAGAAGATGTGAAAAACACTATTAACGAGAACATTGTAGGTACCCTATTATACGATTTGGAGAAGGCACAGGAAAACTACATTTTGATGGTGGGAAGTAACTGAAGCCATGAGATGCTAGGTCATGATCGATGGCACTGCAGATTCTTCTTTGGATTTTATCAAGGATCTTTAAATACATAGCAGGAGCACCAGACCAGATGTGACAAGAATATTCTAACTTAGACTTGTATATATGTGAGATAAATTCTAGTGAGAAAAATTGTCTAGCATGACAGACTGAACAACTTTTCTAGCAGTGAACCTAGCAAGTGATTCAATATCTTCTTTCCACTTTATTAAGGACAAAGAAAAATAAAAGAACAGGAATTACGAAGACAATGATTGACATAAGTATTTTTGAAAATAAAAGTTAGCTGGAAGAGTTCTACAAATGAGAGGTACGAGAGAAGAAACTATTGACATAGAACTTACGGCTATATTTCAACTGTAAAATAATGAGACCTTTAAAATTTTCTAGTACTGCGCTTAAATTCATAGAGTCTAAGTCTCCAGAGAAAGTTCATCAGAACAATTACAATGAAAGTATTTATAGAAAAGGCACAGGGAAGCTGTTATTCAGAAATGGGAAAGTGATTTTCTTTGAGATGTCAAGTCAGGACTAGTAAAATTGCAGATTATTCTTTGATTTAATCAAGAATATCTAAATATATAGCTATGAATTCAGACCAGGGTTCAAAATATTCAAAATATAGGATGGATGGTGAATTTATTTACATTCACTTTTCGGAGTAGTTTTCTTCCTGATGACATTGAATTATTTGTCACCACAGAACCAACCCGACTTCCTCTGACTTTCGATTTGATATTGCCATGAAAGTATTTATAAAAAAGTGCTCAGGTAAGCTATGTTGCAGCTGTGCGAAAGGGACTGAAGCCAAGACGCCAGGTAAGGACCTGGTAAGGTAACATTGCAGATTCTTTAGAGTTGTCAGGATCAAGACTATCATGGATATTATGGAGAGCACCAAATTCTATCAGAAATATTTAAACTGTCAGCTATATACGAGCGCTTTCTCATATCAATAATTAAAAATGGATTCCAGTGAATGAAAGTACTTATAGAAAAAGCACAGGGAAGCTACGTTACGGTGAAATGAGTTTGAAAATGCTATTTTAATATTTTTGACTTAAATAACTATCATTAATAAGAGTTGACATGTCATAAAATCAACCAATCTATTTCAGCAACGAGGCTAGTTTTCTTAAATCTTACAACTGAATAGTGAGTTTAATCCTCACTGGGTGCTCAACACAAAATTTGGCATTTAATAACCGTACACTATTTTAAGTTTCTTTTCTAGCACTTCTTGCCTGTGGAACTTTTATGGTTTCTGGATTCCCCTCCACCTACAATCTTCAATTTAAATGCAACGCTAATCAGTATCTTTCTGAAACCTGTTCTTTTATTGTCCTTTCTCCTCACTAAAGTCTTCTCATTCTCTTACTCTCATTAACCACTTGCGTCTTAGCGGCATTATCGCCTTCCTTGTGTGGGCGAAATTATTATAAAATCAAAATAACCCATCTCAGCATGCGGTAATAACTAACAAACCTAGTCTTGTTGATCGTTGCAACTGAGTAGTGAGTTTGATCCTCACTGGGTGCCCCATACGAAATTTGACATTAAATAACCGAACATGTCGTAAAATCTATCAACCTAAATGAAAATGATAGATAGATCTTTGCTTCTCTAGTTTTGCAAAGATCATTTTTCTACCGTAGTGACAAGTTTATTCTGTATTTATTCGCAATAAAGTTGATTGATGTTTAAGTTCAATTTACTTGAATATTTCGAGATAGAAAAAAAAAAACAAAATAGTGTCAAAAGTGTGAATGTTTTAATTCATTGACGTCCTGAGGTCGAATCCGTTGGATTTAGGTAAATTGGAGCAAATTTTGGTCTTTCGAAAAAAAAACGAAAAAAAAGGACGTTTTTTCCCATGACACCGCTTTTATTGGAACTACACATCGGTAATCTTCAATGTTTTAAAAAGAGATGGTTAGAATTGTAATAAAACCTAAACATGACAAAAGTGAATTTATGCATATTTTTTGTTCTTCACTTGAAGTAGACTTTAGAAGCAGCTGGAAACCCAATCCTAAACAGGAAATAAGGGATAAATCTCTAAACCTGTTAAAAAAAAAATGGAGAGGTGTATGAACAGGACGATAGGCAAACATATCTACTCTTATCTACGTATACTGCAACCCCACAACTATTTTGTGTAAGAAAATAATCATAAAACATATTCGAGTACGTACGGTAGATATTGAGCACTGTGGAGTATTGCATTGATAGGTGTCTGTCTCCTTTTCGCCCTTTGTCTGTCTCCTTTTCGCCCTTTGTCTGTCTCCTTTTCGCCCTTTGTCTGTCTCCTTTTCGCCCTTTTGTCTGTCTCCTTTTTCGCCCTTTGTCTGTCTCCTTTTAAGCCCTTTTTGTCTGTCTCCTTCGCCCTTTTGTCTGTCTCCTTTTCGCCCTTTGTCTGTCTCCTTTTCGCCCTTTGTCTGTCTCCTTTTCGCCCTTTGTCTGTCTCCTTTTCGCCCTTTGTCTGTCTCCTTTTCGCCCTTTGTCTGTCTCCTTTTCGCCCTTTGTCTGTCTCCTTTTCGCCCTTTGTCTGTCTCCTTTTCGCCCTTTGTCTGTCTCCTTTTTTCGCCCTTTGTCTGTCTCCTTTTCGCCCTTTGTCTGTCTCCTTTTTCGCCCTTTGTCTGTCTCCTTTTCGCCCTTTGTCTGTCTCCCTTTTCGCCCTTTGTCTGTCTCCTTTTCGCCCTTTGTCTGTCTCCTTTTCGCCCTTTGTCTGTCTCCTTTTCGCCCTTTGTCTGTCTCCTTTTCGCCCTTTTGTCTGTCTCCTTTTTCGCCCTTTGTCTGTCTCCTTTTCGCCTTTGTCTGTCTCCTTTTCGCCCTTTGTTCGTCTCCTTTTCGCCCTTTGTCTGTCTCCTTTACAAGCCCTTTGTCTGTCTCCTTTTTCGCCCTTTGTCTGTCCTTTTCGCCCTTTGTCTGTCTCCTTTTCGCCCTTTGTCTGTCTCCTTTTCGCCCTTTGTCTGTCTCCTTTTTTTCCTCTCACCGGGCTATTCTAGCAAAGAGAGTGGCTAGACACTCAGCAGGATTAAAAACAAGACCCTGCACAAAGTGCGGAAGTTCCTTCTTGTATGGGGATCAACGACTACCCAGCACAATTGGGTAGACATGGCTTCATGGCAATGCATGCAGTCAGTGTGATTATGAATCGGTATAGCTGGGTGGAGAGCTTCCTAGACTGACGCCAGCGGCCAGGACGGAGGGTTCCTCCGATATAATCAGCTGCCACGACCAAGGCGAGACTTCAAGTTAAGGGAAAATCCGCCATGGTTTGATCTGGAGAGGGATGGATTTCGCTAGGTCTACTTGACCAAGACATACGGAAGAAACTGGTTAGGTGCTCAGATGCACAGCGGCACTACAACCACATACACTTATGATGATTAATTGTAGCGACTTAACTCTCTCTCTCTGATAACGGTATTCAAGACGATTTTTTCTTTATTATATTTATATGTACTTTGCTACATAATGAAAATTAATGCCCTTGACAAAATGTAGGTCAATTCTCCATACTGACTTCAACTCGAGTCCAAAATGCTAACTTTTGAGTCATTTTACGAGTTTGTTGAAGATAAAAGCATTTAACATTAACTTGTGAAAACACAACGGATTTCTTTCTCCCTGTCAGGATACGTAGAGACCAATCGACTGGCGTTCATCACCAAGGAAACACTGTTGGACCATTTTTAGGTTTCATCTGCCGGACGGTTATAGCTATCTCGAACGGTGCATGTGACCGCGAACCGGAAACCGACTTCCGCTGAAACTCTTAACATATCATCCGAACAATCGATAGTGGTGAATAAAAAGAAAAGCGGGTAACACAAGTACTTTAGCAATGACAAGACGTTTAAAAGCTTTACATTCGATAACAGTATTAAGGAGTTGTAAAAGTAAAATACTGTACATGATTAGCATTATTATTGACTAACAAGGAACAAATACAGTAGAAAATATTTCTCTGAAATAATCTATATTAATATACTAAACCTCGCGTGTATGAAGGGTCACTAAGCGAATCTTCCAGCAAACCATTCTTTTTTTATCACTTCTTTTTTTATCACTTCTTTTTTTATCACTTCTTTTTTCTTCCTTTGCTTAAGGTTACGTGTGACTGACCGCAAAAGACAATTGAGTATGTAATGTTAATTCAACTCAAGTTGGATGAGATACTATGAAGTTTTTTTTTCTTTTTTTTTTTAAATTACCGCAAAACTGGTAAACAAAATTTAATCAAATTGAATCACTAAGGTTATCGGAAGTAGAATTAGTTGGAAAACATTCTCGTTTGTAATTCTGGTCCGAAATTACCCTGGGAAGAGGTAAGTTAGTACGTGCTGATAAGTTAGAGAGCGAATGATGATAGAATATGGAATACAGACATCCAAATGAATTAGTTTCCACCGGATCAATCGTTAATCATTTCAACAAAAACAAAGCAATAAAGCGACTGAAACGCAACTGGTCACTGACTGTGGAAGAATGAAAGAAGAAAAAAAAACATTACTAAGGAGAGAGAACAATACAAAGAAAAAAATTGTGAGAAACTGTAACTATCAATATTGGGGAAATAAATTGTGTATGAGTGTGTTATCTGTGTATATCTTTTGAGACTTAAATAATTATATATATATTAATTTTATTCAAATCTCTATTATTAAATTCCTAAAAATTTATATCTTTTAATTATTTCTGCCTTAACATTCTGAATACTTAATTGCACTAGATTGATTAGACTAATTTCTTCATTCATATTCATACAGATTATTTGAAATTATTATAATTTTATAATCACTACTTGGACTATTCTATAAACTACTTTAATATCTATTTTTTCCAAATTTTTAACATTATTTCTTTAAAATAATGAATATATATCAATATAGAAGAAAAAAAATATGCCATATTATAAAAATGTTTTTTCAAAGTTTTATTATATTTTTTATCTCTTTTATTTTTCGATGTGAACATATTTGCTAATATAAAAAAGGAATTATGTATTATCGTTAAATTTTTATATATTTGGAATACAATTGATATATATTTAAATTGTATTAGTTATATTTCCTGCATTTAAAATATGTATTTTCTATCCAATTATATATAGCTATGTAAATAAATTCTCTTTTTTATATGTATTAAATATATATATTCAAAATATTCTGACCTATATAATTATTGGGGAAAATAATAGGATATATATATAAAATGGAATATCTACTTTATATATATATATATTCTTCATAAATATATTATGTCCCATATATTTTAATTATCTTATCTATAAATATATCATGAGAATATAAATTTCAAAAAGGAAAAAAGATTTTATTTTCAAATTTATAGTTTTGCTAACTTTTTTCATTCTGATGAGATTTGAATAAAAAAGTCTTATCAGAAGAAAGTCATTAAAAAAACGTTAAAAAAAAAATGATGTTTTTATTTTTATAATCGTCGTAATTCAAATTAATATTTTGTATAACATACTTTCAATACAAACACAAACAATATATATATATAAATATATATAAAGATGTTTTATTATATAAAGAGATTTAATGAGCCATTATAAATTTTAGATAAAAAAGCCAACAAAATGATATGTGTGGCAATTTTATTATTATATTATTATATATTAAAAAATGTGATAAATTTTTTGTTTATATGTGTATATATATATATATATATATATATTTAAAATATATATTTTTATATATATATATATATGTTTATATATATATTTTTTTTTGTTTTTATAATTATATATTGTTTTTTTTGTTTTTTATTTAAATTTTTTTTATATTTATATTTTTTGTTATTTTTATATTTATTTATATATTTATATATATATTTTATATATATATTTTATATATATTTTATTTTATATTAAATAATAATATTATTTTTTTTTGTATATTTTTGTATATATATAATTTTGTTTATTTATATTTGTATATATTTTTATATTATATATATTTTTATATATATATATATATATGTTATATATATTATTATATATGTTTTATTATTATATATTATTTGTATATATATATATAATTTTAAAATATATAAAATAAATAAATATTTAATAATATTTAAATAAAATTAATAA
>CAHIKZ030001388.1:737500-769957 GCA_903632075.3 Acanthosepion pharaonis | reverse complement strand
GTTAGAACAATTACGATTGAGTAGTGAGTTGGATTCTCATTGGGTGCCCCATACTTTCGTCCTTGTGCCATATCTGAGCTACGTTTAGAAAATCAATATATACCGGCTGTAACAGCAAAATTTTCCAAATCGTGTCACAGCAGAATTGTCCAATTGTCAGATATAAGCTTTGAACCGTTGTAGCTTAGAACTGATTTCCTACTAGAAGTCATCGAGTAGTGGATAGCGGCTTAGATTGAGAAATCGGAGAGCCGAGTTCGAATTCCAGTCGAATCCATTTCATTCACTTATTGTGCTAATACTCTTGGGAAAGGTATGAATCCTCTTCCCCGCCTCCACCAGCTATAGGTAAATAGCAGGACAGACCGGATTCTATAGCCTTGAATGGCAACTGGTCTACTGCAGAAAGAAATGGAAACCTACTGCGGGAAAAAAATCTGCCTCGCTGGTTCTGTATCGAAAAATTCATAAACGCCTAAACTTCCTCGTTCCGTCCATGCAGTACTATTCTAAAGAACGACTTTTCTGCTGCCACTAATTTTTGTATCTCCGTGGTCAATATTCACTGTCTGAAAAGTGAATCGAGATCACATAGCAATAGACGACAATAAACTATGCAAATTGTACACACAATTTAAGGACAAACTGTGTTATCTCACTTATTTTCGAAAATATTAAACGAATTAATTACCGATGGCGAGACAATTAATCCTGTTCCTTGCAAGTTGATCAGGACAATTCCTCCACGTCGAACACACATCTTATTTATACAATCACCAGCTTTACCATAATCGAGATGGACAGAACAATTTGTTCCTGAATTCTGGAACGACAATGGATCAGATATTCCGAAAAGTCTTGGCTCACAACTGATGTTGGTAAATGTTCTATCGTTCACTTTTACCCGTAAAGTCTACAAAAGAAAAGAAAGAGAGAAAGAAAACATGATGAAGTATTATTTTATATATTCAAATATGGCAAACTTCAACTACCACGAAACAACTGTGTATATTCTAGGTGAATGCTTTACTGATCCGGTTTAAAGAGGAAAATGGGATTCTTTGATCGTAATAATGATATTATTGTTCAAAAGGTTAAATTTCATTTGAACACTTTTTAAAAATTTAATTTTACAGGATTTATAAAATATTAACTAACAATATATGTAATCAGACATTGGAGAATTTCTTTTTAAATAATTTTGGCTAAATGTTCAATCAAAATAAAGCCCCAGAATTTTGATATCCCGACAACTGGTGAATTCTAACAAATAAAACATTATTATTAGAGACAGATAACAATGCCGACGAACGACACAAAATATATAGTTTTACATACAAATATTGAAAACAAATGCAAGCAAGCAAAAGATGAAAGTCTCAAAGAAAAGTGTGCAGAAACAAGAAAATGTGTGCTCTACGGCAGGATGTATAAATCTACACAGTGAATGCCACATAATAGAGAAATCGAGAAAATGTTAGGAGAAAGTGCAATAAGAAAACAGGATTCAGGATGAGAGAATATGGCAATTAATTACATTTACCGGCCTCAATGTTCGAAAAATTTCGTCGAATATATACGTTCTCCGACAGGAATCGAACCTGTATTCCTATACAGAAACCGTCCTTTGATCTGACGTGCTATATCATTCAGCTACAGAGAAGCGTCTGATTGGCAATGTCCAAATTACTTTTTATAAACAAAAATCACTTGTGGTAGACGATAACTGAATTGGGATTGCAAGATAAGGAAGTCAATGCAGATTATGAGGATATGTAGGATAGAAAACAGTTGACACTAGTTTTTGTAGAGTTTGTGATTAGAGTGAGCATCATAATCAATCTTTCTATAAATACTGAGGGTGTGTGATCAGTGGTGGGACTTGACCAAAATAAAGTAAATATAAATAAAGGCAATTAACTTACGACAAGTTCCAAACGAATCTTGTGATAAAATATAGCACCTGGATTACTTAAGGTCCAATTGATGTCATTACAAGTTGGACGACCTAAAGGCGGGAATTTTGAGAAATTGTCATGAGTTAGTGTTAAGTAATCCCGGGGGTATTTTGACTTCATGTCGTAGCAATAAACTTTCAGCCAAGGTTTCGTACCCATCATTGGACTGATCATATAATGACCATCTGAGCTGGCGTTTGTGCAGATTTTGATATCGCGACAGCTGGTTAATTCTAAGAAACAAAACAAAAAATACTTTATGAACTGCAAACAAAGCCAAGGAATGGCACAAAATATTTATTTTTTAAATAAAAATGTTCAAAATAAATGCAATCAGGTGAAAGGAATCAAGCAGGTTTAGACACATACTCATGTTGAAAGACATTTTAAGTGAATGTAGTCATTTAGACCCTATAAGACACAAATACTCCAAGGACACCAACATGAGTAAACTATTTGACAATACTGGAACTGTCAACATAATATCCTACCTTAAAGAAATAGGTCCATCACAAAACATGGTCTGTCGTAGGTGTTATAACACTTACAATCGACCATCTGCAATCTATAAAACATACGTTTGCCCTGGAAGTATAAAATGGTGTACAAAATATATGTAGTTGAAGCCAGTAAGATGCGTACAAAATATTTAGATTCCGGCATTAAATAACACGTTGTGCTTGACATGCCACTAACAAAAGAAATCAAATTAAAGAAATAGGTTTATACCAATATATATATATATATATATATATATATATAAACATACGTTTACCTTGAAAGTAAAGAATTTTGTAGAAAATATTTGTAATTGAAGGAATAAAATTGTATAGATTATATTTAGTCTTCGACATTAAATAATCCAAAGAGGTTGATACGCCGCTAAGCAAAAAGAACCAACCGAAAATATCTTATGGGTTTAAATGAGCTGTAAAGATTTAATAAGCCTTAAAAAACGAATCAAATGACTAAAAAACATTCAATCAGCGTTTTTTGGGTGTAGGGATATCATTTTTGTTGAATTCGAGTGGAGGCTTCCAAATAGGGTTTACCCCACAATGTAGGAGTTTACGATCGTTATTATATGCCACAATACCAAACTGATAGTTGCGACAATAGTGGCTTGAAGGTCATTATTATTATTATTCAACACGAGACAACATTTTGACATTACTGTAACAGTTAACATAATGTCCTAATAAAAAGAAATAGGTTTATGCTAAAACACATGCAATATATCATCTACAAACTATATACCTGTAGAAGATTCCTCTGAAGGTATAAAATTATATATAACATATTTGTACATTATGGAAGACGGCTATGGCAACATGGATATGGTAAAACGAAGAAAACAAAAAAGAAGAAGATACGTGCTCTATGACAGGGTGTATAAATGTAAAAAGGGATCGTCTTATAATAGAGAAAATGAGAATATGTGAGTGAGGACAAAGGACAATAAGAGAACAGGGTTGATGAAGACAGAAGATGAATATGGCAACATGGATATGGCAATCATATATAAAAGAAGAAAAGAAAAAGAAGAAAATACGTGCTCTACGGCAGGATGAATAAATCTAAAAATGGATGGTCTTATAATAGAAAAAATGTTAAATAGGTTTACACCAAAATACATATCATCTACAAATTATATACCTGTAGAAGATTCCTCTGGGGGTATAAAATTATAATATATTTGTACATTATAGCGTAAATCTGCGTTCACAATCTGTAAATGATCGGCATTAAATGACCCATAGAGGGTGATATTTAGCTAAACGAAAACAACAAAACCAAAACTAATCCGTGTCAAACGACAATGTAATATCTAATCACACATACGGCAGCGTATGCTGGTTAATCTGCTCATGTCTTAATATGTATTAATAGACTGGAAAATACTGTCAGAAAAAAAATACAATGAGTCCTGGATCACCATGTATTATCGTATCACCTATATGGCAGTAAATGCTGGTCAAAATCTTCATGCATTTAATAACCGAATCAAAATAATAAGAGATAGGCAAAGAGATAAAGAGTGTTCAATTGCTATGTAATATCTAATCTATAAAGTAACGAATGCTGGCCAATTATTCATCATTTTAATAAAATATGTTAAGTATACAAAGATCGGAAAATTACGCTACAAACAATTATCAAGTGCGTTGTAGTAAAGTGCACGAATTTGTGTTCCGATTATTTAGATGTCATATAGATATATATGGATACTTAGATAAACTAAAACTAGCAGCCAAACAATCAAAGCAATTGTAAGCAGGCAACAGATGAATGTCTGTGTAATGAGAGAGGAAAACTGAACGACATGAATATGGCAAGGATTCATAAAAGAAGAAAAAGAAGATAATATGAGCGAAGACAAAGGACAATAAAAGAACAGGGTTGAGAAAGACAGAAGATGGATATGGCAACATGGGTATGGCAATCATATATAAAAGAAGAAAAGAAAAAGAAGAAAATACGTACTCTATGGCAGGATGTATAAATCTAAAAAAGGGATTGTCTTATAAGAGAGGAAATGAGAATATGTGAGTGAGGACAAAGGACAATAAGAGAACACGGTTGAGGAAGACAGAAGATGGATATGGCAACATGGATATTGCAAGCATTCATAAAAGAAGAAAAGGAAAAGAAGAAAATACGTGCTCTACGGCAGGATGTATAAATCTAAAAAGGGATCGTCTTATAATAGAGAAAACGAGGATATATGAGTGAGGACAAAGGACAATAAGAGAACAGGGTTGAGGAAGGCAGAAGATGGCTATGCCAACATGGATATGGTAAGCATTCATAAAAGAAGAAAAGAAAAATTAGAAAATACGTACTCTATGGCAGGATGTATAAATCTAAAAAAGGGATTGTCATAATAGAGAAAATGAGAATATGTGAGTGAGGACAAAGGACAATAAGAGAACAGGGTTGATGAAGACAGAAGATGAATATGGCAACATGGATATGGCAATCATATATAAAAGAAGAAAAGAAAAAGAAGAAAATACGTGCTCTACGGCAGGATGAATAAATCTAAAAATATGAGAAAATGGGAAACGGTTAGTAAGGAGAAATGCCAAAAGAAATCTGATTGAATATCACAGAAGTTATCTATTAATGTTACAAGAATTTGGATGAAACCATTGTGGATCAACTTACGAATGGTCGCTTTTATCTATTTCAACATTAACACAATTGTAATTGTAAGAAAACTGTAGACCATTTATTTTACAAATAAACCTTAACATATCATCTTCGGTGGGAGGATCAATCAAACCTACTAGAATTATTCAATTAAGTCTATTTAAATATTGATGCCTCATCTTGTAGAATCAGGCACGCTCCTTTTATTCATTTGAAGACGAAGGAGAGTAATTATAAACTTCGGTAAGTATGGCACAAGGTGAATTTACTGTGCACACGCCCAACTATAT
Source organism: Acanthosepion pharaonis (assembly GCA_903632075.3). Lineage (NCBI taxonomy): Eukaryota > Metazoa > Mollusca > Cephalopoda > Sepiida > Sepiidae > Acanthosepion > Acanthosepion pharaonis. Next base: position 764,556 of record CAHIKZ030001388.1, on the reverse strand, counting down.
CTATTTCTTGATAATGGTAAATACAGCCAAGTCTCACTTGTTTTTAATTCACCCATCCGCGCCTGCCTAGTAAAGTTACTTCATTAAGTTCTACCTTGCAGTCGAAATCTCCACTTGTGTCGTGTCTTGTCTGAATACTAAACACAATTGATTCCAACCAAAAGCCCGTGTGAGTTATTGATTTTCTTTCCCAGAAGTCAAATACAAAAAAATGTTCTATCTAATGTAGATTTCCACATGCACTACATTATGTTTAAGACCAAAATATCCCAGCCTATTCTGTCAGTAGGATAAAAAGATGTCAAGGCATTTTTGTTCTGATGCAATGGTGGAAACTCAAGTGTTTATAAAATGCCATTAGGCTTACCTTCTCTAACACATGTGTAGTTGGATTCTGTGGGGTAACAGGCTTCACATATTCCACATGGTTGGTTCTGGCAAGCTCCCATACCAATCACCTAAAGAGAAAATGAATATATGTAAGTGTTACAGAATCGATCAAACCTGTCAAAAGCATTTATACCAAAATGATCAAAACAATTCTTTAGTCAGTCAATAAGCCTTAACAAAATGGTCGAACTATCATCGAATAAAATGAAAAGCGCGAATAGATGGGCCTGCCCGGTTATTTAGATTTAGATAGTCTCAAACCCATCATTTGTTTCACCGGACACGCAAGTGTTTTTTTTAATTCAATTCTTTTCCTTGAAATAAAGCGGTAATTTTTTTTTAACCTACTCTTTTATTATGTTTGATCTATCTATCTATATATATATATATATATGCACACACAGCAACACACAGATATACACAGACATAAACAGACGCATGTATATATTTTTGTTTAATTTTCACTCTTTTGCCGACCTTGAAATAAAGCGGTAAATTTTATTTTGTCTATCTATCTATCTATCTATCTATCTATCTATCTATCTACATACACATCAACTCACATATATATATAGACATAAACAAACATGTATGTATATATATATATGTGTGTATGTGTGTGTGTGCGTATAAATATATGCGCGCGTGTGTGAGATCATATTGTTTAAATTTTACGATTTTTGCCCTGTTCTTTTCCCCATCGTCTGCTGCGCAAGCGTCAATGGTCAAAATAAATGAAGCAATGCTGGATCCCCAGGCGGATATCGCGTTAACCGTTTCATTTAGAGTTTCAGCCAACAAAGGCAGTGGTGGATTAAAAAGGAGTAAATGGTCGACATCTACATAATTGCTATTTCTTTCTCGTATTCTCACAAACACACTCACTTACTTGCTTTCTTTCATATTCTCACAAACACACGTCTTACTGGTTTTCTTTCCTTTGCTTCGGGTGAAAGTATTAAGTTATTCCACGCAATATAATATAGGAAAGTGTGGAGAGTCATGATTTGCTCAATTACTGAATGGAGATTAAAAATAGAATTGGAATATAAATGAATAAGCAAAGTGTTAAGTGTAAGTTTTAACGAAAAAAAAAGATTATGAACAGCCATGAGCGAATCCGTTCAGAAGTGAGACAGCAACGGAAAGAAAAAGGAAGAGTAAATTGTAAAAGGATAACTTAAAGACTTTGGAAGAAGGAACTCCAGTTAATAAGTCTCTAAGTTTTGGTTATATTTTCTAAAATGTCTGGAAATATGAAGAAAGGAATGAATTCATTGCGTACGTTCCATTTATCCTTCGCTCATCCAAATTTTAGATAATTTTGGTAGAATGATTAAAACTTTAACTATTACGAAATCTGAATCGTGTCCTTAAGTTGGAAAACATTCCAAATCGCATAGCGGGCTACCTTCAAATTATTTTCCAGATATATAAATGAAGAGATTAAGGACAAAGAGAGATTTTATACAGTTTCAGATAGGAAGCTGTGGAGCGTCATGATCGCAACTGTTGATGGCATTTTTGTAGGTGAGTTATTTGTCAATAAAAATTGCTGTTTTGTTTAATTTTTTCATAAAAATATTCTTCGATTTTCCGGTTATTTTCAGGTTATAAAATGCGTGTCGAAAATCATTTGAAAATGTTTTTATTGAATTGTTATGTTTCTTTTTTCCTTATAAATATAGTTTAAAAACGCCTGATAATTATGCACCAACCCAATATCTATGCCTCAAGCAACTGAATGGCTTCCTTTCTAATTATACTGTACAATTAATTCAGCATTTATCTATTAATGATGAGAATAACTAAATTGTAATCCGGATATTAAAGATGGATTTCTGAAGAGCGATTTTTCATTAATGAGATTTTTGAACAGGTAAGGTTGAAAAGGCCATCTCTGGAAGCTCATCTTGCACAAATTAAAGATTTCCTTTAATTTGGAAATTTTGGAAGAAGGAAATCCAGTTAATAAGTCTCTAAGTTTTGTTATATTTTCTAAAATGTCTGGAAATATGAAGAAAGAATGAATTCTTTGCGTACGTTCCATTTATCCTTCGCTCAACCAAATTTTAGACAATTTTGGTTGAATGATTAAAACTTTAACTATTACGAAATCTGAATCGGGTCCTGAAGTTGGAAAACGTTCTAAATCGCATAGCGGGCAACCTTCAAATTATTTCTCAGATATATAGATGAAGAGAATAAGGACAAAGAGAGATTGAAAATGGTCAATAATTGCAGATAAGAAGTTGTGGAGAGTCATGATCACATCTCTTGAAAGGAGTGAGAAAATAAAAGTAGAAATATCGTATAGATGAAGAGAAAGATGAAAAAGAGTTTGTAATGGGTCAATAGATTTGTAGACAACAAAAACTGGAAGTTGTAGAGAGTCATGATCACACCTCTTGAAAGGAAGAGGAACATAAAAGTGGAAGTATCCTATAGATAAAGAGAAGAAGGATGAAGAGAGATTGTAAAGGGTCACTAGTTTCGTAGACAAAACTGGAAGTTGTGGAGAGCCATGATCAACTACGTCTTGAATGAATATGACATATAAAAAAAGAGAATCATATGAATGACAGAATAAGGACAGTGAGAAATGTTAAATATACTTTCCCTTGAAAATAGATGGGAAATTTTAGACAGTCAGGAGCGAACCCGTTCTGAAAGCAAATGAAAAAAAAAGAAGGAAGAATAAATCGTAAACGGGTTTTGAATAATACAAATGATAAAAGGTCTTACCTCATCCCAATCGTCAATGTCTGAATAAAGATAGTCTTTGGATGTGTTTAATATAACGTACGGTGGGTCGACTCTGGCGTTGTTAAATTCGCAAGATGCCTTATTTTGATTGTAGTTAAAAGACAGGCATCTGCGTCGAAAGAAACACATCCTTGCACAGCGAAGAACATCAGGAACGGAGGTTAGACCGTAGAATTGGAATCTGTTGAGGCGTTTTCCTCTTTGCAATATACTGCTTTTAACTTTCACTACTTTACATTCGGGGTATGAACTGCTGACAAGATTGATCAGAAAGCCTGACAAACACAACAGTGGCAAGAGCGACATTTTTATTGTTTAATTTTCGTTGTTAGGTTTCCAGGTTTTATTATTCATAAAAATTGATGGGTGGCAATATCCAATCAGAATAACGGTTAACAGAGCAAGTAATATATATATATATATATATATATATATATATATATATATATATATATATATATAGATAAACAGGAGTTTAAATTACGTCAAAATGAAAATAACAATGACATCTCATTTTAAAAGATAGATTCACCAATATGACAAAAAAAGTAAATTTATTGTTTTCAATAAAATCGCCATTGACTTCACCCACAGCGTCAAGACGTCTTAGGAATCTCATTTAACTCTTCTGGACGGTCTCCTTGTTTACGTTCCTTAATGCTGTCATATATATATATATATATATATATATATATATATATATATATATATATATATAACGGATTCTCCCTTCGATTTTGATATATGAGTGTCCAACATAAATGATCACTTCGAGTAATTAGTGTGGCATTTAAATCCCGCCAAGGATTTGCATATCAGTCCAAAAGTTGTGCAATTGTTAGTTTTGTTAGACGTGATTGCTGATCTGACTGATGACATCTTATTCGTCTATCTTGCTTCTCGTAGCCGCCTAATCCGTTCCATTTCGTAGATCTTGATACCCCTTTTGACACCTGCCTTTTCCACTCCTGTCTGCCCTGTTAATGCCTCAGATATTGATTAAACCTCTACTGACAGCTGCATGTCTGCTCTTCGCCTTATCTTTACATATCACCCAATGCTTTACGAAGTTCTATTTTCGAAAATCATATTGCGTGCACACGAGAACTTTGGCCATCCTGTTCGCGTTCATTCTGGCAACATGATCAACACATCGGTGTTGCAACTGCATGAGAAATGTCTCATTGGAGAAATGATATATACATATTTATATATCAATTAGGAAAATAAATGACAAAGAGAAAAGTCTTTCAGAATAGAAGAGTGGGCTATTCTTAGAAGCCCAGCAAATCAAAATGAATTATTCTACAAACTCAAGATTGAAAATAATGTATCCAAACATTATATAAAATTTGTTAAAACTATTCCTAAGTCAATAAATACAAAAGAAAATAAAAATCATAAGCTAAAACTTGAAGAGGGAATTTACTCTATAACTGGTAATAATTGCCACAAGAAATAAACAGGAGAAACCTCGAGAAATATATGTAAATGGTTACATAAACACAATAGGGATCTTTTACAAACCCTTGAATGACTATGTAGCTCAACGTAATAAAATCTTACCATAACACTTAATTAAAATGCTATTCTAATTAAAAGAGAAAGCAATTTACCCAAACGAAGATATATATATATATATATATATATATATATATATATATATATATATATATATATATATTTCTTGGCTGTTCTATTTTCACAATGTGAAGATATTTCATCACAAATGTGATAAAAATAAAGGAATTTATTTGGATAGATTATATACACAAAATATATTTTTTAAAAAGAAAGTAAATTTAAATTTAAAATTCCCTGTTTCCCCACTCTTTATAAATTATACAATATATATTTATATATCATGTATGACAATAGTTCACATGGACGGTTGCCTTGACGCGGTGTAATGGTTAACGAGCTAGTCTGGTTTGATCATTATTATTGAGGAGTATCTTTTTATTACTGATATCGATCGAGCAAAAAACAATGAACCTATTGATATTTATATAGAAATGATATTCAAATCTCGATTTACGTACGAATGACTTTTTTTTTCAGATTTTACGAGTGGACAATAAATTTTGTCAATTATTAATCATGTCATCAGTTATTACTAGAGAAAAATGTTATGTAAATTTTATGCAACTTTGGTTCGTCCATGCAAAAAGGAAAAACGTACGAATATACCTGTCCAGAAGTATGTATTTCTGATTTTAGAAGTATACAGGATGCAGTAAAAAGAATTTTTTCGGTACTAATCTATCTATCTATCTATTTTTCATATGGGTAGAAAATTAGTAACTAAATTAGTAATCAGAATTCTTGATCATATATGGAAACGGCGTTCATTTCAAGAATAAAAATCATATTTTTTTCATGCTGAATATATAACTAAACTTAACGTTGTATGGTAATATCAGCCATTTCCACTCCAAGGAAACATTTGATATTCATGGACTGAGCATCTAATACAGTTTTCATTTGAAATTTATGAAATCATTCTTTTAAAAGATTTTTTCAGGAAAATACGTTTTTCAAGACCGATAACTGTTATCGTTTTTTTTTTTTCAGTATTGATAGAGATTTCCGTCCTAAGCTTTTGTTTGAAGTTGTGTGGAATAACAAATATGTTTATTATGTTGTTATTTTCTCTTCGGATTACATATGCTAACCATTTTATTTGTTGCTGTTGTTGGTAGTCTTCAATTGCTGAAGTTTTTATGAGTTTGTACAATTTTTTGTATGTCAATCTAGAGGGCCAGAAGCATATACTGCCAAGAGATGCTGGTCTTTTTTCACCATTGATCTTAGAAAACTGACAGTTTAGATAATTCTGGGTGGTTTGGACGCCATGTTTGTTATCCATATGAATATCTCGAACTAACGAGGCTATTTAAGAACATGACTCAAGTTCTCAGTTTGAGGTTTTGGTTTTGTAGCCACTTACGGTGCTGGGCAAAACTACATTTGGCGAATCATATTCTTTCTTCAACTTCCTATTCTTCTAAATGATGCATACGCTGACATATCTGAAGTGCACAATATTTACTAATTTCACACCCGGAATTTTAATGAGGGATTTTATGTGTGTTTTATCGGTGCCTTTTAAACCAATTCCAGATTACCGTTTCTGTTTTGGAAAGGTTTAACTATATTTTTGAAACATTTGGTAGAGGATATTGATTTTCTGTTCAAGATCCTTTCATCCCAACTATGTCACCAGCATAAACTCCCCCCTTCGTCATCAGTATATTGGGCACGGCAGGGAAAACAGGGTTTTTGCCTTCTTACTCATTTAAGATGTGGTATGAAAGGCTTAAATGGTCAGTGCAGATTTCATAACATTTGTGCTTGTAAATTCGCAGGGTCAAGTCTATAAAAAGATTAATAGACTTGGGTTCGCATTTCCTTCTCATTCTTCATGGTGAACTTTTCAATGTTCCCTTACTGGGGTCTTCGTCAGACATGTTAGCTGCTGAAGATCGACATTCTGTAGATCGATGCATTCAATGGATTCGGAGAATCGAAAGCTGTTTCTAATAGATGAGAAGAGAAGGTCTCTATTTACGTTCTCATATGTTGATGTCCACAAAGCAGTTTCCAATTAGAAAGCTAAGTAATTCCTTGGAGTTGTTTGATGACATAGATGTCATCATTAAACCCTTTACCAGAACAAAAAACAAACTTGTCCGTGAGGAGTTTGCTTTCATAAAACGATGAGAGTCTAATTAATATAATCATCATTAATATTTTCACCAATGATGGATCCAATTGAGATACCTCTGTATGTTTGAGGCTCCTGGGGGATGTTTATTTCTATAATGCATTAAAACGTCATAGACCCCACTTTTGTGGGCTCATTTCAGATTCCAGACTTCTTTTATAATATAGAGGAACTTGTTATTGACTTCAGGGACAAAGTAATCTATTTTTTTTTAAATTGCAACCTTAGTGTCAATTGATGCTTTATTATTCCTTAGTTCTATTAATAGCTTTCTTAATTTCTTCATCATTAGCTTCGTTATTGTTTAGGTTTGAAGACGGAACATTGTAATTATTGGATGAATATTGATATATGTTCTATTACTGTGAACATCTTCATTTTAATGTGATCAGGGTTATAATGTGATTCAACTGGAAGTTTAATTCTTGCACCTTTTTCTGTTAAGGCTTCGATAATATAAAATTATTAGGATTTTTCTCTATTTCCTTATACATTTTAACACTTTTCTTAAGATTTTGGTCTTCACTACTTAATGTTTTCATTTTCTTTGTTGTTTGCTATTTTCCTTTCCATTATTAATTTGCTGAGTTTTCGTCAATGTTTTTTGCAATAATATAATGAAAAGTCCGTGGAGATATTATTTCAGTAAAATATGTATGCAATATCAATTGTGAATATACTGAAAATTCGCCCAAAATTTTATAAATTACTAGCAAAGTGGCCCAGCGTTTCCCGAGATTTAAAAAGTTAAAAATAAATCTATGACAAAAATATAACTTCACATTAATTTATTCAAAAAAAAATATCTTTAAACAGTATTTACATTACAATACTTCTTGGTAGACAATATTCTTTGTCTTTTCTTGTGGAGAATAAACAAACAAATTGATTTTACTTCTCACACATAAACGACCAACATACATACAACTGACCATAAGAAGAACTGGCCTGAATCCCTAATAAAAATTCTATTATCAACCGCCTTCCACCCTCCAAACCCATTGAATGTATTGATCTACAGAGTGTCGATCTCCAACATCCTTCCTGACAAGGACCCCAATACGGAAACATTTCAAAATTTATCAGGAAATGCGAACCCCAGTCTATTAATCTCTACTCGACTAGACCCTGCGAATTTACTATCACAAATGTTATGAAGTGTGTACTGACTATTTAAGCACTCCATACGACATCTTAAACGAGTTCACGAATAGAAGAAAACAACCCTGCTTTCCCCATCCCCGTGCCCGATATAGTGATGGCGAATAGGGATATATCCATATCTTAGTTGGGAGAAGAATGATCTTGAACAGAAAATCAATATCCTCTACCAAGTGTTCCAAACAAATAGGACTTAAACCTTTCCAAAATAGAAAATGTGATCTGGAATTGGACTGAAATCAAAGATGGCACTCATGTTGAATCCGTCATAAAAATTCCAAGTTTAGAATTAGTAAATAGTAAACACTTCAGATTCTTCGACGTATGGATCAGTTATAAAAAATTTATCTATAGAAGAAAATGAAATTGAACATAGAATAGGCTGTACCAAATGTAGTTTCTCCTAACATCGCAAATGGCTAAAAAACAAAAACATCAACCTGAGAACTTGAGTCATATACTTAAATAGCCTCGTCAAATCGAGATATTCATATGGATGTCATGCATGACATGAAACCCAATCATAAATATATAAACTCTTAGCTGTATACAGCAGTTTTCTAAGATCATTGATGAAAAATAAAAACAGCGGTTCTTGACAGTAGAAATTCTTTGAACAATGCGGACTGGTACTACAGATTCACATACAAAGAATTGTGTGTGTGTGTGTGTGTGTGTGTGTGTGTGTGTGTGTGTGTGTGTGTGTGTGTGTGTGTGTGTGTGTAATATACTAGCAGAGTTACCAGGCGTTGCCACGGATTTAAAAAGTTAAAAATAAATCTATAACAAAAATATAACTTCGCATTAATTTATTCAAACACAAAAATATCTTTAAACATTATTTACATTACAGTACTTCTTGGTAGACAATATTCTTTGTCTTTCCTTATGGAGCATAAACAAATTGGTTTTACTTCCCACGCGTAAGCAACCAACATACAACTGCCCATATGAGAAACAGTAATTCAGTGACTGATAGAGTCTAGTCTTGTGCTTTGTTAATAGACTTAGCAAAACTAACTTGTTATCCATTTTTATGAATAAATGACCTTTTCTAAGCTTTTTTGTTGAAGAGTACATTATACTCTTATAGGGATATCCAATAATTTTCCGAAAATTGCATACCTATAGTTGAAAATTATTTTTGAAAATGAAAAATCGTTCTTGAAGCTTTCTTTGTACGTTTAAATCAAAGGTAAAGGAATAAATATACTATATCAAGTAAGAAAAATACTTTATAAATAACGAATTTATATTGATTGGAATAAACTTTTGTTTTATTTTCAGTAAAATCGATGATGTCTGCACTTTTGAGACATTTGTAAGCAAAAGTTAAAATATCCGTTTTAAAAGTCTTGTAAATATACGATATACGTTTTTCAAAGGATCTTTGAGTTAAATTAGAAAATTAAAGTGTTTTTAAACTAATCTGGGACAAACAGTTCTTAATTTTTTTGTAGAAAATAAGAAAAGCATTTCTTAACTACGGTGACTCATTTGTCAGCTGTTGATCGATGGTTTTGTTAGCTGAGGTCAGGCGAAGTCATCGGATGGATGAACAGAAGTGATAAATATTATGAATTTTAAGTGAACTTATTTAAGTAGCCAGTAACTTTTAGAAATTAACAAATATTTTAAGCAATTTAATATTTTATTAATTAAGTACTTTAGCAACATTTAGCTTTATAGTCTGAAAATACTTTCTGGAGCAATGATATTACAATTTAAAATACTGTATGACAATAAAATAAATTTAAAATTCCACAACTAAGATAATATAAAAATTATTAAATAAGAGAGCTAGCTATATTTTTCACACGCATCTCTTAAGATATTTTATTGTATTTTATTTATTATTAATTTTTTTATTATCTCAGGAAATTTCAAACAGCGCTTAAAACACGCGAATTTTTAAAGATAATGTCCTGTATGGACATCCGTATATATAAAAAAAATCATGTATATACAGATGCAGAATTAATGTAAAATTCTGTTTTTAAATACATGTTTGCAGATTGTAATAAGATTTTAGATTTAAGATTATTATTTCAGTAAAATTTGTATGCAATATCAGTTGTGAACATACTGAAAATTCGTGCCAACTTGGATAATTTAGTAAAAATCGATATTTTCTTTCATATTAGATAGAAAAAAAAAGAAATGACTAAAACATATGATTAATTTTAAGTGAATTTATTTAAGTCCCCAGTAATTTTTACAAATTAACAAATATTTTAAGCAATCTAATATTTTATTAATTATTAGGTAATAAAATACCTAATAAGTTTATATTATCTTTTTATTAATTAGCTTTGTGGCCTTATGTTTTAAGATGCTTTCTGGAAAAATAATAATACAATTTAAAATACTATATAACAATAAAATAAATTTAAAATTCCATCATAATATAAAAATTAATATAACATAAAATTTAATAAATAAGAGAGGTATATATAATTTTTACGTACATCTCATATGAAATTTTATAGTATTTTATTTATTATTAATTTTTATATCATCTCAGTTAGGAAATTTCAAATAACGCTTAAAACACGTAACCTTTTAAAGATAATGTCCTGTATGAACATCCGTATATATAAAAAAAAATAAGTTATGTTTATACGCATGCAGGATCAATGAAAAATTCTGTCTTTAAATACTTGTTTACAGATTGTAATAAGGTTTTAGATTTAAGATTAGTAAAAATATTTTTAATAAATAACAATACATTGAAACTGAATTTTAAAAGATTTAACAACTTTTTAAATTATTGTAATTAAAAATGTAAGAAAATAAAATAATTCTTGTAAAAATTCATTTTTCATCAGGAAAATTTTTTTTCTTCAAAAAATATTATCTTTAACATGCATTATTGATAAAAGCAATTAAAAGCTTTTCTAATTCAATAATATCTAAGTTTTATTGGGTTTTGTATTTTACAATTCAGAGCTGATTTTCGGTAACTGTTAGTTCGATTTTAGGTTGTTTCTTTTATTATCATTATTATTATTATTATTGTTTATTTATTAATTTGTTTTAATTTTGATGATTTTTTCATTTTTTTAATAAACCATTTACTGCTCTCCACAATTTTTTCTTTATAAAAAGACGTACGTTCTCTCGTTATACAAACAAACATGCATAAAGACAGACATACAAACACAATCATTTCATTGGTCCAAAGAACGTTTCACATAGGCTCACGAATTTGTCTTTTTCTTCTTCAGCCAACCGGCGAATCTTTTTGAACTCAAAGTTTTCTTTTAACTCAAGCGAGTGAATTTCTTTCCGTCTTTTGCCGTAGATCGTCCGAATTTGAAAGGAGTCGGCAAACAAAACACACACACACACACACACACACATATATATATATATATATATATATATATATATATATATATATATATATATATATGAATATTTACTTTTATATATAGAGATAAGTCAATAAAACTTTAAAAAATTCTTTTTCTAGCAGTTGGCGTTTGCATAATTTAATAAGATACGATATTTCCTTTCAGAGTGGACAGAAAAATAGACAATATTTATTTTAAAACATTTATCAAATAACTTCGAAAAATATCTCTAGGATAAATATTAGATTTTTAGAGACCTTTAAATATGCTGTATACATTTTTCGTATAGTGACAATTTTTTAGAATGTCTAAAACTTGAATTATTATAATTGATTTTAAAACCTTCATTCCTTTATATTTTTTTTCTTTTAGTTGGGATTATAATTAGGCTAAAAACGAAATGTAACTTCAAAGAAGGCATTTAAATTATTTAATATTGGTTTCTCGGGTTTTCAGGACGTCTGCAAAAGTACGTAGTTATGACTTATTGACATTGCTTATTTAACGATTGTAGAATAACGATTTGAGTGTGACAATAAAGGAAAGATGAAAGAAAAACTCATCAGAAGTCATTAATAATAATAATAATAATAATAATAATAATGATTTATTAGGTTTTCATTTGCAAACGTAGGCCACCTTTTGGATAGCACCACCCACAGTGACCACCGCAGACCACTTTGATCACTTCATTGGTGAGGGATCGATAAAATGTGTCAATTCGAGAATTGTTACCGCTGGCAGTCCATGACACCTGAGAAGAAAAAAAAAATAACAAGACTGAGAAGTGGTATAAAAACACTTTTACCCCATCACATATACGCACACACACACACACACATGCAAACACACACAAACAAACACATACGCCATCACATACACGCACACACACACACATACACACATACGCACATAATCATGCAAACATACACACACACAGACATTTACCCAAAGCCCGACATGAAGCTTGTCTTTGTAATGGTTATTTTAATTTCATGAACATGAACATAAAGTTCCTATATCGATGACTACCCAACTAAAACAACTCCTGATTGACCATGTCATCAGTAGTGTAACAGTAATCTCCCTTGCTTCGACAATTTTGGTTTGGTAGATACTTTAAAAGTTTCTTTCTTTCTTTTTTGTTTCTTTCTTTCTAACTATTTCAGGCTTTTTTTTAATTATCTATCTATTTATTTATCTATCTCTATGTTTTGAACAATAAAAATGTTAACAAATTAAAAAATTAAAATCTTCAGACACACTGGGTTTTATATTTATACTCTTTCGTTTTTATTATTTCAGTTAGATACCTCGATTAGTTTCGGCCAGCATGGCCATCATCAGGAGAAAAAAAAAATTCTGCTTGTTAGTAGCAGTTAACTACAGAAATGAATGACTTGATGGAGAAAATGAACTTGTGTCTGTAGTTTTCATTTGTTTTGTTTTTTTTATCATAAATTTTGGTCAGACCCCGTATTGGTCAAAAAAATCTCTTTTAAATTGTTATTTAAGATAAGGGCTGGATGGATTCATGCTGCTCTGAATTCCCTTGGTCATTTTGACAGTTTTATTGGTTCCTGAAAAGGGGATGTGTGTCTGTTAAGTGTGTGTTATTTGGTTCTTAGAGAATGAGTGAGTATGATGTGTGTAAGCGTGTATATTACTATGGGTGTGTGTTATCATTTGGCACATTAAGGAGTGTTGCAGACCCTGCAGCGTGCAGTGCTGGTTTATTACGAAGTGGCCTTGTGCCAGACACCACACTAAACTATCGAGTCCACAAACAATGTATAAAAAAAATGCGTATGCGTGAATGAACAGTGAAGGAATGTGGTTAGTCCACACGTGCATATATTAAAAATATTAATAAGATAGCCTGCACAGAATGACAGAAAACGACTGAATGCAAAACAAGTGTAATTTTTTTATTAAATGGAAAAACAAGTAGATTATCTCGTGGTACGAGATCAAGGAAAATGTTCCGCGCCAAAAACAGGAAAGCAAGATGGCTAGGCGGGAAATGTTCTTGAGGAAGAAGGTTCCAGAAAAGTCAATTTACACGGAATGTTATACATACAACAAAGAAAAATACTCACTGCGAGTTTTTGTTAGTGTGAGTGTAATGTTATGTATATTTTTAAGGTACTGGTTCAAAGCAGATTAGAGTTCAACGAATATGAAAAGTTCTGTTCCCTTGTTCGGACAAGACGTTAGTCACTCGACCAGAAAATTCTAGTCATCCAAAGTGTGTTGTGATGACAAAGACGTACGTACCTAGTTTTCCTGATAGAAAACAGGAGGAAGTTCTTCTAAGGAGTTAGTCTTAGGTCGAGGAAAAAAAGGTGGCCGATAGTTGCATCGACTTGATGAAATCGCTGGTGGCGAGCCGAAAGGAAACGAAGAATATTTATTCGTCAATAAGATATCCCTGTCTGTACTATAGTTGACTGACGAGGGATAAATGAGTCAAACTGCTTGGTTCAGTGTCTGGACCACGACTAACTTCGAAAAACCAGTTTGTCCGTGACGTCAAAGAAATTTCGCGGGAAGATTTCAAATTCTAGTTTGCATAACATCAGGAGCAGCCGGTAAGCTTGCAGTCAGCAACAAAAGAATGGCTTACTGCTATGTCTGACTGAAAGAGAAAGGAAGGGGGTGCAAACCGTGAACGCACGCACGCGCGCGCACACACGAGTGTGGAAGAAAGGGAGGAAAAACTCGCACAGTTATCCCATCTACAAATGTTGTAGATGGGATAACTGTGTTATTCCATAGGAGTAAGTGAGTATGTTGCATGTGAGTGTGTCTATTAGTATGGGTGTGTGTACAAGTGTGAGGCCTTAACACCTCCGCAAGCATGTCTGTCTTGTGTGGGTGAGAAATGTGGGTAGGGCCTGATTTGTGAGGTTGTATACTAATTTTATCTATGTCATTAAATGTGTGGTTAAGCCCGTCTGGATGGAGCATTTTCAGGCGCAAAATCCACTTATTTTCATGGTCTTCTAAAATTTTTCTAATGTTATCAGCTCTGAACTTTTCTATTTTCTCAATGAAAGTGAATTTGGTATGGGTTTTAAAATCGCTTTTTTGTAGGCGGAAATGTTGTTCTACAGGCAATAACCTTTCATGGGGAAACGACTTAATTTGATTGCGATAATTGTTAATTATCTAGTGAAAGAGCCATTCATTTTCCTAAATATTGTTTCTAGCATAGTGTGCATTCTAGGAGGTGAATTATGTTATGACTTCTACAGTTAGAGTCGTGGTAGATTTTGAAAGTAGATTTAGTGACTGAGCTAGTGGTGTGTCTAATGTGGTTACAGCATAAGCTTCTTTTGTTGTTATATGGTTGGGAAAGTACTTTTGTTTTTTTTTTTTTGGTTTATTACGGATTACCTTATCCCCTGAAATGTGGTTACTACCAATAATTTCTTTAAGGTTCTTAGGTCTACGATATGCTAGAAGGCCGAGTTCCTCAAACAATTTTTTTTAGGTCTGGCTTGTGATGTAATATTTTCCAGCGACTTTTGATTAACTGAGATAGTGGAGGTAGAGTGGGGTTGAAAGTGGTTACTAGAGGGACGCATTTGGATTTATTTTTATTCTTGTACATTAGGGTGTCTTCTCTAGGCGTGGAAATTGCTTTATTTATTTGTGCCCTAATTAGGTGTTGTTTATAGCCACGTGTTGTGAATTGATGCTCCAGATTTTGTGTGTGTGTGTTTTCTTTGAGTTTTCTTTTGGTGGAACATATCCTTCTGAGTCTAAGTACTTGTGAACAGGGAGGATTCTCTTTGAGGTGTTTAGGGTGGGAAGTTTAGATAGTTGTGGGTGTCGGTTATTTTAGTGTGTAGTGTCGTTTGTAGTTTCTTTTTCATCTATGTAAATGTGGGTGTCTAAAATTGTTACCGACCTTGTGGAACTTTCATAATCAAACTTAACTGAGTCGAGTACTGTGTTTAGGGTCATGAAGAATTTGGTAAGTTGTCGTCACTACCTGTGTATACAAAGAATATATCATCGATATATCTTGCATAGAATACACAGTCGCTACCGATGATTGGATAGATATGGGTCTCCTTAAATTTTCCCATGAATATTGTAGCATATGATGGCGCTGCAATGGTGCCCATGGCACAACCTCTTATTTGAAGATAGTGTGCTCCATTGAAGTTGAAAGTATTCAATGTAAGAAAATGCTCCATGAGTTTTATGATAACTTCTGTGGGGAGGGTCTTGTTTTCTTCTTTTTTTAAGTACTTCCTGAAGGGCGGTTAGCCCTTGGATGTGTTTGATGTTTGAATTACGTCCATAGTCATTAGAATAGCATTTTCTGGTTCTGTTTGTATGTGATTAATTTTGTTTAGTAGGTCTGTTGTGTCTCTGATGTAGGATTTCACTTCCTTAGCTAGGGGTTGTATGAAATGGTCTATATATATTGTAATGGTCTGTATGCAATGGTATCTCTCTCTCTTTTATATATATATATATATATATATATATATATATATATATATATATATATGTGTGTGTGTGTGTGTGTGTGTGTGTGTGTGTGTGTGTGTGTGTGTGTGTTGTAGGTAATAGATCCGTTTGTATATAATCCAGGTGGATCCTAGTAATATGAAATATTAAATCTGACCCACAGAAACCGCAATGTATTTATTATACCATAGCATATATTTTTTACAGCAAAAATCCAAAATTACCTCATGTAGATATAATCTATTTCAAATCGGCACAACTTAATGCCAACCCTTATCAGCCCTCGAATGCCTAGCCATAAATAAACTCCGACTCCAGACCACTTCGCCTTTAAGAGATACTTTACACCCTCCCCTTGGCACTACCTTATCAAAAACAAGGCGTCCCTTTAAGACTGCTATCTAGAATAAAATTCAAAACCCCAATTCCAGACTATACACATATGTGTTAATATATATATATATATATATATATATATATATATATATATATATATATATATATACTTGTATGTGCTATGTGCGCGCTCGCGTATGTGTATGTATGTAAAGAACGGAATGTTTTTTTTTTTATTTATTAATCCGATAGATCTTTATTACTTAAAGGTTATTTCTTGTGGATTTTCGTATTTGTTTAGACATTCCGTTTATTTATAAAACAGTTTATTTATTTTCATCTACCGGCCTGAATGATCGAGAAATCTTACTGGAGAAAAATATGCGCTCTACGAACATTTCAGAGTGTTTGGGTGTCAATCTGACGACAGTACAGGGGATTCGGAAAGAGTTGGATGAATCTAATGGTGATTACGAAGGTATTTGGAGTGAGAGTGATGTTATACCTCCATTGATATTCCCACAGGGTCCGAGACTCAACTCTTGGCCTACATCATTCAGATCTTCACTAATGATACCAACATTTATACTGTGGCTGACAACTTCAAAGACCATTCAAGAACGATCAAGAAAACGGTGAATAAGTTTAAAAATGAGGGAACGGCAGAGAGGAAAACTGAATCAGGAGGTCACAACAGCAAGTTGGATTATCATTTTAACTTAAAGCTAAATATATTCTTATTGTTCAAGGTAGGGTCCAGTCAGTCAGTTATGTGCCATGCGTGATACATGCGTAGGCGATCAGTTATCTTTCGATACACGACTGACGAGGCAGATTTTCTTCCCGCACTAGGTTGCCATTTCTTTCTGCGGTAAACCACTTGACATCCTAGGCAGTATGTCCTGCTATTTACTTATAGCTGGGTTTGAAGAAGAGGATCCATACATTTCCTAAGGGTATTAGCACATAAGTGAATGTAACTGATTTGACTGGAATTCGAACTCGGCTCTCCGATCCCTTAATCAGAGCTGCTATCCATTATTCCACCCTACCTCCTTTATAGAACCCAATAGTGTTATAAGAAATTCGGCGTCTCCCAGTAGGAAATCTTTAATCATTTCTAAGACACAACGGTTCAAAAAGCATTTATTAATATTGCTAATTGATTCAATGTATGATTATCTCTTTATAATATATATATATATATATATATATATATATATATATATATATATATATATATATATATATATATATATATATATATATATATATATTCTTTTTTCTTAATATTCATACTAATATTTTCTTTTCTTATTTCAACACACTTTCTTTAAACTCTTTTTTTTTCTTTTTTTCTTTCTTTAATAAAAACCTTTTCTTTCTAATATTTTCTTTCTTTCTTAATATCTCACCCTCTTTCTGTCTTTGAAAAATCTTCTTTTCTTCTTTCTTTTGTTTTCTTTCTTTTTTTTCTTCCTCAGTTTTTGTTCTTAAGATCTAAACACCTTTTTTCTAGTCTTTTTTAACTTTCTACTTTCTTCCTCAATATCTCACCACTCTGTCTGTCTCTTTCTTTCTTTCTTTCTTTTAACTCTTTCTTTCATCCAAGTATTTTCTTTTTTACTTCATATCTCACACTCTTTCTTAATACCTATATGCACTTTCTTTCATTCTCTGTACTTTTTCTTTCTTAATGGTTCTCTACTCATTCATTCATTCATTCTTTCTTTCTTTGCTATTTCGTCGCCATTTTGACAGCAAAAAGTGTCAATATGGAAGTCAATTCCATACTTTTAGGCGATGATCAGGAATGAAAAAATTGGCTTCTATTTATTACAACTCTAGTTCCTCTACCTTCAATCTGTTTCCATGTTTCATAAAAGATACACATTCTATATATATATATATATATATATATATATATATATAAATATATATATATTATATATATAAATATTTGTTATTATTATTTAATCTAATAAACCTACTACAGGG
The DNA here is from genome assembly GCA_903632075.3 of Acanthosepion pharaonis. Classification (NCBI taxonomy): domain Eukaryota; kingdom Metazoa; phylum Mollusca; class Cephalopoda; order Sepiida; family Sepiidae; genus Acanthosepion; species Acanthosepion pharaonis. Next base: position 746,334 of record CAHIKZ030001388.1, on the reverse strand, counting down.
AAAAATCAATCTGTATTTTAAAAATATATTTGTAAGAATCTGCTAGTCATAAAAAGCTATTTGCATATATATTCGTGATTACTGTGTGTGTTATAGTTTAATCTCCCTTCAATCTATTTCTATATGTATATATATATATGTGTGTGTGTGTGTGTGTGTGTGTGTGTGTGTGTGTGTATATTTATATTATATATTATTATTATATTAAACCTACTGCGGGAATCTGCCTCGTCAGTCATGTATCGACAGATACATGATCGCCTAAGCGTGTATCAGGCTTGGCATATAACTGACTGATTTTCTTTCTTTTTCTCTCTTATGCTTCCACTTCATGAAACTAATTGTTTGCTGCAGCTCATGCAACATCAGCATAAAAAAAATCATTGAAAAGGATCTTCTTTATCTTCTTCTATATGTTGCATTCCTTAAAGACATAGACTACCATTCTTTTTCATCTTCTGTCCGTTCCTTTCTTTTTTTGCAAAATTTGACTTCATATTGAGAAACTCACGACCCCCCCGCCTCAATGAGTTACAGCGCCTTCCTGCTGGAAAATAAGTATTTGTTGCAACATGCAACTTCAGCACATTATTATTATTATTATTATTATTATTATTCGTTTATCATGGCTCTCCACAACTTGCCATCCTTTGTGGCTTTCAACAGTTTTCATCGGATTTAAATCCCCCCCATTCGTTCACACAAGCTTGTAATGTAAGTAGCCTTCCCTACCTCTCTTGCTCACAATATGCCTCGTGAGTGTTAGATTTGCCAAGGTCTCTTTCCTCCTTATGTGTCTAAGGAATTTCAGCTAGCTTTCCTTGATTTTTATTACAAGTGCGCTACTTTTTTTAAGATTGCCTTTTTACTTACACGCTTTGTCTATGGAATTCTCAGTATCCTTCTGTAGAGCGACATTTCTACTGCTTCTTGTTTTCACCTGTTATGTTATGAGTTATCACTAAACGATTATTATTCCAAAAATCATTTTTTTTTTTTTGCAATCTAAATATATTATCTACCTTTTAATAACCTGCTAAGATGTTGATGATCCGTAGAAAATGTTGATAATCCTTGGAAGCTGGCAGAGCATATATTACTTTTACTATGCTGGATCCCATGCCACATAGCCCAGAATATTAGGTGTAGTATTTTCTTTCAGGGGGAGGCACGGTGGAGTAATGAATAGCGACTGGGATTGAGGAATCGAATTGCAGTCGAATCCATTACATTCACTTATGTGCTAATACCTTTGGGAAAGGTTTGAATCCTCTTCTTCTCTCCCCAGTTATGGGTTAAATAGCAGAACATATCAGATTTGCAAATATGTATTACGTATTACACAAGCTCATTAGATAGGTTATTCGATATTTCTACTCCGTTTGTCTTCAGTATGACCTGTGAGTGTCTATATCTCCAAGCCCACTTTCCTCACATTGTGCACTAGAAATTTCAATTAGAGCGAATATTATAATAATTACAAGAATAAAAATATCGTAATTGACAGGGAAATGAGAATCAGGCGAGATGTGTGGAAAAAGCTATTCTATTTGCCACTCTAGTAGTACGCTAAAATTCATGTAAGTTTCATAAAAGAAAAGAGCTTCATTTATTATAGATTTAATTTACCTTCAATCTGTTTCCATGTATGAAAGATACACACACAGGCATATATATATATATATATATATATATATATATATATATATATATATATTATATATTATCATATTATATTTATTATTATATAATATAATAAACCTACTACGGGAAAAATCTGCCTCGTCAGTCATGTATCGAGAGATACATGATCGCTTAAGCGTGTATCACGCATGGCACATAACTGACTGAAGTAAGAATCTGGAAGTCAGTTCCACAGGCGAGATATGTGGAAAAAGCTATTCTATTTGCAACTCTAGTAGTACGCTAAAATTCGTGAGGTACTTAAATGAGCTTCATTTGTTATAGATTTAATCTCCCTTCAATCTATTTCTATATTTGAAAGACATATATATATCTATATATAGATATGTGTGTGTGTGTGTGTGTGTGTGTGTGTGTGTGTGTGTAATATGTTATATTATATATATTATTATTATATTAAACCTACTGCGGGAATCTGCCTCGTCAGTCATGTATCGACAGATACATGATCGCCTAAGCGTGTATCACGCATGGCACATAACTGACTGATTGTCTGTCATCTTCTGTACTATCCTTCCACTTCATGTTCCATTTTATTTCATATTGAGTAACCCACGAACAGGACCCCCCCCCCCCAATGAATTACATCTCTTCCATGCTGGAAAATAATTTTTACAACTGATGCAAAATCGGCATAAAAAAGTCATTGTAAAAGATCTTCTTTACATTCTTCTGTTTCGCATTCCATAAAGACATAGGCTACCATGGCTCTCCACTATTTCCCATCTCGTGTTGATCCTAGAAGATGTATCACTTTTGTAAGGGCCCTACGCCTCATTTCTGCAATCCAATCACACCAGCTAGTCAGATAAGTAGCTCGTTGTATTTTTCTTTTACCTTAAACTGCCCTGTGTGTGTTAAGTTTTTCCAGCCTTCCTTCCTCATTCTGGGCTCAAGATATTTCAGCTATTCTTTTTCTTGATGTTGAGTATAAGAGTTCATTCTGTTGCCGTTTTCTTTGAGAATTCATTTGATACAGTCGTATACGTTTGCTTGGGATAGTAGTAATTTCATTAGGAAAGGTGATATTGGGAAAAGCCTGCGCGTAGATTAATATTTGGATAATATTCAATAGCAGCACTCTTGAGGATTTTCCTTCTGAGTAATTTCATTTTTTTATGAGTGTGGCATATTTAAAATCAAAATTGTGGTTGAATTTATTTCTATGTATAACTAATGCATTTGTTAAGTTGTTGTTTTTTTTTTTTTGTTTTTTTTGTGAGGTCTCTTTTGTACACATAGATGCGTTTTTTGATCTTTTTTTGTTTGTTTTTTGTTTTTTTAATTTCTGCTTGATTCTCCAATACATTGGGAGGAACGGTTTGGGCAATTTATCTCATAAATGCCTGCTTCAGAAATATTATTCCTATTAGTGTTTGAGGATCTGAGTATATCCATAATGGTTTCAGAAGTAGGCATTTATAAAATAAATGGATATCACATAGCAACAGACGACAATAAACTGAGCAAATTGCAAACATAATTTAAGGACAGACTATCTTACTTATTTTTGAAAATACTGAACGAATTACTTACCGATGGTGAAACAATTAATCCTGTTCCTTGCAAGTCGATCTGGACAATTCCTTTTCGTGGATGACAAGAATAATGCATACAATCACCAGCAGTGCCATATTTCAGTTTAACAGAACAATTTGTTCCTGAATTCTGGAAGGACAATGGATCTGATATTTCGAAAAGTCTCGGCTCACAACTGATGTTAGTAAATGTTCTATCGCTTATTTTTACCTGTAAAGTCTACAGAAGAAAAGAAAGAAAGAAAGAGAACATGACAAAGAATTATTTAATATATTCAAATATGGCCAACTTCGACTGACACGAAACAACGGTGTATATTCTATGAGAATTCTTTACTGCTCGGGTTTAAAGAAGAAAAGGGGATTTTTTGATCGTAATAATGATATTAATGTTCCAAAAATTAAATTTCATTCGAAAACTTTTGTAAAATTAAATTTTCCAGTATTTATAAAATATTAACTAACAATATATGTAATCAGACATTGGTAAATTTCTTTTTACATATTTTTGTCAATGTAGATTATGAGGATAGACAACAGTTGACAAGAGTTTTTTTAGACATTGTGATTAGAGTGAACATCATAATCAATCTTTCTATAAATACTGAGGGTGTGTGATCAGTGGTGGGAAAGAAAGTAAATATAAATAAAGGCAATTAACTTACGACAAGTTCCAAACGAATCTTGTGATAAAATATAACACCTGGGTTCCTTCTGGCCCAGTTGACGGTTTTACAAGTTGAACGAACTAAAGGAGGGTATTTTGAGAAATTATCGTGAATTAGTGTTATGTAATCCCGGGGGTATTTTGACTTCATGTCGTTGCAATAAACTCTGAGCGAAGGTCTCGTACCCATCATTGGACTGACCATATAATGACCATCTGAGCTGGCGTTTGTGCAGATTTTGATATCACGACAGCTGGTTAATTCTAAGAAACAAAAAAAAAAAAAAAACTTTATGAACTGAAAATGTTTAAAATAAATGCAATCAGGTGAAAGTGATCAAGCAGGTTTAGACACATCCCAACTGACGTTGAAAGACATTTTAAGTGAATGTAATCATTTAGACCCTATAAGACACAAATACTCCAAGGACACCAACATAAGTAAACTATTTGACAATACTGGAACAGTCAACATAATGCCCTACCTTAAAGAAATAGGTCCATCACAAAACATGGTCTGTCGTAGATGTTATAACGCCTACAATCGACCATCTACAATCTATAAAACATACGTTTGCCCTGGAAGTATAAAATGGTGTACAAAATATATCTAGTTGAAGCCGGTAAGATGCGTACAAAATATTTAGATTCCGGCATTAAATAACCCGCTGTGGTTGACATGCCACTAACAAAAGCAATCAAATTAAAGAAATAGGTTTATACCAATATATATATATATATATATATATATATATATATATATATATATATATATATATATATATATATATATATATTTACCTTTGAAAGTATAGAATTATGTAGAAAATATTTGTAGTTGAAGGAATAAAATTGCATACAAAATACATGTAATTGGAGCCATGAAATTGTTTGCAATATATTTAGATTTCGGCATTAAATAATCCATAGAGGTTGATACGGCGCTAAGTAAAAACAAACCAACCTAAAATATTTTATAGTTTTCATTGAGCTGTAAAAATTCAATGAGCCGTTAAAAACGAATCAAATAACCCAAAATATTCAATCAGGCTTTCCGGGGTGTAGTGGTCCCATCTCTTGTCGAATTCGAGTGGATGATTCCGAATAGACATTTGTCCAAAATTCTTAATGTAGGAGTTTACGATCGTTATTATATACAACAATACCAAACAGATAATTGGGACAATAGTGACTTGAATGTCATTATTATTATTAACCAACATAAGACAACACTGTAACAGTTAGCATAATGTCCTAACAAAAATAGGTTTATGCCAAAACACATGCGATGTATCATCTACAAACTATATACATGTAGAAGAATCCTCTGAAGGTATAAAATTATATATAACATATTTGTACATTATGGAAGACAGAAGATGGCTATGGCAACATGGATATGGCAATCATATATAAAAGAAGAACAGAAAAAGAAGAAAATACGTGCTCTACGGCAGGATGTATAAATCTAAAAAGGGATCGTCTCATAATAGAGAAAATGAGAATATGTGAGTGAGGACAAAGGACAATAAGAGAACAAGGTTGATGAAGACAGAAGATGGATATAGCAACATGGGTATGGCAAGTTTGGCTAAAAGAAAAGAAAAAGAGAAAATACGTGCTCCACTGCAGGATCTATAAATCTAAAAAGAATAATAGAGAAAATGAGAAAAGGTTTAGTGAGTATACATGCCAAAAGAAAACAGATTGAAAATCTCAGAAGTTACAAATTAATGTTGCAAGAAATTAGATGAAACTATTGTGATTAACTTACGGATGATCGCTTTTATCTATTTCAACATTAACACGAGATGTAATTGTCAACTGATTAATTCATGGGAAGTTCATTAGAACAACTGGTATGAAGATTATTTACATTAATCGGACTATTGTCCTCATCTTTGTCGACATATTTATTACAACGTTTGGGCTGTTGTACGCTCCGGCCTTCTTCAGGTGGTCGGAATGTCGAACTGAACCCTTTATTTCGCTCACTGGGGTAGACTGTTCTAGTTCCACGTGCCATGTTTAATGGATGTCAGTTATCAGTTATCTCCTGTTAATTTCCCTCTGAAAGTTCTCCACTGCCTTAACCGGGTATTGAACTCACGCTCTTTAGGTGCTGTCACTGGATCTAACTATTGTCACTCTATTTGTACGCTAAACTTTATGCCAGGCCCATAAAAGAGCTTTATTATTTATAGTTTTAATCTGTCTTCATTTTGTTTCTACGTGAGAAAGACAAATATATATATATATATATATATATATATATATATATATATATATCGACTCTCCGTCGAGATTCGACGTATGAGGGTCAAGCAGATCAATTTCCAGGAAACCGACAGCCCGACACCGGCACATGAGATGGGATTATAGAGGTGAAGGCTTCGTGCAGGACCATCCACACTTTTTGAAGAGACGAATACAGAGACCTGGTGCATCGAGTGCCACAAGGTTCTCAAACGACCCTCCGCAGGTTTTGAATTCAGAGTTGTCCTTCTTCTAGACCAGTTGCCATCCAAGGCTATAGAACCCAGTCTGTCCTGCTATTTTACCCATAGCTGGAGGGAGAGAATTTATACCTTTCCCAAGGATATTAGCACGTAAATTAATGTAATGGATTCGAACTCGAAATTCGAAATATATATATATATATATATATATATATACATATATATATATATATATATATATATATATATATATATATATATATATATATATATATATATATATATATATATATATATATATTTAATTCAAATAATTATATTGAAGTTTTCGGCTCTTGTTTTGGTCCATGAGAACTCTTATGTAGCGTGTTGGAATCATATTTTTTTAATAAATAATTATATTTATGCTCTACTTTTGTATCGAGCACTATTTTTTAAAATAATAACAAAAATACTAAAGAACTTTGGATTATTTACCTAACGAGTTCTTTCCTATTTTCTATATATTTTCTCACACACACACACACACACACACACATATATATATATATATATATATATATATATATATATATATATATATATATATATATATATATATGTATGTATGTATGTATAAAAATGTATCACTGATTCATTGTTTTTGTGATCTTGTTGATGCCGAAAAAGTTCAAGTTCTCTTCAAAGATCGAATTTAGCGTTATTGAAATCGACAAAGGCTTAGACCATCTCGACTACAATTTCAAATGCTTCTTTCTTCAAAGATCGGCATTCGTTTCAAATAGGATAATATATAAACGTTGTTTAACCTGCATTTAAAATTCATAATAAACGCTTACATTCCTGATACGATTTTCTGTTCAGTTTATTGAAACCTTGACCCCTCGTCTGGTAGGATCAAAAACAATCCCTTCACTGGAAGACGAAGTACACTAGACATCAGCAAGTCTGACACTCGTTTTGTCTTTTCCTCCTGTCTTGGGGGATTGGACACACTCCCTATATGCATTACTTCAATTGAAGAATGTATACAAATTTACTCATTCTTCATCTTATCATTCTATCGGATTCCGATCCATATTTGATCCCAAGTCACAATTTAATTAGTATTACTTTCTCTCGTTTCTCCAACACCACATAAAAAACCAGATAACAAATAATACTCGTTTTATTTTCCCACCTGCCTTGATGTTTCTAATTATCTACAACTATTTTTATATACATAAATGTTAAGGCGCTTATAGTTACTTCCTCAGATTTTACGTCCTCGACAATATATAGCGTTGTTTTGCATTCAGTTGAATATTAAACGCTCACAATATCTTCTAGTCAATCAATTCAAACATTAAAGTCTCATTTCGAATATTAGACACACTCCGTTCATGCAATATCTGACTTCATCAAATATGACATTAAGTTCATCATGTATTTATAAACAATTAAATGTCATTAGGCTTTTTTGCTTAATTAACACATTGTAGTTGGATTCTGTGGGGTAACAGATTCACATTTCCCATATGGTTGGTCCTGGCAATGTCCCATACCAATCACCTAAAGAGAAAGTGAGTATATGTAAGTGTTACAGAATTGGTCAAACCTGTCAAAAGCATTTATTCTAAAAGGATTAAAACAATTCTTAAGTTAGTCTATAATTCTTAACAAAGTGGTCGAACTATCATTGAATAAAATGAGAAGCGCGAATAGATGGGCCTGCCCGGTTATTTAGATTCAAATGGTCTCAAACGCATCACCTGTTACACCGGACACGCAAGTGGTTTTTTTTTAATTCAATTCTTTTCCTTGAAATAAAGCGGTATTTTTTTTTAACCTACTCTTTTATTATGGTTGATCTATCTATCTATCTATCTATCTATCTATCTATCTATCTATCTACATATATATATTTGCACACAGATATGTACATACATAAAAACAGACACACACATATATATATATATATTTGTTAATTTTCACTCTTTTCCTGACCTTGAAATGAAGCGGTAATTTTTCATTTTGCTTTATCTATCTATCTACCTATATATATATATATATATATATATATATATGTGTGTGTGTGTGTTTGCACACACAGCAGCACACAGATATTCATAGACATATACACAGACTCACATCCACACACGCAAAATTATCCACATATATATATATATTTTTTAATTTTTCACTCTTTTCCTGACCTTGAAATGATGTGGTAATTTTTTTTATTTTGGAGGTCTATCTATCTAAAAGATACAGCAACTTCCTTCAGACAGATATAACTACACAACTATATATATATATATATATATATATATATATATATATATATATATATATATATATATATATATATATATATATATATATATATATATATATATATATATATATATATGATCATATATATATATATATATATATATATATGTGTGTGTGTTAAATCGTCTTAAAATGTATATATATATATTC
>CAHIKZ030001388.1:690000-732500 GCA_903632075.3 Acanthosepion pharaonis | reverse complement strand
CCTGCGTATCCGACCGTTTCAGTCGAGATTTATTTTGTAAAAAATACAAAATTGTGGCACAAGGCCGAAAAGGGGGGGGGGGGATGGTCTTCACTAACTATCTTATACCTAGCTAATTTGATTCACGACCCATTCAGACATTACAATTTACTCATTCACCATAAGAACTCGTCCGTCATCAATCAATCCTCCTTGCACCATAATACCACATCCACTCTAGGGAGACTTACAAAACGCGCCCCATGTCATAATGATCCTAACACATATGTACAAAATTCTAAGATGAAAAAAATGAGATGGGGGTGGGATGTAACCCAATAACAAACTAAAATATTAACATAAATGAAAATAAAAAGTTAACTGATGTTAGTAAGGCCCTTTCAACCCTCAAAATGCAGGGAGACCACTGTATTCTGCCCATTGGAACAAAATCAAGCAGCTTGTGACAAGGGAGACCAGCAAGTAAAATTGGATAAGCTAACCGTAAAGGCTCTATAATAAAATACGACGAGGTTAGCTAAAGAGAACTATGGCCTAAAAATGACTAGCAGTATATTACAACTAGGTTTGTAATATAACTTTACTAAAAATGGGATTTGCTAGTCTCTCCCACGGGTTAACAGTGTACAGGGAGCATGAATGAGAGGTCAAGGTCGAGCTGACCTGTTCCTCTCTATATATATATATATTAAATAAATAATATATATATATTAAATAAAAACAGACCACTTTAATGTTCCATGTAATAAATTATTTCACCACAGCCCTTTTAAAAGGACTGCGGATCATCAGACTTTACTTCCAAACAAAAAATGAAAAGAAAATTTACACATTTTTGACGGGCCGTATTAAACATATGTAAATTAACGAAATGATGAAGTGAGGGTGGGGAGAGAAGACATGAGTGAGTCAGCAGATATTGACATTGGTATCATTTTATTACTGATATCGATCGAGCAAAAAACAATGAACCTATTGATAGAAATGATATTCAAATCTCGATTTACGTACGAATGACTTTTTTTTTCAGATTTTACGAGTGGACAATAAATTTTGTCAATTATTAATCATGTCATCAGTTATTACTAGAGAAAAATTTTATGCAAATTGTATGCAACTTTGATTTGTCCATGCAAAAAGGGAACACGTACGAATATACCTGTCCAGGAGGTGCAGCAGTGAATGACAAGAAAATAAAAACAAAAACAATTATGTCACACCGACTCATACATCTTCATGGATGGATGAAAACACAAAATGACACAGGAGGTGCGGCAGTGAATGACAAGAAAATAAAAAAGAAACATCTGCTAAAAGAAACTTCAATTTTCAATGCAGAGATTTGTGTAATGGTCTTGACACTTGACTTCATTACTGGAAAAGAAAAAAACATAATGTTTGAAGAGTCCCCATCAGTTATATTAACATCAATAAATAAACTAACTTATCTCCCTTAGAGCTGGTGAAATTGCTATGCAGATTGGATTCGCTATACAACAGTAAAGAAATATTGCAATGCCAGATGATCGAGCCAGAGGAATGAAATCGAATAACCAAAGAGACCCCACAAAATCTACCCGGAATGAAAACCTTGATAATCGTTGATAATCCCTCTTCCTATTGTGACCTCCTGATCCAGTTTTCCTCTCTACTGTGCCTTCATTTTTAAACTTATTCACTGTTTTCTTGATGGTTCTTGAATGGTCTTTGTAGATGTAAGCCACAGTATGAATGTTGATATTATTAGTGAAGACCTGAATGATCTTTTTCCTCTCACCATTGCTCAGTTGGGAAGACGTAGTGGGATTGACACGAAATGATTTTAATCTCTTCTCTTTCTGACTGAAGAACTGAACGGGTTTTCAGTGATTCTTACGACAAATGGTTTCAAGAAATGTATTCTCTGAAAAAATGAAAAATAGAAAAAAAATCGGTTTAAGTTTATTTTTCAGATATTAAACATTTTATGGGATGGAGAATTTTCCAATACTGTTAAACCATTTGGTCAATTTTGCTGTTAAACCCGATATATATATATATATATATATATATATATATATATATATATATATATATATGTTCATCCATATATATATATATATATATATATATATATATTATATTATATATATATATATATATTATATATATATATATATAATGATATATATATATATATATATATATATATATATATATATATATATATATATTATAGTGGGTCAGCCAATTTGTATTGGTTTATAAATAGAAATAAAAACTGACCCTCTACAATTTTTTTTAATATCAAATGTAACAAAGACAACAACAAGAGAAATAATCAAGTAGAAGAAAATGTGAATTTGTTCAACAATAAATATTTTTTTATAAACACAACAAATACATAATATATAGTGCAAAAAGTTGATAAACACAATAGAGTTCTTTGGTGTGTGTGTTACTGAAAAAAATTTGAGCTACTGTACTGTATGTGTGAAAATGACAAGGTTTAGTTAGCTATTTTTGTTTTTATAGGAAAATTAAACAGATGTTTTTTTTGTGTGTGTAATAAATAGAAAAAAGTATTGTCTTAACTCACTGATTGTTATAGAGTTATCGCTCATTAACCAGAGATTCTTCTTGTGGAATGGAATATTTTGTGGGAGTGAGTGTTAAGCCTGAAAATAGTTGACAAAGTTTGTTGTTGTATTGAAGATAAAGTTCGTCTCCTTTGCTGTGTTGATTTCCAATGAAGTCAAGTGAATTGGTTTCAATATTTTAAGTGCCCACTGACCAAGTCACGTCGAAGTTTCGTTTTTATTAGTTCTCTTGGTCACGTGGGGAGGCTCGTAAACATGTTTACATTTTATGGCGTCAACTAGAGGTCAAAATTTGGGTCGGTACCTTCGGACGTAGTTGACAACACCTAATTAATATTTTACAACCAATCAAAATACATCAGTTGTTATATCTGGTTGGGAGCCTCTATGTGTTTAACTTGCACAAAATTTAAGATTTAAAAAAATGTAGGAATTTGATTTAAAATATATATTTGATATATATATATATATATATATATATATATATATATATATATATATATATATATAATATTAATCAAACAGAAAATAATCTTAATGTTTTCATGATGATGTTTTTTCATGCCCCAAGAATTAATCTTTTGGTTGTTAATCCCTATATTTTCTCCAGATGAGGAAAATAAATGCATCTTAAAAACTGCCTCTAGTCAATTGATATATAATAAAAAGTATTGTTCAAAATCATGAAAAATTTCAAGTAAAAGTTATTTTTTGAAAACTTGAACTTAGCTATTACCAAAATGTATGTGCACTTTTAATAATGAAAACAAAATAAACACTGCTTCCAGTTTATCATGGATATACTGAAAATTAATCTAATAAAATTAAAAAAAGATTTCTTTTGTGAGTTGATGCTTGGATAAATTAATAAAACATTATTTTATTCAGAATTTGACAGAAAAAAATCTATAATTAACATTTATTTTAAAAAAATACTTGTAATTTTTAGTGAAAATTTGAAATTAATCCAGTTCATAACAAGATGTTTTAATTAAATGAAGAATTAAAAAAGGTATAGTTTAATGCCATTTTCAAATATGAACATTGTTTTTATTTTTCATTTTAACTATTATTTTATACTACAATAGGAGTACAAAAAATAAAATAAATTTTAAGTTTCATAAACTATTCGTTATATACAGTTAAAGATATTTATGTATAAAAAATAAATTAATAACAGTTTCTAAATTAAGGTACAGAAGACAAAAACAACTATAGCTTTAGGTGCCTTTATTTCAAAGTGGGATTGACAGTAGAAAACTACTGTTGTTAAATTTAACAACTGCTCACGACTTACCATGTGTAAATAACCACTATTTTCACTATGTTTAAAGGAAAAAAGTATGATTTTTATAAAATTCAGATAAATTAGTAAATTTAAGGATTAATTACTTTGAAACTGTTCTCCAGGACAAATATTGGATTTTTAAGAGATTTTTAAATTTATCTTCATTTTCTTTGTGACTAATGGAGGTTTGATGAGTGACCATATCAATGTTTAAAAAAATGTCTAAGGACTAGTTTAAATTCTTTTTTACGGAAATAAAACTAAAATTTAATTTCAAAGAAAACCATTTAAATTGTTTAAAAAGTGTATGTGTGTGTATGTGTGTGTGTGTTGACGCAATCTATAGAATTTGTATATCGCAAATCTCAATCCATGTTTTATTAGGCCAAGGGAAACAACTCTTCCCACAAATGAAAGAGTTGTTTACCTTGGATTTTTTTTCTTACGGAAGAACACAAATGAGTGACGCCTGTCAAGCCAGAATTGAAATCTTTTAATTATGTTTAATATTTATTGGATGTTATACTCTTGTGGCTGAAATGTTCAAAAGCTGTGAATTAGAATAATAATGACTAAATATGTAAATTTAGTAAAAGATGGTAAAATACTAAATATCCTTTACCTGTTAAATTATATACACTTTATATAATTAAATCCAATGTTCTGCAATTGTTTCTTATCCATTTTTGTTCATATCAAGAATCAATTTTTCGTTGGTGAAGCTAAAAAAAAAAAAATATTGTGAAGTATTAGCTGATGGATGCAACTAAAAAAAAAAAAATAAATTTGAACAAATTATATTAATCAATATTACAATTGGATCTTTGCAAACTTAATGGTATTTGTGACCAAACTTATTTGCTGAGAGTGAGTTGATGTTCTCGCCATCTACGGTCACTGTGGTAATGAGGGTGTGCAGATGACCTGTTCAGCATGTGAACATTCCAAAGGTTGTACGAAAAGTAAAGAGTTGTTCAAAAAAGGTAGAAAAGTTTGCCAATCAGGAGCTGTGAGCTGATTGACTAACCTTAAACTGTCAGGGGCAGATAAACATATAATATATTATTTCTCATAAGATATTTTTTTTAAAAACAAAATAATCATATTTGGTCTTAAATTATGTTATATTGTATTCATGATGTTGTATTGACGGAAGTGTGAATCAAAAAGCAAACTTTACAACGTGCAAGAAACAAAAAGCAAACAAAACAAAAACACAAGAAAATAACCTTCAGAACAGGTACAATGTTTATATTTATAAATGTCAACGGTTTTATATGAATTATTAATATGAGTTACTTCCCTTTGACTGGGGTAAAGTCTTTATTACTAAATATTTTTTTTACCTGAACTCACAAAAAGTTGAATTAACTTGTCGCTCGAAATGTTCACTGAAAAAGAGTTTAAAGAATGTTGTAAAGCTGAAAATATGTTGATAAACTTTTAGCTTTAAAGAATTTGGAGAAGTGAATGTTCCGTAAATGTCTAATTTGTTTTCGTTGATCGTAATTGAGTGTATTGTTTGTAATGTTTGTAATTAAGTTTCGTAAGATTTAAGAGCGTAATTGAATAGTTTTTAGTAAGTTCCAGAAGAAGTTGGTGAGTGAGTTATTTAGTTGAAAGTTTAGCTTGAATTACAGTGAAGTTATTTCATGTTAAAGAACTTGAAATTCTAACTTTGTGCTTCGCTGCAGTAATGATACAAGCGTCGTGAACTCGTTTAGCAAGTGCTAGTCGTCGTAAGTGCTAGTCGTCGTAACTAACTGGGTTCGCTCGTACATTCAATTTATATGTTTTTAATCACGTGACAGGCTCCAAGAAGCATTGTTTTTCGTCAGATCAAAAACTAGGTTGATGTTATTCGGACGTAGTTGTGAACAGGTAAAAAACATTTTTTTAATATTTTCGTTAACCACCAGAAAGCGTAAATACAAAACTCAGTCTCAGCCTGATAATTTTGTTTTGCTTTATCGAGAACAATGTACGTGAAGATACACGAGATAATTTTAATATTTATTGTCCAATGAGAAGTTAACGTTTTCAAAATATGTTTAAAGCTGTGATCCGTCCTTTCGCACAAAATCGACATTGATGAAAAAAAACAATGGTAGCGGAATGCTTAAAAAACATATAAAAACTTAGGTAATGCTTTAATATACAAGTATCAGATTTTTATAAGACAACAATACATGTATTTAGCATTTTACGAACTATTTTATGGTTAAAAACGATTTCAGTACATATTTTATCTAATAGTTTCTTTCGACACGAAATTTTGTGCAAGAAGCGGATCACAGAGTTAAAACCTATCTTACTAACTCTGACTTCCGATGAATCAAATTAATATTAATACCATGTTTTCAATTATGTCTGAACTGAATCAACTTAGTTTTTTACCCAAGCTAAAACACAAATTACGTCAAACAATTTTGAGCCTATCACGTGATCAGGAACTAAATGAATTTGACACACGAGCGCATCTCAACAGTGACAACAGCGACAACAACGAACTCATCAAACAAATTTCAAGTTACTTTTATTCTGATTCAAACTAAAAAGTGTAATTTAAACCATCCTCATTAAATTTTTTTGTCACCCCTTAACCACTCAAAATTCAATATTCTTCCCCAAATTAAAAGTTAACCAATCATCCTTCACTTTTTTTCAACTTCCCATTGGTTAAAATGGACACAAAAATGTAGCAAGTTGATTTTTAATCCAATTTCCGAAGTTTTTTTTTATTTGAAAACCCCTCAAAAATCTATGAAAATCCCTCGACTTGATTCAAGTCAGTTAAACACTGAGTTTCGAGAGATTCCAGCAGACTCTACGCGTAGCCAACACAAAAACTTAAATAACACTAAAGCCTCTCATCAACTCAACACAACTCGCACTACTATTGCCGTGTTGAAGAAACTTAACTTACAATTTACTCTGTGACCTTAAAAGTGACATTATCACTACAAAAAGTAATTCACATTTAATCATTCAGCATATCATTCAAAGGTTGTAACTCTTCATAAAGAATTGTTCAAAAAGGTTGTCACACACACAAATCATTATTTAAACTCATTGGCTGACATTTTACCTTGCAGAAATCAAACTGTTTTAATTTCATAAACTTAAACCATAAATATTCATTCACCAAACTCTGCATGGAAACAAAATAATCTTTTTCACTTGTCTTTAATTAACTATATTGCATTCATGATGTTTTGATACACTGCTGAAAGATACAAATATATTTTTATATATATATACATTGTTGATTTTTAGCAATTTGTTTTCATTTGTTTGGTCGAAAAAGATTTCATTTTCCATCTAATAGTTTCTTTCGATAAAAAATCTGTAACAAAAGTGGATCACAGTGTTAAAAATCCTGACATTACTATTTCTCTGAATTCCGATGAGTCAAATTAATATCAATATCATGATTTCAATTATGTCCGACTAAATCAACCTATTTTTTGACCCAAGCTAAAACACAAGTTACGTCAAACAATTTGGAGCCTATCACGTGATCAGGAACAAAATAAATTCGACATATGAGCGCATCTCGACAGTGACAACAGCGACAGCAACCAACTCATCATTCTGATTTGAGTTAAAAGCTAATTTATGGAATTCTCCATACTTGTCTTTGTCCCCCTAAGCCATTTGTTCCCCAAATTAACCTTTAACTAATCATCAAGATTTTTCCAAACTCAACTTCCCATTGGTTAAAATGACACAAAAGTAGCAATTTCGATCGCAAATCCTTTTTTCCTGTTCTAAAAAAGTGTCATATTTGAAAACCCGAAAATATATAAAAATTAATCTCCTTATTTTTATTCAAGTCAGTCAAACTGATTTCCAAGATATGCCAGCAAAGCTCCATGCGTGCAATACACCGACTCATGTAACACTACCAGCCTCTCATCAGCTCAACAATATAGACACTATTGCCTCGTGAAAAAACTTAACTTTCAATTTTTAAAAAAGTTTCATTATCATTAAAAAATAGTATTTTACATTTAATCAATTTTAGCAATTCAAACTCAAAGGCACACAACTCTTACTAACTATGAATATAAAAGTTCTTGAGTAAAAACAGGTTTATACGCTATTGTTTGATTTAATCAAAATTGATTTTACCTTGCAAAATCAAACTTTTTAATTTCATAAACCTTTAACATACAACATTCAAAGGTGACGTTAATTGCAATAAAAAACATTATTTGGTTTCTTATCTCACATCCCATATTTATCAAGCAAACTATCAGTATAAATTCCTGGAGAAATTTGCGACTGCTCGGTCTCACATTGTCTGCTGAACTGAGATGAACGAATACATTGAGTCAATAGCTTCGTCCACCGCAAGGAAAGTTGGCTCCCTGTGCCGCGCCAGGAAATTTTTCTTGCCGGAGTCAATACTTTAAATCTACAAATCAACCATTGGCCCTTTCATGGAGTATTGTTGCCATATATGGTCTGGATCCCTCAAGTCTTTTGATAAATCCAGAGACGGATATGCAATGTAATTGGTCCCTACTCTGGCATCTCGTCTGCAGTCGCCCTCTCACAGACTGCCGTTGCCTCCCTCTGTCTTTTTTACAAATACTTTCACGGTAACTGCTCCGATGAGCTGCTTTCGCTGGTTCCCAGACTTCATGAATTTAAGCATTCAACTAGGCTGGCATCTCACTCTCACTCTTTCACTGTTGAAACTGTTAAATGTAGCCGTCTCTTCTATTTCAATAGATTCGTGTCTCGCACTTCTCGATTGTGGAACTCCCCATTTCTTGTTTCCCTGATAGCTATAACCTCGAACTATTCAAATGTAATGTCAATCGACGTCTCCAGATGCCTTGATCTATCCGCTATCCTTCTCTTTATCGTTTCCTCTATCACTCCTATTTGCTCTAGCTCAAACTCTCTGTAACCCTTTGCGTGCTAGTGGCTTCCCGCCTTGCTTGGGGTTGAATGCTTAAAAAAAAAAAAAAACCATTCAATTTGTATATTTGTGTATATAAATGCTTTATATTACTGTTTGTCTGTTGTGGTATTTGTCAGCCTTGTTTCATGCAAGCAAATTTAAATGTTTGTGAAGATGTTGTCGGAGTTAGCTCCTCCTTAATTCCCAAATTGTCACTAGGGTTCATTCTCCTATACTATAAATACATTACGATTTCTCGCCTCGTTCTCTTTTTCATTTCTTCATTTTAGCAACTGCAATGTAAGCTCTCTTAGAAGATCCGCGTCTTCCCATTTGTGGGAGACGCCATGAACATTATACACGCATACACGTACGTATGAACATTGACCAAAATACAAAAGAACAGACCCAAACGTTCACACACACACAAATCTTATTGTCGTTGTCCATTGTACAATTGTTTTGTTTAATATATATATTTGTATATATATATATATATATATATATATATATATAGAGATTTTCGGTTTTTTCACATTCAGTTGGACTTAACTTGAGTCCGGCAATTTTTTTTTGTAGTTGGACCTTTTAATATTCTAACAGGGTTTACACACGTGTTTCTAATACAACAACACGTAAATACCCACCCCGGTCCTCTGCAATATTTTAATTGAAGCAACCATTCATTACGCAACATGCATACTACACTGTCATTGCTATTGTTGCAGGAATGCTAGTTGTTTTTTACGGGGATATTTTTCCGTAACAATTAATGTGTACTCAAATATGAATCCAAGTGATAAATGAATAATACAAAACAGTATATAAAACAAACGAGAATATATGTATTAACAAAAGTATAAAATGAATATGAAAGAAGAAAACATTTAGACTAAAGAATGTGTGTTTATATGTAGGAAGTTTGTGGAGGAGAAGTCCGAGAGAAAATTCATTAAAAATGAAGTGAACGATCCCCAGAGGAGGAAACCTTTTTTTTCCATGTGTGTCTACATCTTATAGCTAGAGTTGTAAAAAGATGAAAGAAAATTGTTGAGGATATCATTGCCTATTTATAAGTTAAAAGAGTGCCACCTAGCAATGTTTTCTTTATAAAATTCAAGTTGGGTAACTCATACTGTATTAATAGCCGTACAGCCTTTTATTTTGTTATTGCATTATTTACCAGTACATCATGTGAATGTATCCACATATGTCTTCATGTACAAGTATTTCTTTTCTGTTTTGGCAAAAATTAACTTAGTTTTGAAGGCTAAGGATTATAAGAAATTTAATCTGATTGAACATGTAACATCTGCTTTTCTGAATGAAAACAGACACTGTTTTAGAGTCTACCTTAAACTATTGACTGTCAAAAAATATTTTGCATCTTGCAAGGAGAAGCCAGGTCACTCCAGTCCGGGAGTTAGCATAAGCTGCTGGCTGAATGAGAAACGAACATTTTTCATCTACGCTGAGCTTTATAAGACCGGCTGCTTTGTGAGTTGTTGCTTAGGGACACATACGTCTATTTCCGGCTAGAAAGGTCCAACAACAAAAAACTGCCGGACTTGAATTAAGTCCAACTGAAGATAAAGAAGACAAACAGGACCGATATGTATATATATATATATATATATATATATATATATATATATATATATAAACAAATGTATGTATTAAACAAAGCAATTTTACAATAGACATAGACAATAATATTTGTGTGTGTGTGTGTGTGTGTGTGTGTGTGTGTGTGTGTGTGTGTGTGTGAATATCTGTTCTTTTGTGAATGTTCGTACGTACGTGTGTGTGTATATAATGTTCATTTAATTCTCCCTTTCAATGGGAAGACACTCAGATATTCTAAGAGAGCTTACATTGTAGTCGCTGAAATGAAGAAATGAAAAAGAGGATTTACCTCACCTCCACTAGAGGTCGGATGCGGCACGATGCGTGAAGGAGAGGGAGGAGTCGCCCAGTATTTATAATATAGAGAGACTCCTAGTGAAGAATTAAGAAATTAAGGAGGAGCTAACTTCGACAAGGTCACTACGAACATTATAGGTACTACTTGAAGAGCATTCAGAGAAGTACTACCTTTCCTTTTTTTTATATTTGTTTTAATGTCGGTTGACGTTCTGGGGATCACATGCAGAATAGTTTATATTTTTATTGTAAAAAAAAGCATATTTTATTTGCATTATATGTTTTCTATTTCTACATAAATGTTATTGGTCATTATTTGGCACACAAGGCCTTTCAGTATCTGTCTATATATCTGATATGAGGGATTATGTACACTATTTATATTATTCGGACTATTGTCCTCATCTTTGCCTCTATATTTATTAAATGTTTTGGCCTTTCAGTAGCTGTCTATATTTCTGGGATGAGGTATTATGTACACTATTTATATTATTCGTCACTATTGTCCTCATCTTTGCCGCCATATTTATTACAACGTTTCGGCCTTTCAGTATCTGTCTATATTTCTGAGATGAGGGATTATGTACACTATTTATATTATTCGGACTATTGTCCTCAACTTTGTCGCCAGATTTATTACAATGTGTTGGCCTTTCAGTAGCCGTCTATATTTTTGGGATTAGGTATTATGTACACTATTTATATTATTCGGACTATTGTCCTCATCTTTGTCGCCATATTTATCACAACGTTTCGGCCGTTGTACGCTCCGGCCTTCTTCAGGTGGTTGGAATGTCGAACTGAACCCTTTATTTTTAGTAATTACTTGCAATACAAATTGTTCTTATATTCTTTATTTGATCTACGTGTTGTGGAATAATGCATAATAAGCACGCATAATCTTTGCTTTACATAAATTACCTTCTGATACATTTTCACTCAAGCTACAAACCGCAACAACAGCTTTATACATATTTTCAGAAAGCCTTAACTTCTCATTGGATAATAAATATTAAAACTGTCTCGTGTATCTTTGTAGTGGTCTAGTTGTTTCTCTCTCCCCGTTTCAGACGTCGGAGGTCACCATAATGTAGTGAATTGGTAATAAGAATGTTCAATTGTAGATGTTTGTTTACGGCTGCGTGAATAACATAACCACACAATTACTATTAAACGTAAAATACTACAAAGCATGAAATACAAGAAGGAATAAAATGGTTTTGAAAACATAACATTGTAATTTATGTGTGTGTGTTGATGTACATGCGTAGAAGTTAAAGATTTTTTTGTGTTATGTCTCTTAGACTGGGAATATTTTTATCTGTACTCACAAAAGTTGAATTAATTATAAAGCTGAGAAATGCTGAATAAACTGTAATTTTAGAAGAATATTTCAAAGAGAAAACTTCTTGTTGCATGTTTGGAAATATTCTGTATGTTTGTAATGTAGGTTGGAAAAGGTCGTACGTACGTGCATGCGTGAATATGCTTTGAACGTCTGACCGCCCATGGTCGAGACGAGAATCCTTAAGATCACATCTTTGTAGAAAAATCACGTGGTAGAGATAAGCACTTAGTTGTGGAGCAAGCTAAGTGAATAATAATCCAACCTTTAGAAAGAGAGCTATTTATGTTGCCATGGAGCATCTCATTATGCTAAAGTGATAGTCCATTGCTTGGGCTGTGATTGGCTGCTGGTACCTGGTATTTCATTATAAATACCATTGATTTATCAGTTAGTTTTACAGGTATTTCTTTTTAATATAAAAGTACTGTTTTATTATTGTTATTTATCTTCTTAGTTTGCAGGGTTCAATTTTTTTCAAATTTGCTTTATTTTTTTCTGACAGGATAGCTTATTCTCCTTTACACCGGTAAGGACCGTGCCGGTGTTTATTATTATTGTTATTCTACAATCTTTGGACTTTAGGCGAATGAAGAAAGAAGAGAGAGAGAGAGAGAGAGAGAGATGAGAGAGAGAGAGAGAAGATGGACAGCATGTATTCAATATTTATAGATAATTTAGAATGCGTTGACAGGATCACAGCAAATTGTCGGAAATTATAGGCCATACTTGAAAATTTGTAGAGTATTGTTCTTACCGTGCCAAACGACTGTTGTGTAACTAAATGTCCAGAGTGAAGTTTTATCTATATATATATTTCTGAGCAGTTAAAAAATACAATTTACCTGTTCACAACTACGTCCGAATAACATCAACCTAGTTTTTGACTTGACGAAAATAAATGCTTTCTGGAGCCTATCACGTGACCTAAAAAACATATAAATTGAATGTACGAGCAAACCCAGTCAGTGAGTGTTTACGACAACGCATTAGCTAAACGAGTTTCACGACGCTTGTATCATTACTGCAGCAAAGTACAAAGTTAGAATCTCAAGTTCTTTAACATGAAATAACTTCACTGTAATTCAAGCTAAAATTTCAACTAAACAACTCACTCATCAACTTCTTCTGGTTGTTGGAATTTAATTTGAGAACAACAATTTCACAAGTTCACATTCTCGCTATTTTTTCTATCCTCACTTCAACCTCTTTTTAATTTCAAAACCGGCTCCCAAGGCCTTCATTCTTATCAGAGATAAGAATATATTTTCTGACTAATGAGAGAGCTGGAAAATAAAAAGGAATTCCACCACCATTATTCTTTCCATGGAGCCATAAAGTCTGGGAGAAACCTCACAGCTTCTTCACTTCAACCTGTTTTCAGTACCTTCGAAACCGGCTCCCAGGGCCCTGATTCTTATCAGAAATAAGAATGTGTTTTCTGACCAATGGAGGGGCCAGGAAATTTGTACAACAATTTTGGAGGGAAAAGTCCCCGATCCATTGAAGCCTACCAAAACTCCATAAATTTGGAGAATCTTGTCTATTTCGACAGTGAGATTTCTGCCCACCGTCTGTGAGGTCGACATTAGGAAGCTCCAGCACCTCTTTTACCAAAGAAGAACTGCTAAAAAGGGCTGTCAAAAACGAACGTCGGTCTACGATTCAAGACCAACCCAAAAAGCTGCATCCCTTCACCACTCATTCTGACGACCCCCCCCCAAAAAAAAACTCACTCAGCTGCAGGCTTCCTTCATCTAACTTTACAAGAACGGTGAGTGTTTCTCTCAGAACTTTAACAAAAACATCTAATCGCTTAAAGAACTCTTTAGGCGCCCAGAGAAATATTTTGAGCTAGCCTTTTTTTAAGTTAAGAACATTTTCTCTTTTCCCTTTCTTTTGTGGAATAATCCACGTTACCTTTTCACCCCTATGCAGAACAATCCATTCTTACACCCACACACCTGTTATCCAATCAAAACACTAGTTCTGACAAACTGTTTCTCATTGGCTAACAGCCTTAAAAAACTAAGTTGCACATGAAAAATGCCTTTGGCGCTTAAAATGTGTTTGAACCTTTTTTGTTTTAAGAACCTATAAAAGAAAGAAATTCAAACCAACTTACCAGTCAGAATTCCACACTCATTTAAATGCCAACCAATAACACGCCAGTTTAAACTTTGATGCTTTCCCGCGGGAATTAACCTCTGACTCAACAACCTATTTGGAATTTTCAATCTGTTTTTAAACAAAAATTCTCAAAAATTCATTTACTTTACTTGAGAAAGTAAATATATATTCATTACATATTAGTAACAGTAACAAATAAAACTTTTTAACAATTAACAGTTTAAACTACGCAATTCTGAACTTAAGAATATTTTCCATAACAAATTTACACACACTAACGTTTGAACTGTAAAAAGAAAAACGTTGAACAAAAACTGTTTAATTCGTACAACAAATAATCAAAACACTGATTTAAGTATTCAAACATACTCAACAACAAACTACATGTCTTATTACATCAATATACAACAAATCACCAATTCATAACTCATTTGTATATATTTACATTGTATATAAATTACCGTATTGTTGTGTATTTTACTTGTCTTTGTTTTTAACTCTGCTTTGTATGACCTGCTCTAAATATTTGTTTATTATTTGTTGTGGATGAATGTTAACAAACAAGCCACCTAAAAATTCCTTTTAACCAAACACATTCACTAATCCCCAACACTTTCTCTACTAATCGTCCTTTCATCCCTTTACCTTTTTTTTCTGTATATGTTGTAAATAAACACTTTCTTCTTTTATTGTTATCACCAGCAGGAGTTTTTTTTTATTCGTACGCGCCTAAAAGAGAGAGAGTTTGTCCGCTCTAATCTTGATGTTTTACTTAGCGAAAAATTTTCGAAACCTTTTAAGCTGAAATTTTTAAACACAAAATTTTGATGCGGGGTGTTGGGGCAAATTTCCACAGCATGGGACTTACTAAAAAAAGATTCAATCGCGCTCTTGAATCTTACGAAACTTAATTACAAACAGAGAGACCCTGATACATTCAACTACGAGCAACGAAAACAAATTAGACATTACGGAACATTCATTTTTTTTTTTTAAAGCTAAAAGTTTTTCAACATATTTTCATCTTTAAAAATTCTATAAGCTCTCTTTCAGTAAACATTTCGAGCGACAAGTTAATTCAACTTTTTATGAGCTTAGGTAAAAAATATTTCATTAGTAAAGACTAAAGACTTTAAATCAGTCGAAGGGAAGTAACTCCTATTAACAATTCATGTAAAACAGTTGGCATATTGTATCTGTTATGAAAAGTTATTTTCTTGTGTTCTTTCTCTTGTTTGCTTTTCGTTTGCTTACACATTCGTAAAGTAAAAATGTATGGGTTGAATTAGGCCGCCAATACCGCTACAATTTTAAGGACCCACTAAGTTGCATCGAAGGTCAACTCGACCATGCACGCATAGGCAGAAACATGACATTATTATTATTTATGGACCAATCAGAAAGAAAGCATCAGATGGTAAATTTGCTTTTGGATCCTATATGTTTAACTTGCACAGATTTGAGATTTAAAACAATAAATGTAAAAATCTGATTCTTTTACAATTTACAATGAATGTAATCTATATACAATTTTAGCTGTCCGCTACCACTTTTTCATCAATGTCGATTTTCGTGCAAAAAGCGGATCACAGCTTCATACATGTTTCTGAAAACCTTAACTTCTTATTGGACAATAAATATTAAAATTGTCTCGTATATCTTCAAAATGCATTGTTCTCAAAAAGCAAACAAAACATATCAGGCTCCAGACTGAGTTTAAAATGCATTTTTTAATGGTTAACAAATATTTAAAAAACAAAAACAATTTACCTGGTCACCACTACGTCCGAATAACATCAACCTAGTTTTTTTAAAAACGAAAAAACAATGCTTTTTTTTTTTGCATGTCACGTGATTAAAAAACATATAAATTGTTTTATTGAACCCAGTTTTGGTGAGAATTTACGACAAACTAGCATTTGCTAAACGAGTTCACGACGCTTGTATCATTATTTTTACGAAGTAACATCTTAGAATCACAAGTTTTTAACATGAAAAACTTTGACGAATCCTTCTAGTTGGTTTTCTTTTGTTGAATATTAAAATTTGGATCCTCGGGATTCAACAGCATTAATAAAATATTTACAGGGTCGCTCGTAATTTGGCATACCTTTAAATAATCAAACGAACTTTTCATTGAAGGAATAAAATTCAGTAGAAAATACGAATAGTTTCAAAACGGGAAACATTGATTTAATTTTTAACGATAGGAATAAAAAAGTTGGAAAGTAATGTCTTTTGTTTGGGTTGATAAAGTTCTGAAATAAAATATAAACTGTCTTTGTGTACGTGTATGAGAAACAATAAAATGTTGTGATATATGTGTTTGTATGAAAAAATTCAACATGTATTTGAATTTTATTCATAAATAAAAATACGGATACGAGATTTACGAATTGTTTCTTAACAAATTTTGGTGTTGCCTAAACACTGGAGTTTATCAAATTGTCGTTTTTTGAAATGAGGTCATGAAGGTCATCAGCGAGAGGTGTGAATTTTTTAACCGAATTATATTGTTTTTGGAACGGATTTCGTATGTTTTTATACTTCACTTTTTCCGAACAATATCGGCTCCAGAATTAAATTATTTATTTATTTCTAAAAATGGCACTGAAGAAGTTTGCTTGTGGCATTTAATATAGACTCGTCCTGTTTCTACCTGCAAACCCTAGTAACAGAACGGTCTATATTTACGCCTACGTACAAATTAACTTTAACCAATTAAAACTGTATTAGGAGAATAAAGAAATTTCATTGATAACGACAATGATCTAAAAGTTTCACGCGCCAAATTGCGCCAAAACCTTTTGAGCCAACTTTGGACCTTCGAAAACTTATATAAAGGAAAAACCGACTGACCAAAATCAGTCAGTAACAGCACCACAGAGAATTGCTAACTTACACCACGTCGTTCGAAACCAGGCTTTGCCGCCAAAAAAAAAAAAAAAAAAAAAACACCTCAACGCTGACTCGCTAACATTTCAACTCTACCAATTCTGTGGACATTATTTCTTAGATATTGCTTACCTAAAGTAAATTACATTTACTATTTATTAAGTAAACATCTACATGTGAACGACCTTAAAAATATTATAGTGAAAGGTAAATTACTTAAGAACTTTCTGAACTCTTACAAGAAAGACATTCTGAAACCTAAAACATCATACACATTTGAATTGCCCATATATAAATATTTTTTCATTTTGAATCGCATATAACTGTTTTATCAGTTTCTAATATATGTCTTATTCTTAATATGAACTCTGGTACAAATATTCCAAGTTAAAGGGACACAACTCTGTCCTATCCTTTTGTGTATATTGTACGTCAACCTAAATAAATTTATTGTTACGTTATAAAACAATTCAGTTGAATTTTGTATTTTATTTTGATGTTAGTGGAAATAGTTAATTGACACGCAACCTATTCTCAACAAATATTACCACACAATTAACCCATCCACTACATATGTCTTCTACTGCGTCCGTACGATATCTGGTCGGTATCTACCTAAAAATAATTATGACTAACAACAAACATTCTGATTTGTAATCTATGATTTTATTGGTGTGTTTTAAGATGTAAGTGTTTTCTTGAGTGTGATTGATTGTAGTTGATATTTTAGTGGACACGACAACTTCACTGAAATTCAAGGTAAAATTTCAACGAAACAACTCAGTCACCAACTTCTGCAACTTACTAAAAACTATTCAATCACGCTATTGAATCTTACGAAACTTAAGTACAAACAATTACGAACAATACATTCAACTACCAGCAACGAAAACAAATTAGACATTACGGAACATTCACTTCTCCAACTTCTTTAAAGGTAAAAGTTTATCAACACATTTTCAGCTTTACAAGATTCTTTAAACTCTCTTTCAAAGAACATTTTGAGCGACAAGATAATTCAAGTTTTTGTGAGCTCAGGTAAAAAAATATTTTAGTAGAAAAACTTTAGCCCAGTCAAAGGGAAGTAACTCATATTAATAGTTATCGTAAAACTGTTGTCATTTATAAATATTGTACCTGTTATGAAAAGTTGTTTTCTTGTGTTCTTTCTCTTGTTTGCTTTTCGTTTGCTTACACATTCGTAAAGTAAAAAAATGTGTGGGTTGATTTATGCCATCAATACCACTACAATCACGTGGGAGGCTTGAGAACATGTTTACCTATTTTTGGCACGTTGAACTCTGAACAGGTCAACTCGACCATGCACGCATAGGCAGAAACATGACATTATTATTATTTATGGACCAATCAGAAAGAAAGCATCAGATGGTAAATTTGCTTTTGGATCCTATATGTTTAACTTGCCGAGATTTGAGATTTAAAACAATAAATGTAGAAATATGTTTCTTCTACAATATACAATGACATTTATATACAACAATATGTATTATTGGGACGTTTCAGAATTCTTGCAGCCCTCTGTTGAATTCATGTCCTTTTGGAATTATATCAAAACTCAGACAGAGGCAATCCATCACTGTCAGAATGCCCCGCCTACGAGGCACGCCGGCCAATCACTGACCCTTCTGCCCCTGACGTTCGCATTCTGTAGCGCTAAAAATAGCAACTTTAAAGATTATTGCTTGCTTTTTGTAAAAAAAAATATAACAAAATACATTTTCCTCATCAGCGCACGTCCTCACTTGCCAACAACCACAAATAAATCAGTTGTAATTTAACAAAATTGATACTACTATTAAAAAAAAATTCACACTATAAAAAATATGGGAGCCCATAAATTGCAGAACTTTATGAAAATATTCTTCTATTCTTCAGGTCAGTTCCAACTCTTTTAGTGACTTCTTTACTACATTTCTAACATAATATATATATATATATATATATATATATATATATATATAAACAAACATCAAAAGCTGTCAGAAATTTAATTTCTGTATCTATCTTTCTATCTCTCTTACTTTCCTTCCTCCTCCCTTTTTTAAAAAGTGCAGTGTAAGAACTGTTGCTGCTGTGTCACGTGGCGAAATCGTGTCTAACGATTGGTCGTACGTGATTTTCCCTGTTTGTTTTTTCGACTAGATTAGAGGAATCTAGTCAGTAGTATCAGAAAAGGGGCACCGCAGTGTGGAGACGATAAGTCGTCTTGTCTTGCGACGAAAAGGAAACCTGCTTGAAGATAACCTGTTGTTGCTCTGACAAGGAAAACAGTCATAAAAGACCACTCAAGAATATTTGTCTAAGAGAATTGAAGATAAAGAACCAGTGTGTTCGCCGTGTGGAAAAAGCTTATTCTCTAGACAAGTGAAGTCAAGTCTGTTCAAGTAATCAAATGGATTATTGTTCATCAACCAAAGAACAAGTCAGAGAAGACTTATCTAAAAAATCAGTTAAAAAAATTATTGTAAAGAGAATTTACAATAGAACATTCTCAAGGAAGTCTTCTTTCGACAATCGGGTCGAAGAGAGAAAAAAGTCAAAATTAAGCGATTGAAAAGCTACCTTCCTTCGAGGAGTTATTTTGTTCTACTGGTGGACGAAATTCTGACGTGGAAAAAAAGTATGTGAAAAAAAAATCTTCTAAGTCGTCTCTAAGTTGAATTTGTGTCGCAGAGAAAGTTTGAAAAAACAAGTCTGCATTTATTTTTAACAGGAAGCTTGCTTATCTTCCAAGGAGAGCCACTCAAAAAATATCTAAAAACCTTTCTGCCCAGCTACTTAAAAAAAATATTAAGCTATTTTTTTTAACAGTAAGTCTAATTTTTCCCCTCTTTCTGCTATCTCTTTCACTCTCTCTGAACTGTTATTGGAGTCCTTTTTAAGGGCTCGCCAAAGGGACGTTTTTGGCAGTTATTTTCAACTTGTACCAGTGAACTTTAACATCAGACTATTTTTTCCCCATCATTTTCTTTTTTTTTCTTTTCCCTCAATAAATTTTATAGCTATTTCAAGTGGTTTTTCCTTCTTCTTTATCTCGCTTGTTATGGTTGTATATTCATGGTTTCAGGTCCCTGTTAACTGTGTTACGCGGGATTCCCGTCATCTGACGTAATGACAAAGTTTCCCAACCTTTCTTGCGCCGAGTTTGGCTGTTACTAAGCTAAATTTCGACAAAGCTTCATTAAATGGGCCAAAAAACAATATCAGCAATATTTTTTGTGGCCTTGAAACGTGACATTATTTTTTTTTATCTCAATGACGTAATTCAAAATTTTCTTTTAAATTCTTAAAAAAAATAATGTAGTTGTAAAATAATTAAAATTATTCTAAAAATATTCACACTCGAAAATGGCATTAAACTTTTCATTTTTCAGTTCTTCAAAAAGTACGGCAGTGGTATTGTTGCAATTTTGTTTTATCTAGACCCCTCTCCATACTTAATACTTTAAAAAATATATTGAAGGAGGCCTAGCTTTTTAAGCAGTACCCCTCTGCAAATACGGTCCTGTTGTAGTGGGGTTTTATCTGGACACGATTTTCATTTATTTAAAAATATAATGGAGGTGGGACATAGATCCCCGAAATTCCCACCCCTGAACGACGGCTCTAAAATATCAATTTTCAATCGATTTTTATGTCATAGTTACCGAATTTTCCTACTTTGTCAAAATGACCGAATTTTCTTAAATTCCTTTTTGTCACCAGTTGAAAGTGCGCATAATTTTGGCGGGGGGGGGGAAGTAGAGGGGCACTTTGGCGTGGTGTAAATTAAATAAATGGTGAGAAAGGCTTGTTTTATCGGTTAAGAAGTGAGTTCGATTCTCCAAAATTGCGGCCTTGTGCCACATTTTAAGCTATGCACAGTAAATCTTTAGATAATTGTTCATGTTCGATGCGAATTTCACGTTTCGAACGTAAGATAAAAAAATATACCCCCCCTCTAATCAAGGGGAGACAATCTAGTGTTGCCTCATTTTACCGTTAGGCGGCGACGGTGTCGTCATCACTTCCGGTTCTGTCAGATTTCGTCGGAAAAACAAATACACAACAAAGTTGTGCGAAGAAAAACATTTTTCGTTTGAATTTAAGCAAAAAGAAGATCATTTTATTTATATTCCTGAACTGAAGAGAAAACATGGTACGTAATATTTGATACAATATTCATTTTCGGATTTCTTTTAAGTTTTTTTTTTTTTTTTTAACAAATTTTCAACACTGAAATTTCATCAACAACAATTATTTATTTATTGACTGTTCGATATTTTATGCAACATTTTTGTTTAATTTAAAAAATAATAATAAAGAAATTAATTCTCTAATTGATATTTAAATAATTAAATATATTAATTAAGTGTTAATTTTTGACTACTTGAATCAGGGAAGAAACCTAAAAGTAAAAATGAAATAAATTTGTTTTTTTTAATTCGTTATTTTTTTTTTTTTTCTTATTGTCCATAAAAATAAAATCCGTTTGTAAACAAAAAAAAATGTTTAAAAATCAAATCTTTACACCGACAATAAAATAAAACTTATATATTTATAAATAGTTTATCTTTACTTTTTTTAATTTGATTTTCGATGACTCACGCCAATAATTGTAAAAAAAAAAAACTGATTTTCTTTTCGTAGTAAAAGTAAATAAATGACTAAAAAAATAGTAAAAAAAGAAAATTTACATTTTTCTTATAAAGAAAAAAAAGTTTGTTTCGTTTTTAATCATTTTTCTCAGGAATTTAAGAAAGTTCGGTAACTGAAATAAAAAAGTCAATTGAAAATTGATTTTAGCCCCCCAACCCCAATATAAATAAATGAAAATCAAGGGGGGGTCCACTATTTCGGCATAAATTTTCTATATTGAAGTTTAAAATGAATTTTTTACAATGAAAAAAACATTCTTGAAGATTTCATTTTAACTTTAATTGAAAGTTTAATAACTAAATTTACGATTTCTATTAATTAAACAATTCTGGTGTATTTCAGATAGAAACTATATACATTTGATTGTCAAATTTAATTTCAAATTTTAAATTTTCTTAAAACGGCCATTTTCTTAATTTTAAGAAATTTGTAAACAAACACAAATTTATCGATTTTTAAAATATTTAAAAAATTCTGACACGTTATTTTAGTAAAATTAAAAATTTAAAGTTAAAGTAATCTGATTTCAAAGAAATCTTTGTTACTTATAGCATAAAAAATAATATACAACCAATTATTATTTACGAGCGGTCCTGTTCATCTGTTCGATCTTATTGATACTGGTTGATTGACGAGCCGATAACAGCTACTACTGATGACCATAAATGACATAATTTTTAAGTCTGAGTTTTTTAAAAATTATTCTATTTTAGTATGACACACACTAATGGAAATACAATACATAAAATAAAAATTATTTAGTGAAATAGTAAATGAAAAAAGAAAAATAATTTAAAATTTAAAGTTTACACTTTTACAGCTGATCGGAAAAAACAATCTGTTAATAAACGAAATGTTTTGAAAAAGGCCACGTAAAGGGACAAAAACCCTTAGATCACGTGACCTTGTTATAATAATGGCAATTTCTGTATATCATACATGGAAATAAGGAATGTATTAAGTAAAAAAAATACAACATAAAAAATTATTTTTAAAAAAGTAGCTCAACTAAATTTATTAAACTTAGCAAATTTGGATTCGTAAATTTTTTTTTTACTTAATTACTACATAATATTGAGGGGCCCTCCTAATACAGAGCTTTACGCGATGTTAAACTATTATAAATTATTATAATTAAAATTTCTTAAAAACGAAAAAATTTTTGTAAAATTAATTATTCATCAGAAAAAATTATTTCTTCAGACAATAATTTTCTTAATATTACTTATTTACAAAAAGCAATTAAAAGCTTTTCTAATTAAGTAATATCATAGTTTTATTGATTCATTATTTTCAATTCAGACAAGATTTTCAGTTAAGTAGCTCAAATTTGGAAAAAAAGTAGGTTATTTACCATCTCCAAAGATTCCTTCTTTTAACAAAAAAATAAAATTGAGGAGCCAAAAGGTTTTGGGCGAAATTTCATTAAATTAACTAAGTGGGGGTAACATATTTAAAAAAAATATTTTTTACCAAAATTTTCTAAAAAAAAATATTTGAAAAATAATTTCATTCATTTGTGAATAAGTCCTGAAAATTTCATTAAGATTGACAATTATTCTATTTTTTACAAGAATTTCCAAATCAATATGTTTTCAACGGTAAAAAACGCAAAAAAA
Organism: Acanthosepion pharaonis; assembly: GCA_903632075.3. Lineage (NCBI taxonomy): Eukaryota > Metazoa > Mollusca > Cephalopoda > Sepiida > Sepiidae > Acanthosepion > Acanthosepion pharaonis. The sequence continues at coordinate 709,147 of CAHIKZ030001388.1, read as the reverse complement.
TTGATGTTATTTTAAAGGTCGCCGCGATGACGTAAACAAAGACGAAACCAAAATTTCGAACGTGTTAGAAAATATTAAAAATTTCAAAAAATAATTAAAAATACTTTTTTCTTTCATCTTAATAATAACATAAGCATTTTGACGATAAAAACAATTTTTTTTGTGGCATTTTTCATTTACGCTATGCTGTTTTTCCGCATGAAAAACAGTGGACATACTTAGATAAAATCCTACTACAACAATATCAGGGCCTTAAAAAAAAAAGGCTTAAATTCTAGGCCTTTTTCCAATATATTTGTAAAAATATTTTTTTTTAATTTGCTATACAACAATAACAACAATTTCTTGATGGAGCAACCCCCTCAGTAAGTGTTAATTAAAAAAAAAAAAAACATGGGTTCCAGTCCAGATAAAACCCTTTTGCAACAATCAAAGCTGTACTTTCTGGATGTAGTGTTTAGGGTTGCTAATATCTCTCCTCCCCCCCCCTAATATTTTTAGATAAGTATTTTAATTACTTAGGCTATCTCCACTATTTCGGCATAAATTTTCTATATTTAAGTTTATGAATTTTTTACAACGAAAAAACATTCTTGAAGATTTTATTTTACCTTTAAAAAAAGCATTAAATTAAATTTATGAATTTCATTAATTAAAAATTCTGTGTATTTCAGATAGAAAATATACATTTGATAGTCAAATTTAAATTCAAATTTTTAAATTTTCTTAAAATCGGCCATTTTCTTAATTTTATAATAATTGTTTTGATTCAAGAAAAAAAAAATATCTTATTCAATTATTATTTTAATAAAGAAGTAATAATAAAAAATTTGTTGTTTGATATTTATTTTTTTTAAAAAAAAACTGTATACCTTTTTAGACTGAGGGCTAAGGTTTTCACTAGACGATGATTTTCAGTTATTAAAAATTAAAAATATATGGGGCCAATGGCTTAATCTTTCACATATCCACTCCAAAACGGCCCTTTAATCAATTTCCAATTTTATTTTTAGGGTCTGAATTTTCCTTTATCAGAATTAAAATTTTTTTTCAGAAAAAAAATTATGTTGAAGTTGTACAACAAAAGAATAATTATTTCTTTTTTTTTTTTTTTTTTTTTTTTATTTTCATTTCATAGCACTTCAGATCACAAATATATTTTAAAAAATATTAAAAGTTGAAAATTTGCTATGTAAATTTATTGTAAAAAACTGATAGCCCCCAGAAGCCTAAACCAAATACAGTTAACCCGATAACCTGAGAATTTTTCTGGTCCCAAATTAGAGCCTGTTAATGTATAAAAATAACCAAACCCGGATATAAGAAAAACCCAGATACGAAGATTTTTTAAAATCCAAATTAGAGCCTGTTTAATGTATATAAATTAGACCAAACCCGGATATAAGAAAACCCGATATATATTTTCTGGTCAAAATTAGAGCCTTGTTAATGTATAAAATAGAATAACCCGGATATAAGAAAAACCCGGATATAAAGGAATTTTCTTTTTAATTAGAGCCTTTTTCTGTATAAAAAGACCAAACCCGGATATAAGAAAACCCTGATATAAATTTTTTTTCTGGTCAAAATTAGAGCCTGTGTTAATGTATATAAAATAGTAAACCCGGATTAAAAAAAACCCGGATAAAGAGAATTTTTGGTCCCAAATTAGAGCCTGTTTTTTTATTTTTTTTAAGAAAACCCGGATTAAGAGAGATTTTTTCTGGTCACAAATTAGAGCCTTTTTAATGTATATAAAATAGACCAAACCCTTATAAGAAAAACCCGATAAAGAGAGATTTTATCTGGTCCCAAATTAGAGCCTGTGTTAATGTATATTAAATAGACCAAACCCGGATATAAGAAAAAACCCGATATAAGAGATTTTTTGACTGGTCCCAAATTAGAGCCTTTAAAGTATATAAATAGACCAAACCCGGATATAAGAAAACCCGGATTTAAGAGATTTTCTTTCCCAAATTAGAGCCAAAACTTATATAAATAGACCAAACCCGGATATAAGAAAAACCTGATATAAGAGAGATTTTCTGGTCCCAAATTAGAGCCTGTGTTAATGTATATAAAATGACCAAACCCGGATATAAGAAAAACCCGGATATAAGAGAGATTTTCTCTGGTCCCAAATTAGAGCCTGTGTTAATGTATATAAAAAGACCAAACCCGGATATAAGAAGATTTTTCTCTCACAAATTAGAGCCTTTGTTAATGTATATAAATAATAGACCAAACCCGGATTTAAAAAACCCGGATATAAGAGAGATTTTCTTCAAAATTAGAGCCTTGTTTTAATGTATATAAAATAGACCAAACCCGATATAAGAAAACCCAGATAAAAGAGAGATTTTCTGGTCACAAATTAGAGCCTGTGTTAATAATAAAAAATAGACCAAACCCATGGATATAAGAAAAACCCGGATATAAGATATTTTTTCTCCGGTCCCGGATAACTGTATGTTCATTAATGATGGAAAATAGATTTTTCTAAATAAAAAATTAAAATTCATTAGGTTAATATTCAAAAAGATTTGGATTTACATGATGAAAAAAAAATACCCAAAACTTAATAAAAAACTGTTTTTATCATCAAAATCTTTAAGAGGGAAGGTGAAAGTATTGTTTTATTTATGTGGGGGGGGTATCAGCAGGTGATCATAAATTTTAGCATTGTTTCTTTTTTAGAAAATCTTGGTTAAAATTTTTTTTTTTTTACATTTGATACTCCAAAGTTATTTAATTCTGAGAAATTATTTTTTATAGCATGTTTATATTAGTCATAAGAGCAAGTCTTTGGAGAAATTTAAATTATCAAATTTTTCTTTAGGCCAAACAGGATCCCCCACCCTGATGTTACAGAAAACCTGCTCTGAGTCATAAAATAAAAAATGCAATAAAACTAAGACATTTCTTTTTAATTAGAAAAGCTTTTAATAGCATTTATGAATAAGATTTATTATGGACAATATTGTCTTGAGAAAAACACTTTTCTATTGAATAATGAAATTTTAAAGGAATTTAATTTTAAAACATTTTAAGTAGAATAATTTATAAACTTTTAAATCTTCTGTAATAATTTGTATCGGTCAAGTGATATTGTTATTCAATAAAACAGTATTTTAAAAAAGTATTTTAAAACAAATTTTCAGTTTTTTTATTTTTTATTTTTTTTTTTTGTTTTGGTTTTTTCTGCTTTACAGCATATCAACACCTCAATGGGTCATTTAATGCCAACAACTTTTTTTTGCTGGTAATATTCATGTTCGGCATTAAATAACCCATTGAGGTTGATATGCCATAAACCAAACCAAATTCAGTGATAATATTGGTGGAACAAAACAAAAGAGAAACAAAAGCCATATTGTTTATCTGAAAGAAGGCAGTATGAAGTGATATGCTGAATCAGTTCACAGTTGATTAAGGCCTCTAGTACTTCGATAAAAAGAGGTAAGAGAAAGGGACTAATGGAACCATAATTTGAGGAATTAGAAGGTTCCCCAGACTTCTTAAAGACAGGAACTACAGAAGAATATTTCGAACCAGCTTGTAATCAAGTCATAATCATTTGTTTAATGTTCTTATCAAGACATCTTTTTAAGAATATACAAGGTGTCCCCACAAAAAAATTGACATAATTTAAAATGTGAGTAACTCCATGTCCCCAACAAAATTAAATAGGCTTTATGTTGAACAATAAAATATTTATCAAAATTCAGGGAACATATTCAAAATGATGTTTGCCCAGGGATATAACAGTAAGAGATAGATCAAGTATCGACCATCATAAAGACTGAAAAATAAAATTGACAAAGATTATTGTTTAAGGTTGACGGACACATATCATGTTTTATTTTTTTTTTTTTTTTTTTTTTTTTATGAATTGGTCAAACAAACAAAAACAAAACATTGTTATGATCTACCGATTGAATAGAATTTTATTATCAACAATTGTCTTGTAAATGGAATTTTTAAAGCATTCTGAATGTAAAAATAAAGAAAAAAGTGTGCAAGACAATAAGAAACACTACCTGCCAAAAAAAAAAGTGAAGTTTTGTTGAAATTGGTTGAAAAATGTAGGAAATCCGATCCCATATATAAATGAACACACACACAACACAAACAACCTGGGTTTTTATAAAGTATAACTCGATATGAGTTGTCCCCTTTCATTCTTGCGATGTCTCTTAATTGTGTTTTCAAATTGATTTCGTGCAAAAACAATTGTATTTTTCCAATTTTTGGCACTGTCAGAACTACCGCAAGGTAATTTTATGTAGTCCTGTGAAGTTTTATTGAAATCGATTGAAAAATGTAGGAAATCCGATCCAATATATAAACGTACAGACACACACACACAACTTGGGTTTTATAATAAGTATGATAAGTATTTTTGGGGACGTTGGAGTTTCTTCCTTTCATTGGAGAGAAACTAGAAAAGAACCTGCTAACCTTAAAATAGACTGTCTTTTTGCACTTGGTGGATAGGTCAAGCTCAATACCGCTACTGATAAAGTATGTAAAGGGGTAAGGGACAAATTTATTTAACATATTAAAATTTGAGGAAAATATTGGTGAAGAAAATGGTTTCCTTGCAGGCTGAGTGTTTTTTTTTATCTCCTGATTAATTTGCCTGTCAAGTACTTTTTAGAAATTTTAATAAAAGATATTTTTAGATCTGGAGTGCTTAATCTATAATGCTATGAAAAACAGATTTTGTACAAAGAGATTCTCCAGTATCTTTTGTTTAACTCCCCCCTGATAGTTCTTATTGGTAACAAAATGGAAAAACCTTTCCTTAGTTAAAATTTTATAAACAAAAATGCAGTGAAATTATAACCAAATTTACTGGTCCTAACAGCATCAATAAACAAACCAAATTGTTGTATTAATTGTGTATATAGGTAGAAGTGTGTATATAATCAAACCATTATTACTTTTATACATCAAAAAATTGATACTTTTTGTTTATTGTTTCCTTTTTCTTCAGATGAATCTTAGTGCTTTCTTTTCTGATATTGGGAACTACTTCAAAAGTAGTTACAAATGTTATTCGGTGTCTATGATGGGTGACCGAGATGATTTGGAGAAAGGAGGAAAAAGTAAGTTGAACTTATACTCACCCTTTCTCTATTTTTAATGTTTCCTTATCGGGGGAATGGCTAATATTATCATTCATAAAGTTTTGTATCTGTCTATATTTCTAAGATGAAGTATCATGTACACTATTTACATTATTCGGACTATTGTCCTCATCTTTGTCGCCATATTTATCACAACGTTTCAGCCATTGTACGCTCTGGCCTTCTTCAGGTGGTTGGAATGTCAAACTGAACCCTTTATTTCGCTCACTGGGGTACACTGTTCTAGTTCCACATGCCATGCTTTAATGGATATCAGTTATCTCCTGTTAATTCCCCTCTCCAAGTTCTCCACCACCTTAACCGGGTATTGAACTCACACTCTTTGGGTCCTGTCACTGGACCTAATGTCTTTATCCACTGTGCCATGTGTCCTTGAGGATAATGTAAATAGTGTATAAAGTTTTGCATTTAGACAATTAAATTTGTTTTAATTTACTTTTTAGAAAAAGGGAAATAGATATGCAGTGAACACATAAATTAACGTCCTTGGAAATGAACCAATGTCATGTGTGTTGCTTTTCAAGGAAGAAGGACAAAGTATAAAAGCCAACCAGAAAAAAATATGACAAGAAATGCTTACCTGAGTAAACAGTGTTCCATGTGTTGGCTTGTTCAAAGAAAAAATGGCCTGCATAAACTCTTATCGTCAGCATGGGTCCCAAAGGATATGTAAATTCTGAATGAGATTCATGTTGCATTATGCAAATTAGGTTCTATAAAATGAGTAACTTGATTGCAGTCAGGGGAGTTTGTTTATGCATCGTTCAGCTGTGTGGAGCACAAGTTCTTAAGATGTGTGACTGCTGGATTGAATTTTATCCCCCGCATAAAATTCTGCTACAAGATTTCAGGTTTAGTAAAGGAAGCCAATGTAACATGCAACTTGTAATGGGAACAAATAATTTGTCCGACACACACAGGGAACAGGTTTAGTGAATTCAGAAATGGTGTAATATAGCAAGGATCTTTCCTCACTGGATTTATTTAACCTGTATTGCAAGATTAGCATGTAGCTGTTTCTTTTCTTTAACTATTGTTCACTCAATATAAGGCTCAGGAGCCACTCAAGGTATATATGTAGTTGTTGTAAGAGCATACAAGGAAGGATCAAGAGGTGCATATTATTATTATAAGGATATTTAGGATAGATAGCAGTTGACCTTAGGCTTGAAGAGCTTAACCCTTTGCCTGTCCTGCACATCATATGTTGTAATGGAAGGTCGCACTCTTCCTTTCGCCTATTGTGGATTGACTATATTAGTAGAAATGTATAGTAAGCACAGGATATACCTGGTGGACTTACTTTGGGAATTACTAGCTTGCTAACCGATTCCCTGTCTTTCAATAGTGTATTCTCTTTTACAATAAACCTCTCTTCCATCTACGCCCGTATTGCTGTTCCTTTCACTCAAGTACCACCTTTGTCTCTTTGTAACCTTCTTTAAGGATACAACGTATGTGATGCACAGGATGTGATTTCTATGTCCGTGCATCATATGTGGAGCACACATGCCTCAATTTTAAAAGAGTCATAAAACTAAGGATGCTTAAGAAAAGTGTCTACTATTGAGCAGGATGTCTGAGGAAAGGCCTAAGCTAATACTTTGTGCATCATATATGACCCCGGGACATTAGATTTTTTTCATATTTATAACTATTACAAGGTAACTCGGCTTATTTGGCAAATAGAATGTGCTGATATACAGAGTTTCACATAATAAAAACCAGTGCAGCACATGTGATGCACAGAGCATTGTGTAAATAACTTATGAATTGTATGTTTTTATCATGTGAAACCCTATATATCAGCACATTCTATTTGCCAACTAAGCTGAGTTGTTTTGCAGTAGTGATAAATCTGAAAACAAGCATGAATATTTGGATAATACAGACGAAAATGTCCTAAACAGTCAAAGGGTTAAGATTGTAGTGATCAGGGGAGCATCCCCTCTGGAGTCTGTTCCACAATGCAACACTTTGGGGGAAGGAGCTGTCCAAATGGAACTTCTCCTTACCAATGGAATATGAAAAAAAATGAGGATGACTCGACACTGTGTATGTGTGCTGGTGTAACTATGGAATGAAGCTCATCTGAATATCTGCCCTAAAATTAGTGATAGGCGAGCAATATTTCATCTGCGGGACAGTGGCTGCAGCATAGAAGATAATCAATCACCCACAAGGCCACATGGTTGTTTTTGAATGCTGTCATGGCTGGAGAGTGAGGATTGGTCAGCTCCAGTCCAGATGTGACAGTAACACACCATTTTGGTTTGATCTGGCAAAGACAGAACCTAGTAGAAGGAATCAGATACTTTCAGCAGCAGTATAGGCACTGACCATTTTTCAAGCATCTTCAGTGTGAGGGTCACCCTGTACAAGGCCCGGAAGCCACTCACGGTAGAAGGTTACAGAATAAGAGGCACAGTTTATGTGGATATATGGAGAAGATAATTCAAGGTAGAAGCTTATGTTTGGAGGCCATTTGTGTGTATAGGAGAGGAATATAATGGTTAACCCTAGCCTTGAACAAGTTAAGATTGTAATGATCAGGGAAAAATCCTGTTGAGAGTCTGTTCCATAGGGCAATGGTTTGCAGGAAGAAGCTGTTTGAGTGGAACTTACTTCTCACCAATGGGTAGTTTATATGGATAGGAGAGGAAGATAACGGTTAATTCTAGACATGAACAGGTTAAGATTGTAGTGATCAGGGTAACATCCTCTTGGGAGTCTGTTCCATAGGACAGTGGTTTGCAGTAAGAAGATGTTTGAGTGGAACTTACTTCTCACTGATAGGATACAGAAGGAATTTGTATATTTTGCTACACTGTAAGTGGCATGGCATGTTCTTACTGTGAAGGTTTGCCTCAGAGGAATCAGGGAATGTAGTTCGTTCAAACACTTTCTGTGGAAGTAGTGGTAGAGCAGCAAGAGGCTTGACACATCCTACTTGTGGGAGAGGGCTTGAAGGGTGGAGAATAACTTGTCATCCCCCCCTCCCACCACCACAAGGGTTTGTAGACACTCTTTAACTCAAAAATGGAGTACCCTTGATAAAGTCTGTACAGTGAGGTCTGTGCAGCTCTCGCCCAAATATGACAACAGTACTCCATGGATAGCAGTTCGAATTGAAGAATTGGAGAGCTGAGTTTGAATTCCAGTCAAATCCAGTACATTCACTTACATGCTAATACCCTTGGGAGAGGTATGAATCCTCCTCTTCGCCCCCAGCTATGGGTAAATAGCAGGACAGACTGGGTTCTATAATCGTAGATGGCAACTGGTCTACTGCAGAGAGAAATGGCAATCTACTGCAGGAAAATAATCTGCCTCGTCAGTCATGTATCGAAAGATACATGATCGTCTAAGCATGTATGGCACATAATTGACTGACTCCATTTTTGGCCTGATCTGGCTCTTGTAGAGGTAGAGGGTAACAGAAGGGGTCAGGTACTTACTGGTGCGGTACAGGGAGTGGTACAGGAAGCTGACAATTTTATCTGCTTACTTAGCAATGGATTGTATATACAAGTTCCACTTGAGGTCAGGTGTGAGGTGTGAGGCCCTTCTTTCAAAGAACATTTCTTCCTCAAGAGGATTTCTGTTCATCCAAATTGGTGGTAGTTTTAGAATCAGATTGGATCTAGGCTAATGCTACCAATCCTCATTTTCAGTCCTGCAACTCCTTCTCCAGAGACAAAACGTCTAGCTTCTCTATCGCTATGTCCATGACAAATGCTCAGACAAGCTACATTCCTCAGTTTCAACTTTTTAGACCTTCACAGCTCAGACCAGCCATGCTGCATACAGAGGGTCAGCACATACTGATTCCCTTCATATTCTCTAGGCAAAGAGGAAGTTCTGCTCAGCTTCTTTTCAGGAGCCGCTACTTTGTGGAACAGACTCTCAAGATGATGCTTCTCTTAATCTCTTCAAGTCTAGAATCAAGTGTTTTCTATCCTACATATCCTCATAACATGGACTTCTTACTTCCTTCCTTTATAGTTTATACCCTTACAACAACCTCATTCAATAACCTACCTTGAGTGGCTCTTGGGATTTATATTGGGTATATGATATAAAAAAAATACTGTATATATAATTATTTATTTTTTTCCAGTGCACCCACATTGCTATCGAATGTGACACAAGGTCAACCTAAAGTTGGTTTAACAGCAATACCGTAAAAAAATTGCTCAAGCTCCCTTGGCAATTCCTTCTTTGGGGGACACCTCAAGTGTCAGACAATAAACCCAGCCAGCTTCCCAAAGGAGAGGTACTGCCTGGTTTGGGGATTGGGTGGCCCCTGAGGCTTGAGCTAATATTATGTTGAAGCTTTGCCCGGTAAAGGTGACAGGGAAAATGCTGTATATAATTTTCCTTCATGAACACTTTTTTTCCTGATACCTAATATCCTCATCAGTTGATGATGAAAACGGCTTCTTGTATTGTGATGTTATTTCCCATGGGACAAATAGGAAACCGTTTTAGATTCTTTGGATTCTGTCAATTCTTAAATGATACTTTTTGTGTATTTTTCGTACTTTCAGCAATATAAATTCAAAAATTATTCAATTATTTTGAAATATGATTGAAGAAAAGTAAATCTTTTAAAAATAAATTCATTCCTTGACGTTAATTCAAGACAAAATAATAAAATTAAAGAGAATTGTTTTGTTGTATATTTCAGTTATCATGCCCACATCTGCACTTGATAAACTCAGTAAGTATGATTTGAAATGAATTCATCCTTTTGTTTCTCTCAGATGACATCTTTTCTGTTTTATCATGTAGACCTTAAGTGTCCCTTAAATTTGTTAATAGTAACCTGTTAAGCAATAAAATGGATTATCATGAAATTATCATAAACGAAAATCTTTTACACTCAGAGTTGGGCAGGAACACTTTTTCTTCAATAAGTTTTTATTAATTCTAGTAAAACTTTGTGTGCATTTTTCTTATGAAAATTTCTATGAGAAAAATCCTCTTTTATTTATTTATTTTTTTAATCTTTTTACCTTGCAAGGCAATAAAGCCACTAAGACACAAGAGGTTACTGAGTGTTAAAGAATATAAGAAAAATATACTATTAAATAGGTACTTCCACAGATTTGTGGTACCTAAGGTTTAAAATTAATTTTTAAAAATGAAAAATCTTTCTTGAAGCTTTATTTTAGGTTTAATTTCAAGCTAATATATTAAATTTAACATTTCCAATAAGCAAATTACTTTACTGTATTTCAAAAACTAATGTAAATTAACTGGAATAAATTTTTTCTTTTACTAAAATAGCATCTTTTGTTTTAATCATCTTTTATTGCAGTGTAATTCTCTTCAATAAATATCTTCCAAAGATAAACTTTATTCAGGAATATTAGCTGATTTAAAGTATAATTAATACTAGCAGTTGCCCGGGGATGTAACAGTAAGAGATAGATCAAGTATCGACCATCATAAAGACTGAAAAATAAAATTAACAAAGATTATTGTTTAAGGTTGATGGACACACATTAGTTTTTTTTTTTTTTTCATGAATTGGTCAAACTCAAACAAAAACATTGTTTTCAATCGTTATGAGTCTACCGATTGAATAGAATTTTATTATAAACAATTGTCTTGTAAATGGAATTTTTAAAGCATTCTGAATGTAAAAATAAAGAAAAAAGTGTGCAAGACAATAAGAAACACTACCTGCCAAAAAAAAGTGAAGTTTTGTTGAAATCGGTTGAAAAATGTAGGAAATCCAATTCCATATATAAGCGAACACACACACACAAACAACCTGGGTTTTATAATAAGTATAACTCGATATGAGTTGTCTCCCTTTCTCGTGATGCCTCTTAATCGTGTTTTCAAATTGATTTTGTGCAAAAACAATTGTGTTTTTCCAATTTTTGGCGCTGTTAGAACCACCGCAAGATGATTTTACATAGTCCTGTGAAGTTTTGTTGAAATCAGTTGATAAATGTAGGAAATCCGATCCAATATATAAACGTACAGACACACACACAATCTGCGTTTTATAATAAGTAAGATGATTTGAAAAAAGTTCAAAATATCACAAAAAGGCATATTTTTAACATGGCAGTAGCTGTTCATTTAAGATGTTGACACCTTGGTGACAGATGGATGTTTGTCTAATGTTTTCTATGGTGGTGGCTATATCTGTAAAAAAAAAAATAACTAAAGAATATAATGCGAGTGTCTTTTTTATATGATTTTTTAGTATTCAGTAATGTTAAAAATTTAGGAAAATATTTCTCTGCAATTTAATGTTTTATTGAATTTTAGATACTTTGGCTTTAAATATACATTTATTTTCTGCTAATGTCATGTCATTAAAACAATATTACTAGCTATACATTTTTGAGGAAAAAATCATTACCAGAAATAGATTTTTGACGAAACAAAAATATTACCAGGAAAAAAGTTGGCCGCAATAAATAACCCGTTGGTGTTGATATGCCATAAAACAAAACAAATCAAACTAAACCAATACATCCTTGATATTTACATATCTTTTTTAAAAAAAAAATTTGTTGAGGGGAGGGGGACATTTTTGGAAGTGCCTATAATAATTATTTATCTTAAATGAAGAATAAACATATATATATTTTTATTAACTGATGTAAATTTTTTTGTTTAATTAAAAATGTATGTATTGTTTGGTTTTTATTTGAGGCTGAAGTGGTCAAGCATCTTACCTCTCACGGCCTGCTCTCTGACAAACAATATGGATTCTGTTTTGCCCAGTCTACTGCTGATGTGCTTACGGCCAATGAATATATATATATATATATATATATATATATATATATATATATATATATATATATATGTCAAAATGCGTTTGATACCTTTTTTGCAGTATAAATCCTCTTCTTCCTCCATCTATGGGTAAATAGCAGGGCAGACTGGGTTCTATAGCCTTTGATGGCAACTGGTCTAGAAGAAGGACAACTCTGAATTCAAAACCTGCAGAGGATTGTTTGGGGACCTTGGGTATGCACAAAGTGCACCAGGTCTCTGTATTTGGCCCTTCAAAAAATGTGAATAGTTCAGCACATAATTCACCACTATGTGTTTTTGTCAATTGTCAGTTCTGCTTGATTTAAATACATGTAAATTTGATGATGATAAATATGTATATATATATATATATATATATATATATATATATATATATATATATATATATATATATCCATAGACAGATATTTTTTCATATCTATCACAGCTCCTCAGTGTATATACGTTTTTTGTTTCAGCTATATAAACCCGATATTTGATATTAGTAGATATCTTACCTTAAGCCATCGTCAAAGAGCAGAAAAGGAAGGGAATTTTAATATTTTTCTATATTTAATACGCTGGCATTTATGAAGAGAACTCAATTATTTTTTTACCTTTTCAGAGTAATCAATAATAGATTCGTTTTCCACTGTTTTTTTAATATATATATATATATATATATATATATATATATATATATATTTAATGGAGCTTTAAATAAGAATGGCAAAAGAAGGAGCTGTAACCTTGCCAGATATCTCAAAGGCGTTCAGCAGTTATTGGCATGTTGGTCTTCTATGAATTCCATTCTGTTTATTGCTTCCCTGATAACTAAAATGTAAAATGTTCAAAAATTTAAATGCAACGTCAATCTTCATCTGATGTCTTTAACCTCATTCATTTTGATCCTTTCCTTTTTATATACACAATTTTTCCTAAATTTCATGTATGTAACCCCTGCAAACAAGTGGCATTCCCAGTTTGCTTGCTTGGGGTGAAATAAAATTATATATATATATATATATATATATATATATATATAATAAATTAAAAAAGATCAATATTTTTTGATTCTGTTAAAAGTAATAAATGATAAACTTAAAAAATTCTTTTTTTTTCTTTTTTTTTTTTTTAAAAAAATGACTAAATCAGCTCCCTTAAGTATTGCCTGTGAAGGATTGTCTTTTAGTCTTTGCATTTTCTGAAAATGTTTTAAAATTAATTAAATTTGAAAGTCAAATGTACATAATTTCATTTTGTGTTTTTTTTAGCCAATCTTTTCTCATTTTACCCAAAGTTATTTAAATTTCACGACAACTGGTTGAAATGAACAATATACATATTGTGGTGTACTGGAGTTTGTAGCAGATGAAGGACTTGTTTATTTACCTTATTGGGTAAGGATTTCAATTTTATTTTATTTTTAGTATAATTTCATTTGTTGACAAAGCTCAGTCGTAAAACATTGGCTTTTGTCAGCAGGTTGTTGCCTTAAATTTCTTTTAATATTGCAACAGTTTAATCTTAAATGCTGTAATGTAAGGGAGGCAACTGCATATACATTTTTTAACAAACTTTCAAATAACTCTATAAAAATGAATATTTGCTTCACACAATTTTTCAGCTTTTATATTTGTTGTGCATTTTAAACATTTTCTTAATTACTTCTAATTTTTCTGGGTTTTTTTTTTTTTTTGTAACCAAATATTTCAATTTGTCCATAATTAATAATTTCAATCTTCAATAATTTCCAATTTGGTGACAAGATCAGGAACAACATTAGATGAAGCATTGCTGAGCACCTTATAAACAATCCAAGTTGTTGCCAAAATTTCAGCATTTGACTCATTTTCAGATCCTTTGATCATGCTTATTCTGTGTTATTTGATTTAAAGATATTGAAAATAAAAAAAAGTCTAGTTTGATTTATCTGTAAACAGAGGGAATGCCTGTTAGGGCTTGACATTATTTCCATCCGATCTTTCCATCTTTATTTCATCACATGCTTTTCATGTTTTATATTTTATATTGTAATATTTAGTCTTCCCTTGATTTCAGCTCTGTTGAGTACATGCAAAACTGGTCGGCTGGTCAAATTTTTTTAATGTTTTTTTTTTTAATCATGAATGGTAAAGGTCATCTTGCTGTTTTTATTCCCATAATTAATAATTTATATATAAATAATGAGTCATTTGACAAATTAACAATGTTTACTTTTATCTATTTTTTCTAATTTTATAAAAATCTAAATTCCAAAAGAAGATAATCATGTTAGGAACATTTAGAAAGGGCCCTTCAATCAACAGTTTTATGTTTTCTTTTGTGAATTGACATGATGTCTTAGGAAAAGTTGTGGTTTCTCATTGCCTTGTGTTTCATTTTAGAATAAAAAAAACCCCTTTATTCTACATTCAACATCTTTACTTGATAAGGCACCAGAAAACAGAAACAAATGGGTTATTCTTTTATGATTTTATAACATATTTATGTTATAATTTTTCATAAATAAATAAATATATATATATATATATATATTTTATATATATATATATATATTGACAAAAAGAATTATTTGGGCAACATTAACAATTTTAGTTTTATGAGTTTTTTAAACATGCATTTTTTTAAAAATTATAAGAGCCAAATTCAATTATTCAGATTTCTTAATCATGAAAAAAATTGATGAAATATTAGGAATTATTGATGCTACAGCCAACAGTGTATTTTTTTTAAGTTGATAAAACTATTTTTTTACTGTTTTTTCTTTTTAAAAATGTGTTTTTATATTCTCATATTTTTAAACAAATGTATGTATATAATATATAAGTAATGTATTATTTTATTTGTTACCAGCCTGAATAGTCATGAAAAATTATTATCTTTTAATAAGATTTTTATTTTTTTTATATGAAAATAAATTTGCTATTTAATAAATAAACAGAATGTTTTCTCAAATCTTAAGTATCTACTAAAAATTAAAAATAATAAAATCTGTCATATTAATGAATATAAAAAAATCCATTACTTTAGAAATTGCTTTGTTAATGTTTGGATACAAAACTGAGCAGATATGAAAATTTCAAATGTCTATGACAAGAAGAATTTTGCTTAAAGTCACTATTCAGTCTTGTTTGATCAAGAAAAAATTCATAGCTAGATTTAGAGCATTTTCAACATTATCTGATGGAGGTTATACTGCCTACACACGTTCACAGATTCAAATCTTGCCAAAGAATTTTTCTTTAATAAGGTTAAATAAATATACTGTTTAATAAATAAACAGAGAGTTTACTCAAATATGAGTATCCACTAAAAATAACATTTAACAATGTGTTTCAGCTCTTTATGGCAGACATCTTCAGGTCAGAATAAGAGACAAACCTGTGTGCAAACATTGGAATTTTTAGGAAATAGTAATAAATATTTTTATCAGATGCTACAACCAGAATTATTTTTTATTTTTCTATATTGAAGTTGATAATGTTTGTTGGATTTAATCTACATGAGTGAGCTAATTTCAAATCCAGTAGATGTCAACAACTTTCTTTTTGTGAAAAAAAAAAATTTTGAAAAAGATAGCATCTGATATTTGGGTCCATCAATGAGATTTTTAATTTTCTCATAAAAAACAAGAAATATATTCATATTTACATTAGTTTTTATCTATTGTCCTCATCTTTGTGAACATATTGGAAAATGTCACCACCTTTATTTGTATGGCCCGTCACCATATTCAGGTGGTTGGAATTATTATGAACCTTTTCCCTACAATCGAAAAAACATCATTCATACTACTAATTGACAAAGGTAATTTGATGGATGTCATGGACAAATTATTCTCCTTTTATTATCTTTTCCTACTGAAAACTCTCCACCTCATTAAATGGTAATACAGCATAGTGAAAAAGATCCTACTATGAAAAACGAACGCAAACTGTCACAGATCCTAATCAAGAACAAGGATCACTTCGCACCCAAGACGTATAGGCAGTTATCGCAGCGTTACACCAAGCTACCTCACATATACGGTCTCCCTAAGATTCACAAAGACGGTATTCCACTCAGGCCGATTGTTAGTTGCCAAGGCTCTGTGTGCCACCCTCTGAGTCGCTTCCTTGTAGATATAATTGACCCATTGATCGGAAAGTCTCCTTCATATGTCCGAAACTCCGCCCACTTCGTGGAAATAATCAAAGATGCTCCCATCCTATCCAACCAGATGGTGAGCTTGGACGTGGTGAGTTTGTTCACCAAGGTACCCACGGAGGAGGCACTCTCAGTAGTCAGAGACAGATTGACCTCTGACTCTTCCCTAGAAGAACGGACCAGTATTCCAATAGATAATCTGATGGAGATGTTGACTTTCTGTACACAAACAACACACTTCGGAATGGGATCACACATATATCGACAGGATGAGGGCTTAGCAATGGGCTCGCCATTATCACCAGCAATGGCGAATATATACATGGAATACTTTGAAGAAAATGGCATTAGAATCTATATCTCTAAAGCCAACTATATGGTTAAGGTACGTAGATGACACCTTCATACTCTGGCCACACCAGGAAGATGTCCAGGTTCTACTGGACCATGTGAACTCAATAAGACCTTCGATACAGTTCACAATGGAGAAAGAGAAGTAACAACACACTCCCATTCCTGGATGTTCTAATATCTCGAACAGAGCATGGGTTCAAGACATCCGTATACCGTAAACCAACATTCACCGGACAGTACCTCAATTTCAACTCCCACCATCCATACAGCGTAAAGAAAGGGATCGTCCGATGCTTACAACACCGAGCAAAAGTCATAAGTGGCGATCCAGAGACGTTAGATAAAGAATTGGTCAGTATAAGTAGTACCCTACAACGTAACAACTACCCTGGGTACATGGCAGCAGCCCCCAAAAAAAAAAGGGATAGGCGGGTACAAGAGGGAGGAGGAGGAGGACAACAACACTCAGAAAACAGTCTGCCTGCCTTATGTGAAGGGGTTATCAGAGAAAATACAAAGGATCTGCGGTCCATATAACATCAGGACAACCTTCAAAAGCTTGACAACACTTCGCAGATATCTCTCACGAGTAAGACCCCCCATAGAGGAGAACATGACTAAAGACTGTGTGTACGCTATCCCATGCAGCTGCGGAAAGGAAATATATAAAGGAGAGACAGGCCGCCCCCCCTCAAGGTAAGGCTTCAAGAACACCAGAAAGCTGTAACACGAGGGGAAGTAGAAAAAAAATCAGGCGTGGCTGACCACATATGGAGAGAGAAGGGAGATCACCGCCCCTGTGGGATCATGTTGAGATCATAGACAAAGAACACCATTGGAAAATTCGTAAACTTAAGGAATCAGCACATATGCTAGGCCACAAAAATCTCCTGAGCCGACCAAGCATAGAAATAAATACAATATGGGAACCAGTAATAAGGAGTGCCAGAGAAAAGCAATGATAACAACAAAAATTGCAATATGAACTCTGGTAAAAACATGCAATGATAACAGCAAAATTGCAATATGAGCACTGGTAAAAATGATTGCTGAAAACATTAGGTTTATAATACCCAGAAATTCATACCCAGATGTCCTCAAGGACACATGGCACAGTGGATAAAGGCGTTGGTTAGATCCAGTGACAGACCCAAAGAAGGTGAGTTCAATTCCTGGTTAAGGCAGTGGAGAACTTTCAGAGGGAAAATTAGCAGGAGATAACTGATAACTGACATCCATCAAACATGGCACGTGGAACTAGAACAGTCTACCCCAGTGATCGAAATAAAGGGTTCAGTTCGAAATTCCAACCACCTGAAGAAGGCCGGAGCGTACAACGGCCAAAACGTTGTGACAAATATGGCGACAAAGATGAGGACAATAGTCCGAATAATGTAAATAATGTACATAATATATTTCATCTCAGAAATATAGACAAACTCTGAAAAAATATATTTACCAACATATTTATAATCCAAAGGAGTACCCATACTTTAATCATGTTTCAAAATAACCAAATTTATATTAATTTATTTTTATTATGTTTTTTAAATTATTTTTTTTCAGGAATTTTTCTTGTTTTAACATGTTTTCATGTTTTATTAATGTTTCATTAAATTTTATAAAATTTCAAAATAATTTTTTGACTAATAAGAAAATGTTTTTTTTTTTCAGATGATGAAAAAATCAAAATTTTTGAAAGAAGGGATGAAATTACTTTGAAAATGTCAACTTATTGTTAAAACTTTTGAAAATTTCAAAAATTAAAAAAAATGTCATTTCTTGACATTACAAATCCAAAAGCCGTGTATCCTTTTCAAATAACGTCTTTTACTAGTTTTAACCTTTGAATATTTCATAGAAAATTTCCTTTGGTATTTTTTTTGACTATGGCTCTTTCAAATTAAAAATCAAATTAATCATTTATATTTTATAATAATAAAACATCTGTAGAAATTCCTCTATAACATTGTAAATTTTTGAGCTTAACAACTTTAAGAAAATGTTGCAATAACAATCGTAAATAAGAATTAAGAAGTAAAGAAAAAATTGTCAGTTGACAATTTTTTTTTTTTCACTTTTTTTAAACACACAAATTTTTTTTTTTTAATTCACTGAAACCAAGTTAGTCTCTTTTTCTATAGATTTAATATAAATCAAAACAGAATAGTCCATTATCTTTATTTATGAGGTATTAGCAAGGTGTTTTTACATTTGAACTAACAAATAAGCTGTCTTTTTTGCAATAAAGCTAATTGGTTAAAATGACCATTTCCTTGAAAAAATGTTTTTTAAAATACAGCCACAGTAGTTTATGGAGTCATCCAAAATTAATTATTTGTGTATTTTGTTCAAGCCTCTACAATTTTGCTGGAATTTTTTTTCTTATAGCTTTTGTTTTCAAAAAAAATTTTATATAAATATTCCTGGAACATTTTTTTGTAATTCAATTGTGTGAAAAAATTTTTTAATTTTAGACATTTTACACTGGTCCTTTAAAATGAAGCTTTTAACGTTTGAAAAATTCACGTGTCCTCAAAAGTTCTCCATATAAATCTGTCTAGAAAAATTCAATTTTTTTTGGTTTATATATATATATATATATATATAAAATCATTTTTTTTAAAAATAATTTTCTTTATAAAATTTAATAAGAGTTCTCATGTTTTCTCAATAAGAAAACAAAACTTCAATATAAT
>CAHIKZ030001388.1:467500-687500 GCA_903632075.3 Acanthosepion pharaonis | reverse complement strand
ATTTTTTTTTTTCATTTTTTTTTCAACATTTTTTTTCATTTTTTTTTTTTTTTTTTTCATTTTTTTCATTTTTTTCATTTTTTTTTTTTCATTTTTTTTTTTTTTTTTTCTTTCTTTTCATTTTTTTTTTCTTTTCATTTTTTTTTCATTTTTTCTTTTTTTTTTCTTTTCTTTTCATTTTTTTTCATTTTCATTTTTCTTTTTTTTTTTTAATATTTGATCTGATGTTTTTTTTTTAATTTTATCTTACCTTCATCTCCTCCTAAAAATATTTTAAAATGTTAATCATACATAAAATTCTATAATTTTTCTTCCTTTCTTTTTTTCTCATTAACAGAATTATGATCTTTGTGTCTTGGAGACAAAACCAGGCAGTGCTGTCTCTATAATTGAATGTGATATGAATGTAAGTTTCAGTTTGATTCCTTTTGCTTCATTACATTTGTCAAAGAAAAACATCCTTGGGAGAAATAAGTCACAATCTGCATTAGATTTTCATTTATTTTTATAAAGGAAATACAAATGGATTTATGGAGAGAAATCCAAACCAAACACATTTTCAAGATAAAAATTCAAAACTTGCATCAACATGCACTGACATTAAATACAAATATTTTGTTGGAATATTTAGGATTTTCTCTCTTTGAAGAGTTATTAATTATTAACATTATTTACATGCAGGCTATTCTCCTCATCATTGTTGTTATTATCACAACATTTTGGCCATTGTTGCCCTTCAGCCTTCATCTGGCGCTTGTTGATCTGTTTTACCTTCAGGAAATTTAATCTGTGGGGAGAGATTGTTCTTGTTCTGCTGACTATGCCCTGAGAAATCTTATCTGCTTCTTATTTAGAACCAATAGCCTAGAGGATTAAAGTAATTTGTGAATTTGGTGACATTAACTGTGAGTTCAATCCCTGGGCTGTTTAATGTAGAGGTGGGAGAAACTACAAAATATACTGAACATGTGAGTAGGGTTCAGTTAAAATTGCCAGAGCATTATTTTTTTTTTTTTAAATACATTTGTGTTAATAAAATATTTATGACCCTTGTTTTTTTTTGTTTTTTTTTTGTCTCTTAAATCCATTTAGTACAATTATTTTTCACAGTCCCTGTCATGATCTCTAGAGCCCCTGTAATCCATTAATATTATTAGGGCACCACAGATACGGCAATGGGTGTGGCTAGGACAGAATAGCCTAATTGAGCATATCCCAAGAGTTAAAAAGAATTCAAATTGGGTACATTGAAATATTTTATTTTTTTGTTTTGTTTTTTTTGTATCTTTTTAAGGTTCTTATGAGTAAAACAGTATTGTATATGTATGTGTCTTTTCAATATGCTTTCTAGTCAAAATATATAAATTGGTGAAAAAGATTATTTTTTTTTTTTAAAGATTAGTTATACTTTAGACAATCTGCCTCTACAAACACTGAGAACTCAATGGATTATAAAGGAAGTAATTTTAAAAACAAACATTTAACAAGTTTAACAAGCTGAAACCGAATAATTAATGTCTTTATAATTCATGCAACCATCAAAAATTTGTTTGTGATCTTTTCGTTGTTTGTAAAACTGATTAGTATTTCAAATTCCATTTGCTGATCTGTCATTTTTTTTTCTTTTAAGGTTGAGTTTGCAGCTCCAATTGGATATGAAGAACCAGATTCAATGCAGAAAATGAATACAAATGAAGAAGACGATGATGTAATTTAAAAACCATTTTGCTTTTGTTGTTGGATACGTTTCATAAAGAAATTAGCCTGTTTGATGTGCCGGGTGAATGATTAGGCCAAGATTGTTTTTGGCTTATTCAAAACGATTTGATTAACATTGAAAGAAACAGGTTGAGTTGGTTAACGTTCTTTTATTGTTTATTTGATTATGGATGTGCAGGTGTTGCAGTGGATAATGGCTCGGAATTGTTAATCAGGGAGCCAAGTTCAAATTCCACTTATGTGCAAATACCCTTGGGATAGGTATAAATCTATCTCTTCCCCCTCCCAGCTATGGGTTGAATAGCAGACGTCACGTTGGTGAAAATATGACTGAAGTCGAGATGCCTGGTCAGGATTGATTATATAGATCTTTCTTTGGATTTTGTCAAGGATCTCAAGAAATATAATAGCAAGAGCACCAGACCATATATGGCAACAGTATTCCATGCACAGAAGAATGGTAGATTTATAAATACATCATGGATTCTGACAAGAAAAATTTTCTGGCACAACCCAGTAAACTTAAAACAATTTTTTAAAATGATATCTTTCCAGAAGAAAGTGCGAGGTGGGTGATAACCCATAATTGTTGGAGTTTCATAGCTTGGATTTTTATTAATCCTCCAAGATCACAATTTTAAATGTATAAGGTCTGTAAAAATTATGTTTATTTAGATTTTCTTGTTCTAAAGTTCATAATAATCAAGGGGGTTGATGCCTGGGAAGTTAGGTGGTCAGATGTAAGGGGTGATGTTGTAGAAACTGTCTGACATCTATGACTGGGTACTCCTGCTTGTGTGGCATGATGCAAGAGTCCTGTTGCCAGACATAGTCTCTTTCAGAAGCCACCCTCTTGACCCAAGCCAGCACTACCTCCTCGAGATACTTGATTTAGGCCTCTGTGTTAGATCTGAGGTCATCACCAACAAATTTGGTAGTTCTTTTCCTATCAGAATGATCTGAGTGAGTTTTCCAAGATGCCGTACCTTTGTAACCGCCATTAGTCTCATCGAACATTTTCTGAATCCTGTCCTCAGATTGGCACCCTAACACTCTGAAATGTTTGTATTGGAGCTTCTGGTGCAAATGCCAAGCAGTACAGCATGCCATTTCCAAATTTCTGGTGGAGTGAATTATGTCATAGTGCTCTTTGTCTCACAGTGCCAACTGACCCTACTAAATGTATAGACCAGGGATCAGCAACCTTTTGCAGTGAGAGAGCCAGAAAGCTATGCAGTGTCTTGGAGGACGGCCATTTTATCAATTTTACTATAATAAATTGTCTTGACCCCTGACCACTACATCCAGAAGACTGCCTTGGTCTGGAGGGTTAAAGAAAAAAACAACAATGTTAATGTTATATAATTTAAACAAGTTTCCTTATTTTACTGCAGGTATAACAGGATAACACAATCAACAAAAAATGCAAATACCTTACTACAAATGAAATACAGTTAAAAATGGTAAATTATTTAATGCAACACTTGTTTCTGCTTATAGTTTGATAAATTCTCCACATCAGGTGAAATAATTGTCGGCAACAGGAGCAAAACATCATCCAGATGATCATCACCCAACCTTGTTTGAAAAACGATTTTAGTATATTTCATTTTCTCAAAAGTTGTTCATAAGCATATGTACTTCCAAATAATGATACCATTCAATAGGTTTTTATATTTTCTGCTTGGCAAAATATATTTCTTGTAGAAGTCAGCAGTCAATTCGCAATTACATCATGATTTTAAAAATTTGTCACATTATAAATTATCTCCAACTGATATTTTTCTGCTACTTGCTCCACAAATTAATTAAATAATTTGTGTCCAGGTTTTAAAGTTGGTGCTCCAGACAAACAACCTTCATGGGTCGGATTGCCAACCCTTGCTGTGCAGAATTGGGTTCGGAAGGGTGAAAATTTTGCCTAAAGCTGAGAATTTCGCTTGCCCAGGAAATTTAAATTTGAAATAAAAATATTTTATAAAACAATTTCCCTGGTTTCTTTAGGGGGGAAAAAAAAATATTTTCACGGTTTATACACTTCATTTCATTTCAAAGATGACATTTAAAAACGAGAGATATGAACCGACATATGGAAAATTTCATACAATAGAATTGAAAACTTTTAATAAATTTTTTTTAATTTGTTACTTACATTATTTACATTATTCGGACTGTTATCCTCATCTTCATTGCCATATTCACAACATTTCAGGTGATTGGAATTTCAAACTGAACCCTTTATTTTGTCCACAGGGGAGATTGTTCTAGTCCCACATGCCATACCTCTTCCAGATTTCTCAGTTATTTCCCTTTAACTCAACTCTCCAAGTTTTTTGGCTCACCACTGCTGTGTCCTGGTATTGAACTTACAACTCTTTGGGTCTAGTCACTGGATTGAACCAACATCTTTATCCACTGGGCCATGTGTCCTTGAGACCCAAAGAGTTGTGAGTTCAATACCAGTCCACAGCAGTGGTGAACCAAAAAACTTGGAAAGGGAAATAACTGAGACATCCAGAAAAACATGACATGTGAATCTAGGACAATCTACCCCAGTGGACAAAAAAAAAATTCCAATCACCTGAAGAAGGCTGGAGTGTACGACGACTGAAATGTTGTGAATATGGCAATGAAGATAACAGTCCAAATAATCTAAATAATGTAAGTAATCATAATAGCTCGTCTCAGAGATATAGACAGATTTCTAATTTAATTTTTTTTTTTTTTTTTTTCTTTCTTAGATTGGGTTTGACACTGGCGATACAAGTGACCCATTCCAGGTATGAAAGTTTTGTTTGATTTACCAACTGTTCTTTTTTTTTTTTTTTTATTATAAAAGACATTTCAATATTCTTCTGTGTGTTGAGAACCTTCAGGACAGAAATGATTATTTCTCTCCACAACTTCCTATCCCTTGTAGCACCTAGTATCATTTGTCTTTTTAGCCTAATTAATAATTAACAATACTTCATCGAAGAAATTCAGACAACATAAGACTATTACTACGCAGTGTAAAAGAAAGAAAAATAAAATGAAAGAAATACTAGTCAAAAATGAATAATAATTAACAATACTTCATCTAAGAAATTCTGAAAACTTAAGACTTATTACTTGGTGGAAAAGCAAGAGAAATAAGATGAAATAAATACTAGTGAAAAATGAATAATAATTGACAAGGCTTCATCTAAGAAATTCAGACAACTTAAGACTATTACTACTTGGTGGAAAAGCAAGAGAAATAAGATGAAAGAAATACTAGTGAAAAATGAATAATAATTGACAAGACTTCATCTAAGAAATTCAGACAACTTAAGACTATTACTACTTGGTGGAAAAGCAAGAGAAATAAGATGAAATAAATACTAGTGAAAAATGAATAATAATTGACAAGGCTTCATCTAAGAAATTCAGACAACTTAAGACTATTACTACTTGGTGGAAAAGCAAGAGAAATAAGATGAAAGAAATACTAGTGAAAAATGAATAATAATTGACAAGGCTTCATCTAAGAAATTCAGACAACTTAAGACTATTACTACTTGGTGGAAAAGCAAGAAAATAAGATGAAAGAAATACTAGTGAAAATGAATAATAATTGACAAGGCTTCATCTAAGAAATTCAGACAACTTAAGACTATTACTACTTGGTGGAAAAGCAAGAGAAATAAGATGAAAGAAATACTAGTGAAAAATGAATAATAATTGACAAGGCTTCATCTAAGAAATTCAGACAACTTAAGACTATTACTACTTGGTGGAAAAAAAAGCAAGAGAAATAAGATGAAAGAAATACTAGTGAAAAATGAATAATAATTGACAAGGCTTCATCTAAGAAATTCAGACAACTTAAGACTATTACTACTTGGTGGAAAAAAAGCAAGAGAAATAAGATGAAAGAAATACTAGTGAAAAATGAATAATAATTGACAAGGCTTCATCTAAGAAATTCAGACAACTTAAGACTATTACTACTTGGTGGAAAAGCAAGAGAAATAAGATGAAAGAAATACTAGTGAAAAATGAATAATAATTGACAAGGCTTCATCTAAGAAATTCAGACAACTTAAGACTATTACTACTTGGTGGAAAAGCAAGAGAAATAAGATGAAAATTGTACTAGTGAAAAATGAATAATAATTGACAAGGCTTCATCTAAGAAATTCAGACAACTTAAGACTATTACTACTTGGTGGAAAAGCAAGAGAAATAAGATGAAAGAAATACTAGTGAAAAATGAATAATAATTGACAAGACTTCATCTAAGAAATTCAGACAACTTAAGACTATTACTACTTGGTGGAAAAGCAAGAGAAATAAGATGAAAGAAATACTAGTGAAAAATGAATAATAATTGACAAGGCTTCATCTAAGAAATTCAGACAACTTAAGACTATTACTACTTGGTGGAAAAGCAAGAGAAATAAGATGAAAGAAATACTAGTGAAAAATGAATAATAATTGACAAGATTTCATCTAAGAAATTCAGAAACTTAAGACTATTACTACTTGGTGGAAAAGCAAGAGAAATAAGATGAAAGAAATACTAGTGAAAAATGAATAATAATTGATAAGTCTTCATCTAAGAAATTCAGACAACTTAAGACTATTACTACTTGGTGGAAAAGCAAGAGAAATAAAATGATAGAAATCCTAGTCAAAAATGAATAATAATTGACAATACTTCATCTAAGTAATTCAGGCAACTTAAGACTGTTACTTGGTGGAAAAGCAAGAGAACTAAGATAAAAGAAATACTATTCAATAATGAATAATAATTAACAAGACTTCATCTAAGAAATTCAGACAACTCAAGACTATTATTACTTGGTGGAAAAGCAAGAAAAATTAGTTGTAGTAATCAACTGATTCATCTAATAAACTTTTTCATTCTGTAATCTATCCTTTCTGAATTTGGCACAATTTTGGTCATTTCCTGTTAAAATGTAGAAGCATGTGTATCTATAATTCAATTTTTTTTTTTTTCAAATGTAAAATTTTATTTCAAAATAGGAAATCAATTTTGTAATTACACTTCTCCAATAAACTTGTTCTTTTTTTTAATTCAACCAAAATATTTTGATGGAATATGTTTCTAATTGTTTCAATGTGATTTTCTTTTGTTCTAGGCATTTGCTGGTTTCAGGTAACACGGAATGGGAAAAAAAAAAAAAAAGTGAAAGGTTTTAACCCATAACAACAGTAAATAAAACATTTCATAATCGACTTAATATTGCACTTTATTTCATTTTTTGTCATTATGTATATAATTTTTACTTTTATAATTAAAATGAATTATCTAGAAGGTTTCATGTAACAGATTAAAATTATCCATTATCAAAGTTTTGATATTTTCAAGTATTTTTCCAGGTGGCAAAATGAAACAAAGCAATTTTTTTCTGTAAAACTGAAAAGCAGATTGTTTAAAGATTCTCTTTGATAAAAATTGGACAAAATAATGATATGGAAAATGTACTTTTTGGAAGTTGATGCCGACAATCACAAATATTTACAGGACAATAATACTAGAAACAACAAAATAAAGCGAGTGGGGGGGGAGCAACTATTATTGGGAAATTTCTCCCATTCAGGAACAAGCGACAACAAGTCTTCCTTTTGGCTAACATGTAAAAAGACAGTTTCACGAGACAATTGAAATGTTCGTTTTCCGTGACAGAAAGAGAAACTTTATCTAAAATTTTTATTCATAACAGTTATATGTTAACAAAAGAATTATAATATATGAATTGCACTAATAATGGGCTTTTAATGAGAATTTTTAATCCATTTAACATTCATTTTTTATTTATAAAGTTATATTTTCTTTTTTTGCATAATGTAAGTGGAAAAGGAAATTTTTTTCTTTTTATTTAAAATTTTTAAAGTTTCAAATGAGCATTAAAAATCTTAATAATGGCTGATTTTAAATTTAAAAAATTTTGATTTTATTTTATTTTTTCTTTCAATACATGACTGACGAAGATTTTTTCACTGCAGTAGGTTGCCAAACCTTTCTGTTTAGACCAGTTATTATTTGAAAAGTTTAAAAAAATCTTAAAAATTTTTAATTTGATTTTAATAATTGGGAGAAACATTGATTTATTTATAAAAACGGTCTTTATGATATAACTAAAAATTTTTAATAAATTGTTTTAACTATCATTTTTTCAGTTTTATTTTTTTTAAAATTTGCATTTTTTATTTGAAATAATTAAGTCCACTTTAAAATCTGTATTTTTTGATTTATTCATGATGAATCCATTTAGTTTGGAAAAAGTGCTGTGGCATATTCAGTGAAAATTTGTTTTTAAATTTTTGATGATTTTATTTTATCCCAAAATATTTATACAAAACACAGATATTCAAATTAACTCTCTGCCAAAAACTTTTTACAGACAAAAATTTTTTTATATGCATCTTTTCCAAGTGTTTTTAATGACTAAAATTTTATAATAAAATTTTATATTTATGTATTAAAAATAAATATCTTATTTTTTTTCCTTTTTAAAAATATTTAACATGTTTAAAACAGTTATATGACTGTCAAAAACAATCTAAATAATTTTCATGGTCATATTTATACATCTTGAAAATTTTTTCTATTTTATTTTATTCTATCTATTTAGACAGAACAATTTTTTGTGTAATGAAATGCATATGGCAATTTTCTACCATTATTTGAATACAAAATTTACAAGCATAAATGAATAAAGTTTGGTAACCAAATAAGGCCAAGACTGACTTTGCATTTCCCAAAAATTTAAGCATCTAGTGGAAAATAATCATTTTTTCATGATTTTAATATTTTCATGTAAAAAATTCTCACCATTTTGTACTGGCCAGAATTCATGAGATCCTATAGCTGGCTGCCAAAATAGATAAGGATTTTCTATTGGCCAAAGCGTGAGAGCCAATAGCTGACTGACACTTGTTAACTAGCATGCTAGCATTCAAAAAAAATTGATAGCTGCATTTGTCACAAGTGGAAAAATTTAAATCTGCATGGCACTTTACTCCAATTGGCTCATTTGCTTGCTTAAACTCAACGTTGATTCTGATTCCGCAGAACTGGGTTGGGTGTGAAAAAGTATTTGTTGTTAACATTCTTTTTTCATTTGGTTTTTTTTCAGTTACATAGTCCTTTTTTAAAGCTGATTGTTTTGTATTCATTTTGTTTAGTTTTTTTTTCGTAACAGATTTAATGTTTAGTATAGAGCTTAGAAAAAATTTGCAGTGTGAGATAGGCAAGAATAAGGCATGTAATCCATCAGCATGGCAAAGGGCACTCCTTTAAAGGCAAGGAAGGAAAAAAAAATATTTTAAGTAGCAATTGCTGTATGTCGTAAATTTTTTGAATCAAATACAGACAAATAGTTTGGGCCATGCTGCTAGTTTTTAAAATAGAATACAGGATATCTACGAAATATATGACAAAATATTTATTTTTATTATGTTAATTTTAATTTCAAATATATATTCTGATTTTAGCTGCAGTGAAGTTAAAAGTTTCAAGAAAATTTTCTCCTTGTTTCTTTATAACATTGCCAATCATAAAAGAAAAAGTAATTCTCTATTGTTGGAAAGTTAGTTTTCTGTTAGTTTTCTGATCGGCCAAGTCTTGCTTTTAAAATTATTCTCTCTGAATATCTATAATAATTAAGGCATTGAAGTTAACAATGTCTTTAGGTGACATTTATATTTTTCCAACTATTATTGTTTGAACCCATTCTGTTCATGAAGCTTATCTAAACATCTGGTTTCAAAAAATTGTTTGGGAAAGTTTTTAATACATGAGATGATTACTCTGGACATAGACGTTAATATTTTTTTTTTTTTTTATTTCTTTAACACACTTTGTTATTCACTTGCTTTAACACCTTTAAAGCATTTTTTTTTTCATAAAACAAGACTGCACTACTTAATTTTCAGTCATTTTTATTTTCTGTTGCCAAAGAAGAAGAGGATATCACAATTTTTTTTCAATTAAATTCAAAACATGAATTCATTCATCTGAGTCTATGTAATTTCAAGAAAGTTATATATGTGTGATACCTTGTTTGGTGGTCATGTATCTTTCAATACATGACTGACGAGGCAGATTTCTTTCTGCAGTAGACCAGTTGCCATTCATTTGCTATAGAACCTAGCCTTGTCCTATATTTACCTATAGCTGGGGGAAATAGGATTCATTAAATCTTTCCCAAGGGTATTTGCAGATTATTGAATGTAATGAATTTAAAAAATTAACTCAATTGGATAATAACGATGCCAACAGATTTCTTTAGGTGATATATATATATTTATATATCATGACTTTTCCAAAAAGGCTTTTTTTTTGTATGAATGGTTGGATTTTTTCCTGAGGTATTTCATTTGCATCCAATTCTATATTCAACCCAGTCTGTCCAAACTATTTTCCTATTATAGCTGCTTTGGAGAAGAAGAGATTTCATACCTTTCCCAAGGGTATTAGCATGTAAGTGAATGTAATGGATTCAATGGAATTGAATTGGCTCTCCGATTCCTCAATCCGAGTTGTTGTTGCTATCATTATAAGATTGGGAAAATCTTCCTCAATCAAAGGATTTTTTTGTACCTTTTGCCAAGGGTATTTCTTTTGCTAACAAGCATGTGAATGTAATGGATTCACTGTTGCCATCCTCTCCGATTCCTCAATCATATATTTTTTCCATTGTCTTATCCTCTTCCAAGGGAAAATTTTGAAGAAGAGGATTCATATTTTTTCCCAAGGGTATTTTGCTTTGCATCTAAAGTGAATGTAATGGATTCGACTTTGAAACTTGACTCAATCATTTCCTCAATCAGATTTTGTTATTATTATTATTAATACTGACTTGTTGATTTGTTTTTTTTCTTTTTCAATTGCCAAGGGTGTTTCTATGGGAATGTAATGGATTCAATTGTTCTATTGAACTTGGCTCTCCCATTTCCTCAATTTAAAAAATATTTATCTATTGTTTTGTTCACTAGCTTATGAAATTTTTTATCTTTACAATTATTATGTTTTGTTTTGATACCTTCCCAAGGGTATTAGTTAGATTTATTGTTGGATTTACTCTTATTAGTATTTATCATTTGAATTGAAATTTTTGGGTTTCTTTTTGATTTCAATCAGAGATGTCATAGATTAACTTGACACGTTTAATCCCACTATTCATTTATGTTATCTATTTATTATTATTGATTGCTTTTGATTTGTTTTTATGGGTTTTTTTCTCTTTGCTTTGTATCAAAGCATTGAATGTAATGGATTCAATTGGAACTTGAATTTCCGATTCCTCAATCAGAGCCACTATTCATTACTCCACTGTGTCTCCCACATTTATGTTCAAGTAATATTATTATTATTGTTATTTTGCATTGTTTTTTTTTGATTTGGGTTTTTGTCTTTGCTTTGTATCAATAAGCATCTAAGTTGTAATGGATTCAATTGGAATTGAAATTGTATTCCCTCAATCAGAGCCACTATTAATTACTCCACTGTGTCTCCCACATTTATGTTCTAGAATTATTATTATTTTGTTGTTTTGCCTTTCTTTTTGCTTTGTATCATTAAGCATCTAAGTGGCAGTAATGGATTCAATTGATTCTCTCGATTCTCAATCAGGAATTAATATTGTCTCCCACATTTATTTCAATCCGATTATTTTGTTGCTTTGTTTTGTTTTTGATTTGGGTTTTTTGTCTTTGCTTATTGTATACAAAATCTATGGATTCATTGGAACTTGAATTGTTCCGTTCCTCAATCATTTGTTAAAGTCTCCCAATTTATGTTCAAGTTTAATTATTATTATTATTGTTGCACTTTGTTTTGAATTTTTGTTTGGGTTTTTTGCCTTTGCTTTGTATCATAACTTTCTTAATTTAGCTCTCGATTCCTCAATCAAAGCACTATTCATTACTCCACTGTGTCTCCCACATTTATGTTCAAGTATTATTATTATTATTATTATTGTTGCTTTGTTTTGTTTTATACCTTTTTTGGGTTTTTGTCTTTGCTTTGTATCATACAAGCATCTAAGTGAATGTAATGGATTCAATTGGAACTTGAATTGGCTCTCCGATTCTCAATCAGAGCCACTATTCATTACTCCATTAATCTCCCACATTTATGTTCTGGGAATTATTATTATTATTATTGTTGTTGCTTTGTTTTGTTTTTGATTTGGGTTTTTGTCTTTGCTTTGTATCATAGGTAATGGATTCAATTGGAATTGAATTTGGCTCTCCGATTCCTCAATCAAGCATTAATTACTAAGGAATATTTCTTGTGATTTGGGTTTTGTCTTTTACTTTGAATCCTTCAAGCATCTAAGATTCCTTGGAACAATTGTCTCTCGATTCTCAATCAAACCACTATTCATTACTCCTGTGTCTCCCACATTTATGTTCAAGTATTATTATTATTATTATTGTTGTTGTTTTGTTTTTTGATTTGGGTTTTTGTCTTTCCCTTTGTATCATACAAGCATCTAAGTGAATGTAATGGATTCAATTGGAACTTGAATTGGCTCTCCGATTCCTCAATCAGAGCCACTATTAATTACTCCACTGTGTCTCCCACATTTATGTTCCAAATATTATTATTATTATTATTGTTGTTGTTGCTTTGTTTTTTTTGATTTGGGTTTTTTGCTTTGCTTTGTATCATACAAGCATCTAAGTGAATGTAATGGATTCAATTGGAACTTGAATTGGCTCTCCGATTCCTCAATCAGAGCCACTATTCATTACTCCATTGTGTCTCCCACATTTATGTTCAAGTATTATTATTATTATTATTATTATTGTTGTTTTTGTTTTGTTTTGATTTGGGTTTTTGTCTTTGCTTTGTATCATACAAGCATCTAAGTGAATGTAATGGATTCAATTGGAACTTGAATTGATAATCTCGATTCCTCAATCAGAGCCACTATTCATTACTCCACTGTGTCTCCCATTTTATGTTCAAACCCATTATTATTATTATTATTGTTGTTTGTTTTGTTTTGATTTGGGTTTTTGTTTTTGGGTTTTTTGTCTTTTCAATTGGAACTTTGTATTCCTCAATCAAGCATCTTAAGTCTCTATGTGAATTTATGTTCAATGGATTCAATTTGGAACCTTTTTTTGTAATACAAGCATCTAAGTGAATGTAATGGATCAATTGGAACTTGATTCCTCAATCAGAGCCACTATTCATTACTCCACTGTGTCTCCCACATTTATGTTCAAGTATTATTATTATTATTATTATTGTTGCTTTGTTTTGTTTTGATTTGGGTTTTTTGTCTTTGGGCATTTTTGTGGATTCAATTGGAACTTGAATTAGTCCGATTCCTCAATCAAGCCACTATTCATTACTCACTGTGTCTCCCACATTTATGTTCAATGTAATTATTATTATTATTATTGTTGAACTTTGTTTTGTTTTTGATTTGGGTTTTTTGTCTTTTGCTTTGTATTCAAGCATCTAATGAATGTAATGGATTCAATTGGAACTTGATTAGGCTCTCCGATTCCTCAATCAGAGCTGTTCATTACTCTCTCCACATTTATGTTCAAGTATTATTATTATTATTGTTGT
Source organism: Acanthosepion pharaonis (assembly GCA_903632075.3). NCBI lineage: Eukaryota > Metazoa > Mollusca > Cephalopoda > Sepiida > Sepiidae > Acanthosepion > Acanthosepion pharaonis. Next base: position 674,197 of record CAHIKZ030001388.1, on the reverse strand, counting down.
TGTTGCTTTTGTTTTGTTTTTTGATTTGGGTTTTTTTCAATTGAACTCTTTTTGCTTTGTATCATACAAGCATCTAAGTGAATGTAATGGATTCAATTGGAACTTGAATTTGGCTCTCCGATTCCTCAATCAGAGCCACTATTCATTACTCCACTGTGTCTCCCACATTTCAATTATTATTATTATTATTATTATTATTGTTTGTTTTGTTTTGATTTGTTTTTGTTTTTGCTTTGTATTTACAAGCATCTTTTGTCTTTGCTTTTTAAGAATTAATGGATTCAATTGGAACTTGAATTCATTCCTCAATCAGAGCCATATTCATTACTCACTGTGTCTCCCAATTTATGTTCAAAATTATTATTAATTATTATTGTTGCTTTGTTTTTTGTTTGATTTGGGTTTTGTCTTTGCTTTGTATCATACAAAGCATCTAAGTGAATGTGATGGATTCAATTGGAACTTGAATTGGCCTCCGATTCCTCAATCAGAGCCTATTCATTTACTCCACTGTGTCTCCCACATTTATGTTCAAATATTATTATTATTATTGTTGTTGTTGCTTTGTTTTTTTTTTGATTTGGGTTTTTTATCTTTTGCTTTGTATCATACAAGCATCTAAGTGAATGTAATGGATTCAATTGGAACTTGAATTTGGCTCTCCGATTCCTCAATCAGAGCCACTATTAATTACTCCACTGTGTCTCCCACATTTATATTATTATTATTATTGTTGTTGTTTTTGTTTTGATTTGGGTTTTTTTGTCTTTGCTTTGTAATACATCTATTATTCATTAATTATTCCGATTCCTCATCAGAACCACTATTCATTACTCCCTCCTGTCTCCCATTTATGTTCAAATATTTTATTATTATTATTTTGATTTGGTTTTGATTTTTTTTTGTCTTTGCTTTGTATCATACAAGCATCTAAGTGAATGTAATGGATTCAATTGAACTTGAATTTTTCTCTCCGATTCCTCAATCAGAGCCACTATTCATTACTCCACTGTGTCTCCCACATTTATGTTCAAGTATTATTTATTATTATTATTATTGTTGCTTTGTTTTTGTTTTGATTTGGGTTTTTTGTCTTTGCTTTGTATCAACTAAGCATCTAAGTGAATGTAATGGATTCAATTTCCTCTCAAATTCCACTGTGTCTCCGATTCCTCAATCAGACCACTATTAATTACTTTTTTTGTGTCTCCCATTTATGTTCAAGTATTATTATTATTATTTCTCAATTGTTGTTGCTTTGTTTTGTTTTGATTTTGGGTTTTTTTGTCTTTGCTTTTTTTTTGTATCATACAAGCATCTAAGTGAATGTAATGGATTCAATTGGAACTTGAATTCGGCTCTCCGATTCCTCAATCAGAGCCACTATTAATTACTCCACTGTGTCTCCCACATTTATGTTCAAGTATTATTATTATTATTATTATTATTGTTGTTGTTGCTTGTTTTTTTTTTGATTTGGGTTTTTGTCTTTACTTTGTATCATACAAGCATCTAAGTGAATGTAATGGATTCAATTGGAACTTGAATTCGGCTCTCCGATTCCTCAATCAGAGCCACTATTAATTACTCCACTGTGTCTCCCACATTTATGTTCAAGTATTATTATTATTATTATTATTGTTGCTTTGATTTGTTTTATTTGGGTTTTTTGTCTTTGCTTTGTATCATACAAGCATCTAAGTGAATGTAATGGATTCAATTGGAACTTGAATTCGGCTCTCCGATTCCTCAATCAGAGCCACTATTCATTACTCCACTGTGTCTCCCACATTTATGTTCAAGTATTATTATTATTATTATTATTATTGTTGTTGTTTTGTTTTTGATTTGGGTTTTTTTGTCTTTGCTTTGTATCATACAAGCATCTAAGTGAATGTAATGGATTCAATTGGAACTTGAATTCGCTCTCCGATTCCTCAATCAGAGCCACTATTCATTACTCCACTGTGTCTCCCACATTTATGTTCAAGTATTATTATTATTATTATTATTGTTGCTTTGTTTTGTTTTTGATTTGGGTTTTTTTGTCTTTGCTTTGTATCATACAAGCATCTAAGTGAATGTAATGGATTCAATTGGAACTTGAATTCATTACTCCTCTCTCGATTCCTCAATCAGAGCCACTATTAATTACTCCACTGTGTCTCCCACATTTATGTTCAAGTATTATTATTATTATTGTTGTTGTTGCTTTGTTTTGTTTTGATTTGGGTTTTTTTGTCTTTGCTTTGTATCATACAAGCATCTAAGTGAATGTAATGGATTCAATTGGAACTTGAATTCTATTATCTCCTGTGTTCCTCAATCAGAGCCACTATTAATTACTCCACTGTGTCTCCCCGACATTTATGTTCAAGTATTATTATTATTATTATTTATTATTGCTGTTGCTTTGTTTTGTTTTGATTTGGGTTTTTGTCTTTGCTTTGTATCATACAAGCATCTAAGTGAATGTAATGGATTCAATTGGAACTTGAATTGGCTCTCCGATTCCTCAATCAGAGCCTAAGTATTCATTACTCCACTGTGTCTCCCACATTTATGTTCAAGTATTATTATTATTATTATTGTTGTTGTTTGTTTTGTTTTTTTTGATTTGGGTTTTTTGTCTTTGCTTTGTATCATACAAGCATCTAAGTGAATGTAATGGATTCAATTGGAACTTGAATTGGCTCTCCGATTCCTCAATCAGAGCCACTATTCATTACTCCACTGTGTCTCCCACATTTATGTTCAAGTATTATTATTATTATTATTATTGTTGCTTTGTTTTGTTTTTTGATTTGGGTTTTTGTCTTTTGCTTTGTATCATACAAGCATCTAAGTGAATGTAATGGATTCAATTGGAACTTGAATTTGGCTCTCCGATTCCTCAATCAGAGCCACTATTCATTACTCCACTGTGTCTCCCACATTTTATGTTCAATTTGGGTATTATTATTATTATTGTTATTGTTGCTTTGTTTTTTTTTTATTATTTTGTTGTGTTTGGGTTTTTTGTCTTTGCTTTGTATCATACAAGCATCTAAGTGAATGTAATGGATTCAATTGGAACTTGAATTCGATCTCCGATTCCTCAATCAGAGCCACTATTCATTACTCCACTGTGTCTCCCACATTTATGTTCAAAATATTATTATTATTATTGTTATTGTTGCTTTGTTTTGTTTTGTTTTGATTTGGGTTTTTTGTCTTTGCTTTGTATCATACAAGCATCTAAGTGAATGTAATGGATTCAATTGGAACTTGAATTCGGCTCTCCGATTCCTCAATCAGAGCCACTATTAATTACTCCACTGTGTCTCCCACATTTTCCATGTTCAAGTATTATTATTATTATTGTTGTTGTTGCTTTGTTTTGTTTTGATTTGGGTTTTTTTCTTTTGCTTTGTATCATACAAGCATCTAAGTGAATGTAATGGATTCAATTGGAACTTGAATTCCGGCTCTCGATTCCTCAATCAGAGCCACTATTCATTACTCCACTGTGTCTCCCACATTTATGTTCAAATTATTATTATTATTATTATTATTGTTGTTTTGTTTTGTTTTGTTTTTTGTTTTGGGTTTTTTGTCTTTGCTTTGTATCATACAAGCATCTAAGTGAATGTAATGGATTCAATTGGAACTTGAATTCGGCTCTCCGATTCCTCAATCAGAGCCACTATTAATTACTCCACTGTGTCTCCCACATTTATGTTCAAGTATTATTATTATTATTATTATTGTTGCATTGTTTTGTTTTGATTTGGGTTTTTTTGCCTTTGGTTTGTGTCATACAAGCATCTAAGTGAATGTGATGGATTCAATTGGAACTTGAATTCGGCTCTCCGATTCCTCAATCAGAGCCACTATTCATTACTCCACTGTGTCTCCCACATTTATGTTCAAGTATTATTATTATTATTGTTGTTGTTGCTTTGTTTTTTTTTGATTTGGGTTTTTTGTCTTTGCTTTGTATCATACAAGCATCTAGTGAATGTAATGGATTCAATTGGAACTTCAATTCCTCAATCAGGAATTCATTACTCCACTGTGTCTCCCCATTTATGTTCAAGTATTATTATTATTATTATTATTGTTGTTGTTGCTTTGTTTTGTTTTGATTTGGGTTTTTTTGTCTTTGCTTTGTATCATACAAGCATCTATTCAATTACTCAATTGGAACTGAATTTTCTCCGATTCCTCAATCAGAGCCACTATTATTATTCTCCACATTTATTATTATTATTATTATTTATTGTTGTTTTTTTTTGTTTTGTTTTTTGATTTGGGTTTTTTGTCTTTGCTTTGTATCATATTCAAGCATCTAAGTGAATGTAATGGATTCAATTGGAACTTGAATTTGGCTCTCCGATTCCTCAATCAGAGCCACTATTCATTACTCCACTGTGTCTCCCACATTTATGTTCAAGTATTATTATTATTATTATTATTATTGTTGCTTTGTTTTGTTTTGATTTGGGTTTTTTGTTTTGCTTTGTATCATACAAGCATCTAAGTGAATGTAATGGATTCAATTGGAACTTGAATTGCTCTCCGATTCCTCAATCAGAGCCACTATTCATTACTCCACTGTGTCTCCCACATTTATGTTCAAGTATTATTATTATTATTATTGTTGTTGTTGCTTTGTTTTGTTTTGATTTGGGTTTTTGTCTTTGCTTTGTATCATACAAGCATCTAAGTGAATATAATGGATTCAATTGGAACTTGAATTGCCTCTCGATTCCTCAATCAGAGCCACTATTCATTACTCCACTGTGTCTCCCACATTTATGTTCAAGTATTATTATTATTATTGTTGTTGTTGCTTTGTTTTGTTTTGATTTGGGTTTTTTGTCTTTGCTTTGTATCATACAAGCATCTAAGTGAATGTAATGGATTCAATTGGAACTTGAATTCGGCTCTCCGATTCCTCAATCAGAGCCACTATTCATTACTCCACTGTGTCTCCCACATTTATGTTCAAGTATTATTATTATTATTATTATTGTTGTTGCTTTGTTTTGTTTTGATTTGGGTTTTTTTCCTCTTTTGCTTTGTATCATACAAGCATCTAAGTGAATGTAATGGATTCAATTGGAACTTGAATTTGGCTCTCGATTCCTCAATCAGAATGTACTATTCATTACTCCACTGTGTCTCCCACATTTATGTTCAAGTATTATTATTATTATTGTTTGTTTTTTTTTTGTTTGGGTTTTTTTTTGTCTTTGCTTTTGTATCATACAAGCATCTAAGTGAATGTAATGGATTCAATTGGAACTTGAATTTCTCCGATTCCTCAATCAGAGCCACTATTCATTACTCCACTGTGTCTCCCACATTTATGTTCAAGTATTATTATTATTATTGTTGTTGTTGCTTTGTTTTGTTTTTTCTTTGGGTTTTTTTGTCTTTGCTTTGTATCATACAAGCATCTAAGTGAATGTAATGGATTCAATTGGAACTTGAATTACTTCTCTCCGATTCCTCAATCAGAGCCACTATTCATTACTCCACTGTGTCTCCCACATTTATGTTCATTAAAATTATTATTATTATTATTATTGTTGTTGTTGCTTTGTTTTGTTTTGATTTGGGTTTTGTCTTTTTGCTTTGTATCATACAAGCATCTAAGTGAATGTAATGGATTCAATTGGAACTTGAATTTGGCTCTCCGATTCCTCAATCAGAGCCACTATTCATTACTCCACTGTGTCTCCAATTTATGTTCAAGTATTATTATTATTATTGTTGTTATTTGTTGCTTTGTTTTGTTTTGATTTGGGTTTTTTGTCTTTGCTTTGTATCATACAAGCATCTAAGTGAATGTAATGGATTCAATTGGAACTTGAATTGGCTCTCCGATTCCAATCAATGCCACTATTCATTACTCCACTGTGTCTCCCACATTTATGTTCAAGTATTATTATTATTATTATTATTATTATTGCTTTGTTTTGTTTTGTTTTGGGGGGTTTTGCCTTTGCTTTGTATCATACAAGCATCTAAGTGAATGTAATTGATTCAATTGGAACTTGAATTCGGCTCTCCGATTCCTCAATCAGAGCCACTATTCATTACTCCACTGTGTCTCCCACATTTATGTTCAAGTATTATTATTTTTTTTTTTTTGTTTTTGTTTTGTTTTGGGGTTTTGTCTTTGGTAAAAATCTGAAAATGATTCAATTGGAACCTTTCTCCGATTCCTCAATCAGGTATTAGCACTAAGTAAATTTATGTAATGGATTCAACTTTGAATTGTTTTTGATTTGGGTCTTTTGTCCGATTCCATCAATCAGAGCCCGACCTCAGATCTCCCATTTTATGTTCCTCGGAAAATTCTATTATTGGATTCATTTTTGTTTTTGATTTGGGTTTTTGTCTTTGCTTTGTATCATATTTGTAATGGATTCCCCTCAATCAGAGCCACTATTCATTACTGGAATATTATTTCATTATTATTATTAGCTGCATTCCATTTGTTTTTTTGGGGAAAATTTAATCCTTCAGTAATGTAATTTCAAGAACTTGTATTTTTTCCTCAATCAGAGCCACTATTAATTACTCCAATGTCTCCCAATGGATTCAAGTATTATTATTATTATTGTTGTTGTTGCTTTGTTTTGTTTTGATTTGGTTTTTGTCTTTGCTTTGTATCCATGACATCTAAGTCCGTAATGGTTAAAAAATTCGGCTCTAGAATCAGAGCCACTTTTCTTACTGTGTTCCCATTTATGTTCAAGTATTATTATTATTATTATTGTTATTAAGTTGTTTTTGTTTTGAATTTTGTAATGGATTCAACTGGAATTTGAACTCTGCTCTCTGATTCCTCAATCCGAACCGCTATCCATTACTCCACAATGCCTCCAACTTCAATAGCATGATAAAATTTTTGCTTTGCAAGCAAAATCACCTCCAGAATGTTAAAGGTTAATACCATGGCAATCATGGCTCTCCAAAGATTCCTTTTCTTTATTATTTGTAAATTGCCAATCACAGGCACTTATTCTTGTTTCCTGTTGCCTTCACTACAATTTTAAAGAATACATGTTGCTTCTTCTTTATTGGATGTGTGGATGGGTTAATAAAATTTCATGACCCGGGTTCTACCCATGGATGGCACCTTTTCAAATATATCAATAATGATGACCTACTGCAAGAAAATATCTGCCTCGAAAGTCATGTAGACAAAGATACATGATTGCCTGAGTCAAAATACGCATGGTGCACATAACTAATGACCCTTGGGAAAGGTATAATCTTTTTTTTAATTTAAGCTATGGATAAATAGTAGGACAGACTAGGTTCTATAGCCATGGATGGCACCTCGTCTACCGTACAAAGAAATGACAAGCTACTACAGGAAAATATCTGCCTCGTCAGTCATGTATCAAAAGATTGCCTAAGTGTGTATCACTCATCGCGCATAACTGACTGACTGCAGTGAGTATCCATGGTCAAATGCAAAATAAGTAACAGAACTGACAAACAGATTTGACAAAGTTTGCAATAAGCAATAACAAGAAAACAAAACAACAAGATAAATTAACAACAACAAGGCAAAGCAATAGCAATATAGCAAAAAGTCCACAAACTAAGAATTGGGGTTGACACACAAAAACAATTTTGGACAAGCGAACATAGCGTGCTGACTTCAAGACAGACCGGGACTGAGTCAGATGAAACCAAGAACTAGCCTATTTTATGAGCTAGGAAAAAAAATCTCAGCATACATATGTGTGCTGCTGCCTATATAAATTAGGGAAGGGCACCTTGAGGCAAGCTTGTTTTGCTAGAACAGTTATGACTGAGTAGTGAGTTTTATCCTCATTGGATGCCCCATATTTTGGCCTTGTGCCACATCTAAGTTACACTTGGAAAATTGCTATATAAATTAGGGAGTGGGGGAAAGTGTTTTGCAGTCATTCCAAATAGTATTGGAGCTAATTGCTATGTAATGGTGTATATTGAGGAGACATGAATTTCAGCTTTTCCAAGAGCATTTGTGTGAAAGTGAATGCAACTGACTGGGTTGGAACTTGAACTTGTCTTGTTAATTTCACTTTCTTTACCAATAACCATCACACTAGGGTATTGCTGGTTTCCCTGGGCAGGTCATGCCCACCTGTTACTGTCCCGCCATGACAAAGTTGAAAAGTGATTACACTGTCTCATCTCTTCAACCTGCCAGCCTTTATATCCCACCAACGGTATGTTGCTAAAAATTTTATTACCCTTTATGATGAACTTTGTTCTAACAAAAAGTTCTTTTCATCCTACCAGTTCATATCGTCACAGCTGGGACTTGCCATGCCCTGTTTAAGGTAGCAAATCACCTCCCCAATTCCCTTCGTGTTCCTTTAGTGAGGAGTAAGTTCCACTCAGGCAGCTTCCTAGAACTGTTGCTTTGTGGAACAAACTCCCAAGAGGATGCTTCCCTCACCACCACAATCTTAACCACTTCAAGTTTACCATTATATATCCTCATAATATGTACTTCCAGGTTTCCTCCTCCTTTCCAAGAACTTCATTCAGTATCCCTCTATCTTGAGTGGATCTTGAGCCTTGTATTAGGTGAACAAAAGTAAAAAAAAAAAAAAATGATCAGATTTTAGGCAGTGGCTCAGGAACTTTTCTGCATTCCCTTGTCTGTATGATTATGAAATGCTGTTTTGTTAATTCTTTTTTTTTTCTTTTCTTTTTTTTTCAAGTGGCATTCCAAATTATGATTATAAACGGAGGACAATATCTTTCATCAGAACTGGACGACGTCCAAACGAGACAAACGTAAGATTTTTCTTTTGAGTCTCTAGATTTTTTTATTCTTAAATGTCGCTTCTGAATTTTTAAGGGTAATTTTTATTGATGACATTTTCAACGGAAATTAATGCTTTAGATTTAATATATATAGATTTAATGCTTTCAATTTTAAAAACTGAATCTTTGTCACTCAAACCTGGTTCACACTCCTCCCTCCCTTTTTTTTTTTTTTTTTTTTTTTTTTTTTTTGAACAGAGGTAGATTGGTAATTGGGTTTCTGGTCCCTTCTGAATCCTTTTCCTTTTCTTAAACTGCCCCTTGCATGTTGGTGGCATTATGTCCTTGCTTGGATTGCTGCCTCTTACTCTAACCTACTACCTCGAGTGGCTCTTGGGCCTTGTACAGAATGAACATTGTTGTAAAAAAAAAAAGTATAAATGAATAAATAAAAGTATATTTTTAAATGCCTTTCATTCTTACAAAAACATTTGAAATGGATCTGTAGAATCTGTATTCACCCACCCCCTCTGCTGTAATTAGAGATTGTTATCAGTATATATATGATGTTTTTTTTGTTTCTTTTGTTTTCTTGTAGGATGATCTGAAAAGCAAGTTTGAAGCATTTTCTGGTTCAGGCCAAGCCCTTGAATCAAAATAATTGGTTCTTCTCCTGTCTTTCCTTCCACTTTAATTGTATAAACTGAATTATTGAATAATAAAGAGACAATTGACTTGTTTTTATTATATTTATGACTGTTTAAATGTAAAATGGTGTAGTCATTTCTGCTTTTTCAAAAACACACACACACACACATATATATATATATATATATATATATATATATATATATATATATATATATATATATATATATATATATATAGTTTCAGTGAGTTGACCTTTTAAATAGGTCAATGTCTGATCCTTACCCTACTTCCTCACTATTAAGTATTGTAATAAAAATAAATTTAATATCATTCCTATCTCTCCCTTCCCTCTCTAATTTCGACCATGGCTGTCACACTATCTCTCACCACTCTCTATATCACCTTACATGAACTTAATACTACCCTCTCAAAAGTGTAAAAAATTATATGTAAATTTAAATTCATTTTCTTTTTCACCCTTGGAAGTGTGGTCTGATGATCCAGGGAAAAAGCAATTCCCTGGGGAAATAGATTATAACCATAGACCCTTAAAGTTGTCTGTTTTCATTAAATTTATATATATATATATATATATATATATATATATATATTTTGGCCACTTGCATTCGAGGATACCTGTCTACTAGGGCGTCTAACCATTCCCTAATTTAGACGCTCACTCAGGCACATTTACGTTTGTTCAACACACACAGAGCCCACCTTTTGTTTATACTGCAACTATGCTAAGCAGACCTTAGTTACAGTTTCTGGTAGAGAGCATGTTATACACACACACACACACATATATATATATATATATATATATATCTGTCTTTATCTCTGAGATGAGGTATTATGATTACTTGCATTATTTACATTATTCGGACAGTTATCCTCATCTTCATTGCCATATTCACAACATTTCGACCGTTGTACAGTTTGGCCTTCTTTACGTGATTGGAATTTTGGATGGAATCCTTTACTTCTTCCATCCGTGTAGATTGTTCATAAATGTTGTGAATATGGCAATGAAGATGAGGATAACAGTCTGAATAATGTAAGTAATCATAATACCTCATCTCAGAGATACAGACAGATATTGAAGGCATGGTATGTGGAACTAGAACAATCTACCCTGGTGGATGAAATAAAGAGTTCCATTCAAAATTCCAACCATCTGAAGAAGGCTGGAGTGTACAATCGCCGAAAAATTGTGGATATGGCAATGAAGATGAGGATAACAGTCCGAATAATGTAAGTGCACGCATATATATGTTGAAATAATCTCAATAAAGAGATATGATCAACCATATATATGTGCGATTACTTACACATACAGGTGAGCAAGTGAATAATCAGTGATGTAGACAAAACAATGCTCGGTGTAGTTAAACAGAGCTATAAAGTATATATTAATGACTAGTAGTAGAGCCCGGGGATGTAACAGTAAGAGTATCAAGTATCGACCATCATAAAGACTGAAAAATAAAATTGATAAAGATTATTGTTTAAGGTTGACAGACACGCATGTCTTAATTAGTTTTTTTTTTTTTTACGAATTGGTCAAACTCAAACAAAAACATTGTTTTCAATCGTTATGAGTCTACTGATTGAATAGAATTTTATTATAAACAATTGTCTTGTAAATGGAATTTTAAAGCATTCTGAATGTAAAATAAAGAAAAAAAAGTGTGCAAGACAATAAGAAACACTACCTGCCAAAAAAAAAAAAAAAAGTTTTGTTGAAATCGGTTGAAAAATGTATATAAAATCCGATCCCATATATAAACCTGTGTTTTATAATAAGTATAACACGATATGAGTTGTCCCCTTTCATTTGATGACTTGATCGTGTTTTCAAATTGATTTCGTGCAAAAACGATTGTGTTTTTCCAATTTTTGGCACTGTCAGAACCACCGCAAGGTAATTTTACGTAGTCCTGTGAAGTTTTGTTGAAATCGGTTGAAAAATGTAGGAAATCCAATCCCATATATAAACTTACAGACACACACACACACATCCACACAACCTGGGTTTTATAATAAGTATGATTACAAATATTACCTACGTTTGCATTATGACATGGTTTCGTTTTCCGATTCACCAGGTACTAAAAGTTAACTGTTCAATATGGTGGTGTTTTTTTTAAAATTATAGATCTCATGGGAACAATGCTACATTATATGAGGATTCAATTGTAAAGTTTCTCCCCTTAGACCCTCCAAATAAATATTATTTCAGTTTTAAGTTTCATATCTCATATATATATATATATATATATGACCAACTGGAAAGGTTTTTCATGACTCATTTCATCTGTTACGATTTCATCGGACTGGGCTTTATTGATGTTGCCAATGTCTACACATGCACACGGAACAAGAGACAGGTAGTTTCAAGTTTTTCGATATATATTTATATATAGAAGCTGCACACACACACAAACATATATATATATATATATTAAAGTATGCAGCTTATATTTTATATAATAAAGAAACAGTTTATACAAAAAATTAAATAGCAATGTTAATGTGATTAATGGCGAAATCACTGCTCACAAGAATTAATGAGACATTAACTTATTATCAATTCCTTGAATAATAAGACCCTTATGCATGTAGTTTTCCCATCCGTAGACAAACAATAAGACAAAACATGTACAAACCGAAAGAAACTTTTTAGATTATGCTATTTATTGACAGTTGAATATATGTTTTGTTGCATGCAATGCCGTGACACTAGACTTGAAATTGTTGAAAGTACTTGGCATGTACCTTCTATCTGACAACCCGAATATAAGGATCTTATTCTTATTATTCAATTGCATTGGGCACATGGCAATTCAGGGATTCCTTCCGAACCGCACACTTCAGTTCTCTAACGTAAAAGCCCTGCCGCCGGCAGCTCTGTCCTGTCTCCCCAGTGGTTCTGGCCGCTAAAAGAAAACCACCTGGTCCTCCTCCGGTGAGCTGAAGGAACCACCACTATTCGCCACGTTGTGAGGTTTTTTATCCGAACAGCAGTGTTCCGATCCTTCAGAACGGTCCGGTGGTAAAGGATGAAATGGCTGGGTTCTACGCTGAAAGGAATCGCTATTCATGCAGAAAAAGGTTCTTGTCGTAACCGCAAGGGCATAAAAAATAAGCAACACTTTCGGTTCCTGTACAAAGAGCCTTTTAAGGCTACTGCTTTTATGTCACTACTAGAGAAATTGCGCGAATACAAAGTGTCTTAACGAGATTCACTCGTTTGGGTCGGAAAGTCACAGAGAGAGAAAGACGATTATTATGCTGATAGGAATTCAGCTGATCTAAGGGAGGTAATTCGTGGATCTTCGTCTGCACCCTACGATATAGCAGTCTGCTTTCTCACAGCTTTGTTGACGAAGTTTTCTGGATTCGTACGGGTTCCATTTCTATCTTGGTTCAGATCGGTCTTCTTGATGCAGGACAACCAATTGACCAGACCAGCAAGATCCACCAAGCCGCGTTCTCTCCGCGTTATGTCCGTGTTCTCACCGCGTTCTGTTTAACTCAAGCATACAGGCGGCTTATATAGAGTGGGGCGGAGCTAAACAATTTCTAGGCACCGCCCACGAATTTTAATATGCAAATCGCCTTGACCACCATGTGTTTCCGCCTAATGTCCGAATCTCTGCGGGAACCCAATTCTCATGTTATACTAAAAATGCATTTGGATACCCTGGTGGGTTTTCCGCAGACATCATCCACTTAAGCCTTGCGAAAAGTACTTATCTCGTCTAAGGACTTTGGCTGGATTTCGTCCTGCAGACCACCCAAAAATCCAATTCACCATTTATCACTTTACTTAACGAACCCGTCCATTATTCACTCTCAAATTAATTCACCTAATTAACTAATAACTCAACCCCAGAAACAATTAAAAAAGAAGAAAAACTTATTTCTGGAATTAGTCCGGAATCCCTTCTACCCAACTAATTAGTACCTTCATCCCAATCTTTTAGAACTGTTGATTAATAAACCCACCTGTTGGGGGCTCTCTCTGTCACTGTTCTGCATATTTTTGTGATACCTCATGGAAGATCACAAGGAACCCGGTATTTGCAACGAATCGGTCTGTACTGCGTTTTGTTCCCCTATTTCCAATTCTCCATACATTACTTTGGAATTCTGTCATCTGACATATAGACAACATGGCCGGTCCATCGCAATCTGTGCTTGTGCATAAGTGCTTCCACAGAGAGAATGAATTTGCCCTTTGTAGAACAATAGTATCAGGGATGTGAGACATCCAGTGGATTTCAAGCACAGACTGAAGACAGCGTTGATGAAAACGTTCCAGTATCTTCAGATGTCTACAACAGACAACCCATAGCATAACGCAAGCATTATATATTTTAATTTTTGTCTGTTTATCTTATCCCCTTCTGACACCGGACACAAACCTTGAGTGCTGCAAATGCATCGGAAGCCTTTTTAATCCGTAACGCTATCTCATCTTCAAGAGAGCAGTGGCGGTTGAGGGTGCTACCAAGGTATACAGATTTGTCTACTACCTCCAAGTCGACTAGCATTAACATGGCTCTATATACTGAATTCCTCAGGCAGGTTGATAAATCAACATTGTCTTGTGGCCGATGGACAGTCCAAAAGCCTTACATGACCCTGATAGTTGATTCATGAACTTTGTGTGCGGCCAGGTTATAGTCCTCGGCATAGAGAAGGTTGTGCACTAAACTAAAAAAAAAAAAAAAAAATTTTGTCCTTGCTGCAAACCTACGTATTTTGAAAAACTTGCCAGTTGACCTGTACCTGATCATAATACCATTATGTCAGTCCCCAGACGCACCAAGCAGTACAATTGAAAATTAGACAGAAAACAGTGGAGAAGTCAGAACATCTCCCTGCTTGACTCCATTTTCAACCTTGATCGGCCCCGAAAGCATACCGCCAAAACTGACACAGGCTTCCATGCCGTAATGGAAGGACCTCAGAATCTTGAGAAAGTCCAGCCCAATTTCGAGAGGATTTTCCAGAGACCAGCACGATTAACAGGGTCAAAATCCTTCCTCAGATTCAGATATTTGATAATGCTCCATTTGGTAACAGCTTTTTTCCTAGATTTGTCGTGCTGTGAAAATCATATCTGCGGTACCCTCTGTGTTGGCAAAAACCACACTGTGACTCAGGCAGGTATCTAGTCAACTATGCTCTGGTTTAATCTTAACAAAGGATGACATAAGCATAACAGAGGCTAAGACCTTACCTGCCGAAGAAAGGAGAACAATTATAATTATCGCATAAATTCCGCGTACCTTTACCCTTATATATAGGGTATCATTGTTGCATCCCTGCAATCTCTTAGAAATTCTCCATCTCTCCAAACCTTTACAATAAGATCATACATAAGTTGACTTAAATGTATTTCACCAGAACGGAATATCTCAGCAGTAAGGCTGTCAGCCCCAACAGTCCTGCCCATGTTGAGTCCCTCCATGCCACACAGAACCTCGCCCAGTGATGGTTGGCTGTCGAGTTTTACCTCTATTGGTCTATGTGCTATTTTCTCGAGAATCTCAGGGTCCACATTTGAAGGTGTGTTCAGTAGCCCATCAAAGTGTTGCATTCATCTTTTGGTCATGTCATGCCATCCATGTCTGGGAGGAGATCATTCCCATCCTCTGTCCTGATAGAAGCAATCTTGGTGGATCTGGGGCCAAATTCTTGTAGTACATCTTGCTTTCATTTGAATACACTGCATTCTGTACTTCATTTTGCTAGCTCTGACCACCATTTTTCCTTAAAATCGACCTTGCTAACTGAACGCTTCTCTGTGGCCCACACTGTTAAAAATACTTTAGTTTAATATATATATATATATATATATATATATATATATATATATATATATATATATATATATATATATATAACATATTTACTCTGAATTTACATTGAGCTCTTCTGGATATCATCCTCCTTGGGTACCCATACGGATTACCTAGTTTGCATAAACTATATATATATATATATATATATATATATCAAAGGAAACAACAGATCAATCAGAGTCTTGAAAAATCGCTGCGTATGTTAGTCCATGAGGACATTCTTAGTAGGTCTACCATAGAAATAAATATGATATAGGAACCGTATAACGCCGCGGGACGTCCTGGTGTCTGCGCTACATGACAACGCCCTTCCGTCCTCGATCCCCGGTGTGTCCGTGATCGAATCCTGCGGCTAATGCTGGAGTTGATCACTTCGATCTAAGCCTCTTCCTGTCCGACGTTGTGATTGTTTTGATCACAAGATCGAATCGTTAACAGATATCGTTGAATTGGGGTTGTTCAGGCGGGACGATGTTATAAGACAAAAAAAGAAAGTTGTGTAGAACAAGGTTTATAGAGAAACACTTTTTTAAAAAGACATTTTTATGTTTGTACATTCTTTTTATAGATACAAATATTTAAGTAAATGCTGTGTTTTATAATAAACACTATTAAACAACATTTACCGGCCTGAATGTCCGAGAAATTTTCATAGAAAATATTCGTACCCCGACAGGAATCGAATCTGTATCCTAATGGAACCGTCGTATAGCCTGACGTGCCTTTAACCAATTGGGCCACAGAGGAACGTTCGGTTAGCAAGGTAGATTTTACTGTCTTTAAACTACAATCTTCCATGAATCTCTCACGTACATTCATATCTGCTCATGGCGTATCCAAATGTAAACAAATGACATCACACATTATGAAATATTTACTTACAAACAATCTTTATTTCCCGCGAGAAAAAGAAAATAAGAAAAGCAAGGAAGAAAGAAAGAGATAAGATATAGTCTCCGCTAAAAAGAAAAAAGAAAGAAAGAACCATGATAAAGTTTAAAATAGAGAAAAGAAAGAAAAGCTATATATATTCTCCTCTAAAAAGGAATAAAGAAAATAAGAAGAGCGAAAAGGAAAGAAAGACACAAGATATAGTCTCTTCTCTAAAGAAAAAGAAAAAGAGAGAAAGATAAATATGAATGATATAGAAATGTAAAGATGCTAGACAAGATATGTTGATAATCGGTTCAGCCAATCAAAAAAAAAAATAGTGTATGTTAAGTAAGATGTTATAAACCATAGATCTAAAATTCAACAGATACATATGGTCTATTGGAAAAGAATCTTGATGTAACGACCTACGAACGGTTGATATTTTTGCTGAAGTGGCAGCATAATTTAACAAGAATTATTTACTAGTATGTAAATAAAAAGACTCTTTAAGAAATAAAATGTGAAAAATTAAATAGAAAATTAAATCAAAATAACAAAATAAATAAATAAATGAACTAACCAAAACTTAAAAGTACACAGATCATATAAATAAATCATATAATTCATATAAATAAAATAATAAGATAATAAATTATATAAAATTATACTTAATAGAATATAACATTTGACTAAAGAGTTTTTATATGTAGTATTAATCAAACAAAACAACAGAAAATGTTAAAATGTCAACCAAACATATATATCTCTATATAAAATATTACCAGTAATGTTAGAAGAATAACGTACATACTGTACTACTTCAAAATTTTAATATATATATATATAATGGACTCTCCCGTCGGTTTCGACGTATGAGGATCTGACAGATGATTCAGTTATGAAATTTTGTGCGATAATCTTAAGTGGCATTTAAGACTTGCTAGAGATTTACAAAGGATTTACAGAGGATTGTGGGATGATATCACTGTTAGATTGACTGACCCTTTAGATCTTGCTCTCGCTTCTTGAAGATGATTCAGACAAGCAGATTTAAAATTGCTGAGACTACTAAAACACGTTGATCGGCATTCTACCCACTCCAGGGCTAAGCGCTCAAGGGTGTTATGTGGTATATTGACAGCGGACGAGTTGCTTTTCAGCTTGTCTTAGTATCTTAGCCATGGGCGTCCTACATTCTTGTAGCCCTGATCTAACTGGCTCTTAGAGAAGAAGAAGGCCGTAGCGTTCAACGGAATAAACGTCGTGAATACGGCAACGAAGATGTGGACAACAGTCCAAACAATGTAAATAGTGTAAATAATTACAATATCTCATCTCAGAAATATAGACAGATATAGAAGAAGGCCGAAGCGTACAACGGTCTAAACGTCGTGAATATGGCAACGAAGATGAGGACAACAGTCCAAACAATGTAAATAGTGTAAATAATTACAATACCTCATCTCAGAAATATAGACAGATATACAAGAAGGCCGTAGCGTACAACGGTCTAAACGTCGTGAATATGGCAACGAAGATGAGGACAACAGTCTAAACAATGTCAATAGTGTAAATAATTATTTTAATCATATCTCAGAAATATAGACAATATATAAAGAAGGCCGGAGCATAAAACGGTCTAAACGTCGTAATATGGCAACGAAGATGAGGACAACAGTCCGAACAATGTAAATAGTGTAAATAATGACAATACCTCATCTCAGAAATATAGAGAAATATAGAAGAAGGCCGGAGCGTACAACGGTCTAAATGCCGTGAATATGGCAACGAAGATAAGGACAACAGTCTAAACAATGTAAATAGTGTAAATATCATAATATCATCTCATTTTGACACATCCTGAAATTTAAATGCAAAAAAATCTATATCTACTGTCTTCATTGTCCTTCTATTGTTCTTTCATTCTTCCTTTGGAACTCTTTCCAATCATCTTTGAAAAAGTCAATCTAAAAATTTTTTAAAAAATGTCAATCCTTATCTACTGTCTTCTTGATTCCTCTTCTTTTCACAAAATTCAGAAATTTTTGAATTCTTCTATTGTTCTCGCTTTTTCAAGAATTCTTCCTCATGTGGAACTCTCTTCCGGCTCTTCATGCTTTCCGGATTTCTTTTTTCTTTGATCTTTCAAAAATTTAAATGCAATGTTCAATCGTTATCTACTGTCTTCTTGATTCCTCTTCTTTTATTCTCGCTCACTTCTTTCTTTTGGAACTCTCTTCCGGCTTCATGCTTTCCAGTCAACTTTGATCTTCAAAAAATTTAAATGCAATGTCAATCGTTATCTACTGTCTTCTTGATTCCTCTTCTTTTATTCTTCTCACTTCTTTTCTGTGGAACTCTCTTCCGGCTTTAGTGCTTTCCAGATAACTTTGATCTTCAAAAATTTAAATGCAATGTCAATCGTTATCTACTGTCTTCTTGATTCCTCTTCTTTTTATTGTTCTCACTTCTTCCCTGTGGAACTCTCTTCCGGCTTCATGCTTTCCAGCCAACTTTGATCTTCAAAAATTTAAATGCAATGTCAATCGTTATCTACTGTCTTCTTGATTCCTCTTCCTTTATTATTCTTATCTCACTTCTTCCTGTGGAACTCTCTTCCGGCTTCATGCTTTCCATAACTTTGATCTTCAAAATTTAAATATGTCAAATGTCAATTCTATTCCTTTATCTACTGTCTTCTTTCAAAATTTAAATGCAATGATCTACTGTCTTCTTGATTCCTCTTCCTTTATTGTTCTTCTCACTTCTCGCCTTTTCTGGAACTCTCTTCCGGCTTCATGCTTTCCGGATAGCTTTGATCTTCAAAAATTTAAATGCAATGTCAATCGTTATCTACTGTCTTCTTGATTCCTCTTCTTTTATTCTTCTCACTTCTCGCCTGTGGAAACTGTGAAGTAACTCTTCTTCGGCTTAAATGCTTTCCAGCCATAACTTTGATCTTCAAAAATTTAAATGCAATGTCAATCGTTATCTACTGTCTTCTTGATTCTCTTCTTTTAAAATTAATTCAATGTCAATCGTTATCTAATGTTTCTTTTTATTGTTCTCACTTCTCGCCTGTGGAACTCTCTTCCTGCTTCATGCTTTCCAGCCAACTTTGATCTTCAAAATTTAAATGCAATGTCAATCGTTATCTACTGTCTTCTTGATTCCTCTTCCTTTATTGTTCTCACTTCTCGCCTGTGGAACTCTCTTCCGGCTTCATGCTTTTTCCAGCCAACTTTGATCTTCAAAAATTTAAATGCAATGTCAATCGTTATCTACTGTCTTCTTGATTCCTCTTCCTTTATTGTTCTCTTCTCGCCTGTGGAACTCTTCTTCCGGCTTCATGCTTTCCAGCCAACTTTGATCTTTCAAAAATTTAAATGCAATGTCAATCGTTATCTACTGTCTTCTTGATTCCTCTTCTTTTATTGTTCTCACTTCTCGCCTGTGGAACTCTCTTCCGGCTTCATGCTTTCCAGATCAACTTTGATTTGATCTTCAAAATTTAAATGCAATGTCAATCGTTATCTACTGTCTTCTTGATTCCTCTTCCTTTATTCTTCTCACTTCTTCGCCTGTGGAACTCTCTTCCGGCTTCATGCTTTCCAGCCAACTTTGATCTTCAAAAATTTAAATGCAATGTCAATCGTTATCTACTGTCTTCTTGATTCCTCTTCCTTTATTCTTCTCCTGTGAAACTTCTTCCGGTTTCTTGCTTTCCTTTTGATCTCTTTTAATGCTCTTTATCTACTGTCTTTGATTCTCTTTCCAGTCATTTTCCGATCTTCAAAAAAAAATTTAAATGCAATGTCAATCGTTATCTACTGTCTTCTTGATTCCTCTTCCTTTATTGTTCTCTTTCTTGCTTATGTGGAACTTTTCTTCCGGCTTTTCTGCTTTCCAGTCAACTTTGATCTTCAAAAATTTAAATGCTTCCTTATCTACTGTCTTCTTGATTCTTCTCCTTTATTGTTCTTTCTTTTTTTTTGGAAACTCTTCCGGCTTCATGCTTTCCAGCCAACTTTGATCTTCAAAAATTTAAATGCAATGTCAATCGTTATCTACTGTCTTCTTGATTCCTCTTCCTTTATTGTTCTCACTTCTTTCGCCTGTGGAACTCTCTTCCGGCTTCATGCTTTTCCAGCCAACTTTGATCTTCAAAAATTTAAATGCAATGTCAATCGTTATCTACTGTCTTCTTGATTCCTTTTCTTTTATTTATTCCTTCTTCTTCTTCGCCTTTCTTCTTCTTCAAAATTTCCATGCTTTCTCAGCCAACTTTGATCTTCAAAAAATTTAAATGCAATGTCAATCGTTATCTACTGTCTTCTTGATTTCTCTTCTTTATTGTTCTCACTTCTCTTCCTGTGGAACTCTCTTCCTTCCTTTTCATGCTTTCTTCAAAATTTTAGTAAATTTAATGTCAACTTTGATCTTCAAAATTTAAATGCAATGTCAATCGTTATCTACTGTCTTCTTGATTCCTCTTCCTTTATTCTTCTCACTTCTTTACCTGTGGAACTCTCTTCCGGCTTCATGCTTTCCAGCCAAATTTGATCTTCAAAAATTTAAATGCAATGTCAATCGTTATCTACTGTCTTCTTGATTCCTCTTCCTTTATTGTTCTCACTTCTCGCCTGTGGAACTCTCTTCCGGCTTCATGCTTTCCAGCCAACTTTGATCTACAAAAATTAAAATTTAATGTCAATCGTTATCTACTGTCTTCTTGATTCCTCTTCCTTTATTGTTCTCACTTCTCCCCTGTGGAACTCTCTTCCGGCTTCATGCTTTCCAGCCAACATTGATCTTCAAAAATTTAAATGCAATGTCAATCGTTATCTACTGTCTTCTTGATTCCTCTTCCTTTATTGTTCTCACTTCTTAATGTGGAACTCTCTTCCGGCTTCATGCTTTCCAGCCAACTTTGATCTTCAAAATTTTTTAATGTCAATTGTTATCGTTATTCTACTGTCTTCTTCTTGATTCTTCTCTTCTTTTATTGTTCTCACTTCTTTATTCTTTTCCTGTGGAACTCTCTTCCGGCTTCATGCTTTCCAGCCAACTTTGATCTTCAAAAATTTTTAAATTTAAATATGTCAATCGTTATCTACTGTCTTCTTGATTCCTCTTCCTTTGTTTCTCGCTCACTTCTTTCCTTGTGGAAACTCTCTTCCGGCTTCATGCTTTCCAGCCAACTTTGATCTTCAAAAATTTAAATGCAATGTCAATCGTTATCTACTGTCTTCTTGATTCCTCTTCCTTTATTTCTTCTCACTTCTCGCCTGTTCTCGAACTCTCTTCCCGCTTCATGCTTTCCAGCCAACTTTGATCTTCAAAAATTTAAATGCAATGTCAATCGTTATCTACTGTCTTCTTGATTCCTCTTCCTTTTATTGTTCTCACTTCTCTTCTCTGTGTTCTTTTAACTCTCTTCCGGCTTCATGCTTTCCAGCCAACTTTGATCTTCAAAAATTTAAATGCAATGTCAATCGTTATCTACTGTCTTCTTGATTCCTCTTCCTTTATTGTTCTTTACTTCTTCTTTTCCTTATTCTTCTTCTTGACTCTCTTCCGGCTTCATGCTTTCCAGCCAACTTTGATCTTCAAAAATTTAAATGCAATGTCAATCGTTATCTACTGTCTTCTTGATTCCTCTTCTTTTATTGTTCTCACTTCTCGCCTGTGGAACTCTCTTCCGGCTTCATGCTTTCCAGCCAACTTTGATCTTCAAAAATTTAAATGCAATGTCAATCGTTATCTACTGTCTTCTTGATTCCTCTTCCTTTTCTTGTTCTCACTTCTCGCCTGGAACTCTCTCTCTTCCGGCTTCATGCTTTCCAGCCAACTTTGATCTTCAAAAATTTAAATGCAATGTCAATCGTTATCTACTGTCTTCTTGATTCTTCTTCTTTTATTGTTCTCACTTCTCGCCTGTGGAACTCTTTCTTCAAAATTTAAATGCTTCATGCTTTCCAGCCAACTTTGATCTTCAAAAATTTAAATGCAATGTCAATCGTTATCTACTGTCTTCTTTGATTCTTCTTCCTTTATTGTTCTTCCTTTATTCTTCTCACTTCTCGCCTGTGAACTCTCTTCCGGCTTCATGCTTTCCAGCCAACTTTGATCTTCAAAAATTTAAATGCAATGTCCAATCGTTATCTACTGTCTTCTTGATTCCTCTTCCTTTATTGTTCTCTTCTCACTTCTTGTCCTGTGGAACTCTCTTCCGGCTTCATGCTTTCCAGCCAACTTTGATCTTCAAAAATTTAAATGCAATGTCAATCGTTATCTACTGTCTTCTTGATTCCTCTTCCTTTATTGTTTCTCACTTCTCTCTGTGGAACTCTCTTCCGGCTTCATGCTTTCCAGCCAACTTTGATCTTCAAAATTTTAAATGCAATGTCAATCGTTATCTACTGTCTTCTTGATTCCTCTTCCTTTATTGTTCTCACTTCTCCCTGTGGAACTCTCTTCCGGCTTCATGCTTTCCAGCCAACTTTGATCTTTTTAAATGCAATGAATCGTTATCTTCAAAAATTTAAATGCAATGTCAATCGTTATCTACTGTCTTCTTCTTCAAAATTTAAATCTTCTTTTATTGTTTCTTGATTTCTTCCTCACTTCTTCTCTTCTTGTGGAACTCTCTTCCGGCTTCATGCTTTCCAGCCAACTTTGATCTTCAAAAATTTAAATGCAATGTCAATCGTTATCTACTGTCTTCTTGATTCCTCTTCCTTTATTGTTCTCTTCACTTCTCGCCTGTGGAACTCTCTTCCGGCTTCATGCTTTCCAGCCAACTTTGATCTTCAAAAATTTAAATGCAATGTCAATCGTTATCTACTGTCTTCTTGATTCCTTCTTTGTTCCTTTATTTTCTTCTCTTTCCAGCCAACTTTTTCTCGTTATCTTTGTCTTTTTTCCTCTTCTTTATTGTGGAACTCTCTTCCGGCTTCATGCTTTCCAGCCAACTTTGATCTTCAAAAATTTAAATGCAATGTCAATCGTTATCTACTGTCTTCTTGATTCCTCTTCCTTTTGTTCTTCTCACTTCTCGCCTTGTGGAACTCTCTTCCGGCTTCATGCTTTCCAGCCAACTTTGATCTTCAAAAATTTAAATGCAATGTCAATCGTTATCTACTGTCTTCTTGATTCCTCTTCCTTTATTCTTCTCACTTCTCGCCTTGTGGAACTCTCTTCCGGCTTCATGCTTTCCAGCCAACTTTGATCTTCAAAAATTTAAATGCAATGTCAATCGTTATCTACTGTCTTCTTGATTCTTTCTTTTTATTGTTCTCGCCTGTGGAACTCTTCTCACTTCTTGCTTTCTGTGGAACTTTCTCTTCAAAAATTTAAATGCTTCAATCGTTATCTTTTCCTCTTCCAACTTTCTCACTCTTCAAAATTTTCCGGCTTTCAATGTTCCAATCTTTGATCTTTTAAATGCAATGTCTTTCTTGATTCCTCTTCCTTTATTTCACTTCTCGCCTGTATTCTCTCTTCCGGCTTCATGCTTTTTTTTGATCTTCAAAAATTTAAATGCAATGTCAATCGTTATCTACTGTCTTCTTGATTCCTCTTCCTTTATTCTTCTCACTTCTTCTTCCATGCTTCTCCAGCCAACTTTGATTTCCAAAAACTTTAATCTTCAAAATTTAAATGCAATGTCAATCGTTATCTACTGTCTTCTTCTTCCTCTTTCTTTTATTCTTTCTTCTCACTTCTCGCCTTTGGAATTCTTCCGGCTTCATGCTTTCCAGCCAACTTTGATCTTCTTCAAAATTTAAATGCAATGTCAATCGTTATCTACTGTCTTCTTGATTCCTCTTCCTTTATTGTTCTCACTTCTCGCCTGTGGAACTCTCTTCCTTTTTTCCATGCTTTTTAAATGCAATGTCAACAATCTTCAAAAATTTAAATGCAATATTCAATCGTTATCTACTGTTTTAAATTCTTCTTGATTCCTCTTCTTTTATTCTTCTCACTTCTCTCCTGTGGAACTCTTTCCGGCTTCATGCTTTCCAGCCAACTTTGATCTTCAAAAATTTAAATGCAATGTCAATCGTTATCTACTGTCTTCTTGATTCCTTTATTGTTCTTTTCGCCTTGTTCTTCTTCATGCTTTCCAGCCTTCTCCCTTGTCAAACTCTCTTCCGGTTTCATGCTTTCCAGCTAACTTTGATCTTTAAAAATTAAAATGCAATGCCAATCGTTATCTACTGTCTTCTTGATTCTTCTCTTCCTTTTCTGTTCTTACTTTTCTCGCCTGTGGAACTCTCTTCCGGCTTCATGCTTTCCAGCCAACTTTGATCTTCAAAAATTTAAATGCAATGTCAATCGTTATCTACTGTCTTCTTGATTCCTCTTCCTTTATTGTTCTCATCTTTCTTTTATTGTGGAACTCTCTTCCGGCTTCATGCTTTCCAGCCAACTTTGATCTTCAAAATTTAAATGCAATGTCAATCGTTATCTACTGTCTTCTTGATTCCTCTTCTATTTATTTTTCTCACTTCTCTCGCCTGTGGAACTCTCTTCCGGCTTCCATGCTTTCCAGCCAACTTTGATCTTCAAAAAATTTAAATGCAATGTCAATCGTTATCTACTGTCTTCTTGATTCCTCTTCCTTTATTCTTCTCTTCTTCTTTTCTCCTGTGGAACTTCTCTTCCGGCTTCATGCTTTTGTCAAGCCAACTTTGATCTTCAAAAATTTAAATGCAATGTCAATCGTTATCTACTGTCTTCTTGATTCCTCTTCCTTTATTGTTCTCACTTCTCTGCCTGTGGAACTTCCTTTATTCTCTTCCGGCTTCATGCTTTCCAGCCAACTTTGATCTTCAAAAAATTTAAATGCAATGTCAATCGTTATCTACTGTCTTCTTTTATTCCTCTTCCTTTATTGTTCTCACTTCTCGCCTTTTTAAATTATCTTATTCCGGCTTCATTAATTTCCAGCCAACTTTGATCTTCAAAAATTTTTAAATGCAATGTCAATCGTTATCTACTGTCTTCTTGATTCCTTCTCTTCCTTTATTTCTTCTTTACTTCTCGCCTGTGGAACTCTCTTCCGGCTTCATGCTTTCCAGCCAACTTTGATCTTCAAAAATTTAAATGCAATGTCAATCGTTATCTACTGTCTTCTTGATTCTTCTTCCTTTATTCTTCTCACTTCTCTTTAAATTTTCTTTTTCTTCTTTCTTAGTCTCTTCCGGCTTCATGCTTTCCAGCCAACTTTGATCTTCAAAATTTTAAATGCAATGTCAATCGTTATCTACTGTCTTCTTGATTCTCTCTTTTCCAGTTTCTTTAAAAATTTCTCGCCTTGTCAATCTTATCTCTTCCTTGATCCATGCTTTTTTTCACTTCTCAACTTTGATCTTCAAAAATTTAAATGCAATGTCAATCGTTATCTTTAAATGCTGTCTTCTTGATTCTACTCTTCTTTTTTCTTCTCATTTCTCACTTCTTCCTTGTGGAACTCTCTTCCCTTCTTTCATGCTTTCCAGCCAACTTTGATCTTCAAAAATTTAAATGCAATGTCAATCGTTATCTACTGTCTTCTTGATTCCTCTTCTATTATTCTTCTCACTTCTTCAAAATGTGGAACTCTTCTACTTCCTTGATTCTTCCATGCTTTAGTTCCAGCCAAATTTGATCTTCAAAAATTTAAATGCAATGTCAATCGTTATCTACTGTCTTCCTTTCCTTACTCTTCTCTTTATTCTTTCTTTACTTCTCGCCTGTGGAACATTCTTCCGGCTTCCATGCTTTCCAGCCAACTTTGATCTTCAAAAATTTAAATGCAATGTCAATCGTTATCTACTGTCTTCTTGATTCCTCTTCTTTTCATTCTTCTTTAATTTCTCGCCTGTGGAACTCTCTTCCGGCTTCATGCTTTCCAGCCAACTTTGATCTTCAAAAATTTAAATGCAATGTCAATCGTTATCTACTGTCTTCTTGATTCCTCTTCCTTTATTCTTCTCACTTCTCGCTTTTATGGAACTCTCTTCCGGCTCCATGCTTTCCAGCTGACTTTGATCTTCAAAAATTTAAATGCAATGCCAATCGTTAACTTTTGTCTTCTTGATTCCTCTCTTCTTTTGTTTCTTCTCACTTCTCAAAAATGTGGAACTCTCTTCCGGCTTCATGCTTTCCAGCCAACTTTGATCTTCAAAATTTAAATGCAATGTCAATCGTTATCTACTGTCTTCTTGATTCTCTTCTATTATTCTTCTCACTTCTCGCCTGTGGAACTCTCTTCCGGCTCCATGCTTTTCCAGCCAACTTTGATCTTCAAAAATTTAAATGCAATGTCAATCGTTATCTACTGTCTTCTTGATTCCTCTTCTATTGTTCTCTCTCAATGTCTCGCTTGTGGAACTCTCTTCCAAAAATTTATGCTTTCCAGCCAACTTTGATCTTCAAAATTTAAATGCAATGTCAATCGTTATCTTACTTCTCTTCTTGATTCCTCTTCCTTTATTTTTCTCACTTCTCACCTGTGGAACTCTCTTCCGGCTCCATGCTTTCCAGCCAACTTTGATCTTCAAAAATAAATGCAATGTCAATCGTTATCTACTGTCTTCTTGATTCCTCTTCCTTTATTCTTCTCACTTCTCGCCTGTGGAACTCTCTTCCGGCTTCATGCTTTCCAGCCAACTTTGATCTTCAAAATTTTAAATGCAATGTCAATCGTTATCTACTGTCTTCTTTGATTCCTCTTCTTTTATTTATTCTCTTCTCACTTCTCACTTGTGGAACTCTCTTCCGGCTTCATGCTTTCCAGCCAACTTTGATCTTCAAAAATTTAAATGCAATGTCAATCGTTATCTACTGTCTTCTTGATTCCTCTTCTATTATTCTTCTCACTTCTTTTTTTGGAACTCTCTTCCGGCTTCCATGCTTTCCAGCCAACTTTGATCTTCAAAAATTTAAATGCAATGTCAATCGTTATCTACTGTCTTCTTGATTCCTCTTCTTTATTCTTCTCACTTCTCGCTTGTGGAACTCTCTTCCAACTTCATGCTTTCCAGCCAACTTTGATCTTCAAAATTTAAATGCAATGTCAATCGTTATCTACTGTCTTCTTGATTCTTCTTTTGTTATTGTTCTCACTTCTCACCTGTGGAACTCTCTTCCGGCTTCCATGCTTTCCAGCCAACTTTGATCTTCAAAAATTTAAATGCAATGTCAATCGTTATCTACTGTCTTCTTGATTCCTCTTCTTTTTTTCTCAAAAACTTCTCAATGTGTGGAACTCTCTTCCGGCTTCCATGCTTTCCAGCCAACTTTGATCTTCAAAAATTTAAATGCAATGTCAATCGTTATCTACTGTCTTCTTGATTCCTCTTCTTTTATTCTTCTCACTTCTCAAATTTTCCTTGTTATCTAACTCTCTTCCGGCTTCATGCTTTTCCAGCCAACTTTGATCTTCAAAAATTTAAATGCAATGTCAATCGTTATCTACTGTCTTCCTGATTTATTCTTCTATTGTTCTTCTCACTCACTTCTTCAAAATTGTGGAACTCTCTTCCAACTCCATGCTTTTTATTGTTTAGCCAACTTTGATCTTTCAAAAATTTAAATGCAATGTCAATCGTTATCTACTGTCTTCTGATTCCTCTTCTTTTTATTGTTCTCACTCACTTCTTTTCTGTGGAACTCTCTTCCGGCTTCATGCTTTCCAGTCAACTTTGATCTTCAAAAATTTAAATGCAATGTCAATCGTTATCTACTGTCTTCCTGATTCCTCTTCTATTGTTCTCATTCAAATTCTCAATTGTGGAACTTTTCTTCCAACTCCATGCTTTCCAGCCAACTTTGATCTTTGAAAAATTTAAATGCAATGTCAATCGTTATCTACTGTCTTCTTGATTCCTCTTCTTTTGTTCTTCTCACTTCTTTGCCTGTGGAACTCTTTCTCTCATTCTTGTGGAACTCTCTTCCGGCTTCATGCTTTAAATCAATGTTGATCTTCAAAAATTTAAATTCAATGTCAATCGTTATCTACTGTCTTCCTGATTACTCTTCTTTTGTTCTCACTCATCTTCTTCTTTTTCTTCTTTATTACATCTCTTCCGCCTGTGGAACTTTCCGCTTTCCAGTTTCCAACTTTGATCTTCAAAAATTTAAATGCAATGTCAATCGTTATCTACTGTCTTCCTGATTACTCTTCTTCTTCAAAAATTGTTCTCACTCACTTTTCTTGTTTTTTCTCTCTTCCGGTCTTATGCTTTCCAGTCAACTTTGATCTTCAAAAATTTAAATGCAATGTCAATCGTTATCTACTGTCTTCCTGATTACTCTTCTTGATTTTCTCACTCACTTCTCACTCACTTGTGGAACTCTCTTCCAAACTTCATGCTTTCCAGCCAACTTTGATCTTCAAAAATTTAAATGCAATGTCAATCGTTATCTACTGTCTTCCTGATTACTCTTCTATTGTTCTCTCTCAATTCTCTTTTGTTATTCTTAGTAACTCTTCCGGCTTAAATGTGTTTTTCCAGTCAACTTTGATCTTCAAAAATTTAAATGCAATGTCAATCATTATCTACTGTCTTCCTGATTACTCTTCTTTTATTGTTCTCACTTACAATTTTCTTTGTGGAACTCTCTTCCGGCTCCATGCTTTCCAGCCAACTTTGATCTTCAAAATTTAAATGCAATGTCAATCGTTATCTACTGTCTTCCTGATTACTCTTCTATTGTTCTTCAAAATTTAATTCTTCCTTGTGGAACATCTCTTCCGGCTTCCATTTAGCTTTCCAGTCAACTTTGATCTTCAAAAATTTAAATGCAATGTCAATCGTTATCTACTGTCTTCCTGATTACTCTTCTCACTTGTTCTCATTGAACACTTTCCTTGTGAGAACTTTGATCTTCCAATTTTTATTTCTTCTTGATTCCTTTTTTCTGTTCTCATCTTTCCTTCAAAAAAAAATTAAATGCAATGTCAATCGTTATCTACTGTCTTCCTTGATTACATCATTTTTCTATTGTTCTTTTCTTCAAAAAATTTAAATGCAATAAAATTTTCAACTAAAATAAACTCTTTTATTGTTTTTTCTTCTAATGCTTTCCACTTAAACCTTTGTCTCTTTTGTTTAAAAATCTTCAAAAATTGAAATGCAATGTCAATCGTTATCTAAAATTCTTCCTGATTACTCTTCTATTGTTCTCCTCTTTTTTCTTTTTTTATTGGAACTCTTTTCCGGCTTTTTGAATTGAATAAAACCAAACCTTAAACAATAAATGATCTTCAAAAATTTAAATGCAATGTCAATCGTTATCTACTGTCTTCCTGATTATGTTTCTATTGTTCTCCTCATTTTTCTTGGAAACTCTCTTCCGGCTAATTGCTTTCAGAAAAAATTGAAGGCCATTCTTCAAAAATTTTATTCAATGTCAATCGTTATCTACTGTCTTAATTTACTCTTCTTTGTTTAAAAAACTTTCACTTGGAACTTCTTAGGCTTCATGTTTTCCTGAGAAATAAACATCTTCAAAATTTAATGAATGAAATCGTTGAACTGTTTGGGAAATTTAAAAAATTATTCTCCTTGTTTAATCACAACCAGTATTTTATACTTATGGAACTATTTTCCGGATATTAATTTTTTTCTAGTCAAATTTTGATTTTCAAAAAGTTTGAATTAAATTTTATGTCAAACCGTTATCTATGTTTAATCCTGGTATTTATTTAAATTTCTATTGAAAATACTTTTACAATATTTTAAAGTGTGTAATTAATAAATTTCATGGATTCAGTAATATTTGATCTCGGAAAAAAATTTTCCTTTATTCAAATTTTTTCTGCATTGGTTGGATTCAAATGCGAAACCCTTCCCATTCAAAAAATTGTTCCGACGTTACTTGTTTTTTTCACCAAATTGCTTGAAAAAAAAACAAAAAAAAAAAAAAAAAAAAAACAACTATATGTCAAATAAATATACAAGTAATTTTATGTTTTAATTTTTTCATCCGTGGAAGGAAGACTTTTTTATTAAAAATATATTGTTTCCATAAAAAAAATAAAAAAATAAAATAAATTTGCTGAATCATGAACAATTGTTTTTCATTTTAAAAAACCATGTTTTCGTTTTAAAAAAATAAACGTTGAAGATGTTTGGCGAATAGAAAAAAATAAAAAAAATTCGCAAAAAGTTTTCTTGAAGTTTGAGGGTTTTTTGGACTTTTGTTCATCGATTGATGACTTTTCAGAATTTCAAGAAAATTTTTTTTGTGAAATTTTTCAATTCTCTCAAAATTTTGATTGTCTTTTTCAGTTGTTATTTCTCTGTCTTCAAAATTCAAATATCTAAAAGATTTATAGTATTTATCGATTTCTGTAGCAGAATTGGAAGAAGAAAAAACACAAAATGTTTCCATATATATATATATATATATATATATATATATATATATATTTATATATATATATAATCAAACATTGATATCTCATATATATATATATATATATATATATATATATATATATTTATTGTTATTTTATAAAACAGACCACTTTATGGTTCCATGTAATAAATTATTTCACTTCAGCCCTTTTAAAGGGCTTTTCTGGATCATCAAACTTTACTTTGAAAGTTGAAATGAAAAATGAAAAGAAATTTACATATTTTTGACGGGCCGTATTAAGCATATCCTAAATTAAACCTTTGAGGAAATGGGGAAAGTATCTAAAGGGTTTATATTTCCTATTAAAGTTTGATTCGTAAATCTTGAAATTGTTTCTGATCTACGATTTTTTTAATTTGATGTTTGTTGGAAAAATAGGTATTTTCTATTTAATAGTCGTTTTCAAAAAATTCATAGAAATACATTGAAAGAATAATTCATTTTACATCTAGTAATCTTTTTTTATTTTCTTTTTTTTTTTGCTATATTTCTTGTTGATTATTAAATTGGGATCTATTCGTTTTAGATTTGTTCATAATTTAAACTCGTGGATTGTTTTGAAACTACAAATTATCAAAGGTTATTTTTAATTTGAATTTTTATCATCAATAATGATTAATAAAGGTAAATATTTTTCAATTTAAATTAAATTAAATTTAAAATTTAACTGATAACTCATGGTATTTTGGTATTTTCTAGGTTATTTAAAAACTAGGTATGGGTATGGGGTCTTGTAAAATACTCATCAATTCTGAGTTCTCGGAATTGACATCTTCCGTCATTTTAACTGTTAGTCATCAACCACAAGTAATAACCCCCCCTTTTTCAGATAAGGATTAGCTTCATTTTTATCCTCAGCTGAGAGATGCAACTAAACCAATCCAAGATTAAAAATTTTGAATATATATATATATATATATATATATATATTATTATTATTATTATTATTAAAAAGTCCTATAATCTTGGATGGCGAACGGTCTAAAGGATTTAAAAGGACAATTGTGTTCTGACAAAACCTGCAGAGGGTTGTTTAGGGACCTCGTGTAATACTCTTTTTTCCGAAATTTTTTCTTCTCTGTATTCGGCCCTTAAAAATTCAGGTTCTGCAAATTTTGTCACCTCTATAATCAAATCATACGTGTATACCCGGGTTGTTGGCTGTTCTAAGCGTGAGATGGCTGAACCTCATTCAGTTACCAGTGTTCATATATTTATATATATATATATATATATATATATATATATATATATATATATATAATATCCGATAATTTATTTATTAAGGATTTTTTTTAACGTTCTTTTTATAGATACAAAATTTAAAACAAGTATTATAAAAATTGGTTTATTAAATACTTCCATCTATAAAAAGAACATTAAAAAAAAAAAGAAAATTTAAATATATATATATATATATATATATATATATATATATATATATATATATATATATATATATATATATATATATAAAAATTTCTCTCCGTTTAAAGCAGAGAAAAAATGAATATTTATGAATAAAAAATGAAATTGGAAAACATAATTAAATAACTCGTTTTTGATAAATGTGGACTTTATCAAAGCAAAATTCGAAAAATTCGTATTTTTTGCTTTGATAAAATAAAGATTAATCAAAATAATCCAAGGATTAACAGTTTCCATTAATGACTCATATATATATAAATATATATTATTATATTAATTCATCCGGACTTGCCCCATTATGAACATGGCTGCATATTTTTCCAAACACAGCCCCTATATAAATTTTTTCATCTCTGTCTAAAATAAATGTCTGCCTGAATCCCCTGTACATCATCATGCGTTCGTAAAAATAATGTCTCCCTTAAATCATCATTTTTTGCAGTATGTCCTTTTTTTTGTGTTTCATTGTTCTTAAAGGCAAAAAATACCATCGAAAAAATATTGTTTGTGTGGATTTGTTGATTGTTTTTAAATTGTTTCAATGTTTTAGATATTTAGTAAATTTCCTATAAT
Organism: Acanthosepion pharaonis; assembly: GCA_903632075.3. NCBI lineage: Eukaryota > Metazoa > Mollusca > Cephalopoda > Sepiida > Sepiidae > Acanthosepion > Acanthosepion pharaonis. The sequence goes on along the minus strand of CAHIKZ030001388.1, from coordinate 641,612 downwards.
ATAAAATTATTAACTTTTAAATAGTTTTGGTTTTTAAATCTAATAATCAAATAAAAAAAGGGATGAAGCCTGATGCATGATTTAACTAATAGTATATAACATATATATATATATATATATATATATCTATATTTATTTTGCAAATATATGGAATAAGATCGATTTATTTATATATTATTTATATATAAAATCAATAATCCTTCTGTGTGTAAATCTTTGCATCAAATGTTTTTTATAAATGCCAATTTAGGATATATCATTTAAAGATCCTCCATGCAATATGAATTTGAAAAATAGTAAATTTAAAATAAATTTATCTTTTTTATATATATGTAAATCTATAAATATGATAACACACACATACACACACACACACAGAATTTATATTAATTTGTAGATAAGAGATAGATTCTAAAATATTTATTATATATATTATACAAATAAATAACAAATATTTTTATTATGGACTCAAATATAAACAACAAATATTTATAAATTCCTGAATCATCTCGAAAATATAACATAAAAAGAAACAGTCATATTTATGTTATACCCGACCCATATATATTATATTAATATATATATATATATATATATATATATACATATTTTTATTATATATATTTTCAATCTTACCTTCTTTTATAGATACAAATATTTAAGTAAATGCTCTGTTTATAATAAACAGTATTAAATACATTTACCGGCCTGAATGTCCGAGAAATTTTCATAGAAAATATTCGTCCTTTGGTAAATTCGTTGTTTAATACTGTTTATTAACAAACATTAACGCCCCACGTGCCTAAACTCTATATCTATAAAAAAATATGTTAAACATAAAAATGTCATTTAAAATAAATTGTCGGACTTTGTCCATTTCAATAATATTGACGTCATTTGTTTACATTTGATACGCCATGTGTGTGTGTAATAGAAGATTGAAGTTTAAATGTGTGTAAATTGTGTGTTTAACCAGGGTGTATATATTTATATTTTATCCATCTTGTTTTTTGTAAGTATATATTCCTATTAGTTTTCGGAATATAACATTTAACATGAATTATTTTCTACTATTTCTTTTGTCCATCACATAATGTTTTCCGATTATTCTAATTTGTTTTTCAAAAGAATTTTTTTTTTTTTTACGATTTGAATTTTAATCAAAGTGTGAACTATTTGTGAGTTCTTTTAAACAACACGATTTCAAAGAATAAACAATAAATTCTTTTTAATTCCCAACGCTATGTTATCAAATCGGTTAAAGGCACGTCAAATTAAATGACGGTTCCGTATAGGATTCAGGATTCTGAAAAAAAGTGGAAAGAACCCTATTTTTGCTCGGCGTCTGGACTCCCACATTCAGGCCGGTAAATTTTGTTTATCTATATGTTTATCTATAAAAGAAAATTTTTTTAAATATTTGTTTCTATAACAAGATTGTATATATATAAAAATGTTCAAAAATATATGTATATGAACCAAGTATGTTTTGTTTGTGTGTGTGTGACATTTCTTTGAATGTAAAAATTATTCATGAATCATGTTAAAGAATATTTGATATTAATCAGCAAATTGATAGATTTACCTTTCATGGTCATTTTCTTATATTTTTTATTTCTTTATTTCGTCATGTTTGTTCGAGAATCAAAAGAGTTTTAAAAGAATATTGAGTTCATAATTAATTGATTATTGCAGACCAATTTTTAATTTAAATCAACCGGTTACACCTCCAGAAAATATTAATTTAAATAACTGAAAACGATTTAGATTCTGTCAATCAACTGTTAAATATCAATTCGACTTGAAATTGGGAAAAAATTCAGGTGTTAAATAATCCATCTGTTATCACAATTTTAGTCGTAAAAAGTTCGTTTCGAATATGGCTTGTATTTTGCGACTTATATTATATTAATTTATTTATTATTTGTCATTTCGTATTATATATTAAAATTCTGGAATAACCATGACGATGCACATTATTTTGCTGCTTATAAGACGTATATAATGCATATATTAGACGCACTCGACACAAATCTTGAAGGAAGAAATCATAGTCCCACCACTATCCACAATTTTACCTACTGAATAGAATATTTCAGCTTGAAAACTTTATTATTTATGAAAGGATTTATACAATTTTTTGAAAAAAGAAGAATCAAATGTATGGTAACATTTTTTGTTTCATTTCGAATTAAAGATATAGAGGCATAATAACCATTTAAGAAAACTAACACCTTATTGATGCCTAAAATCTTCAGTGATTCATCAAAAACAATTAACAGCATCAATTTTAAATTAAAGACATAAATTTTAATATAAAATAATATTAAATTTGATTTCTGTATATATATAAAACATATAATAGATTACTGTATTGCTATATCATTTATTTTATTATACTTTCATCCTCATTTAAAATAATCCTGATTGGATTATCATAAATTTATATTTTTTAGTGTTGTCAATAACTTGAGAACCAATAATGGCTTTTCAGCTGTTGGCGGGCTGCAGTATTATTGTTCGGCCATATTTGACACCGTTTCCACCGTAAATAAAAGTCCTCTCAAATAAAACTTACCTTGCATGTGCTGACGGACTCCGTAAAATACATTGAAATATTATTCTATTCTTATGTCTTTTAGATAAAAAATGCATCCCTAAAAAGTCCCCGGTTTCAAACTACATTGAATTTAAGCGTGAATACTTGATTGGCAATTAGATCCCATTCTTTTCTGTTGAAATCTTTAAATGTAACCGCCAAGGTTAACTGAAACAGTTTCTTTTTTTGCCCTTCCTCACAAATCGGACTTCTTCCGTTTAAGATTTTAGTGATTAACTTTTACTTTTTTATAGGATTTTTTAATCAAATAAATTAACTGCATGCTAACGGAAGTTACTGACATTGGTATTATTCTTAAAGTGTCTGCTATAAAACAGAACTTTTGTGACTTTTTGTTAAAGGATTTTTTTCAAAGACAGAAAGATTTGAGTCATATTCATATTTGAAAGAAAGAAATAAAAAAAATTTTTTAAAAAAGAAAGAGAGAAACAAAACAAACAAATGTGTTATTGTAGCAGTGTTTTCGTTTCATGTCAATGTCTCAGTATCCCAACTGCATAGATATCTCCTCTCAAAACATTGTTAATTTGATTTTTGAAGCACTGGACTTGTTTTACTTTCAAGGGTTTATAACATGACGAGGATTTTTTTTTCCTGGTGACCCGACCATGTGAATTTAAGCGTAGAATTAGACTGCTATCTCGGTCTCAAACATTTTATTGTTCATTTAAACAGTTATATTAAATTAATTCAAAGAGAAACAATTTCTTTCTCGCATATTCCTGGCAAATGGAATCTCTTCCGTTTATTTTTACCCTGAACTGTACCTTTTTCAGCAATATTTGATATTTTAAGTAAAAAAATGGAAACTTAAAGTAAAAAATACGATTTTTGTGCTTTGGAAAGTACTATACACTGGTGTTAATTCTTAAAGTGTCTAAAAAATAAAATGAAAATTTTTTATATATATCTCCCAGAAATACCACCCGCATATATCTCCCAGAAATGTCACCCGCATATAGCTCAGATTTCGAAAAATATATATCTTCCAGAAATGTCCAATTAATATTTTCATTAAAAATATTATCCTTTAATAGAAATGGTATATCTCCCAAATGCCAGCCATATATATCTCCTAATGATGCCACCTTGATATATCTCCCAGAAATGCTATGCCCATATATATCTCCTAGAAATAGAACATGTGAATATTTGTCTCCTAAATGCCAGCTATATACCTCCCAGGAATGCCATCCACATAATGGCATTCATTGGAAAAAAACGACAGACATACTTTTTATTAAAGGAAAACGGATTAGATAAATGAAGACACCATTTTCACTAGTAAGTAAACCTTGACACCAGCGACAGTTTTAAATTGGTTTGAAATTTTAAACGCAAATTATAGCTAATGTCTTTTATTTTATGATTATTGCGTTGTCTCAGTGAATCATTATTTTATAAGCCGTCTGGTGTTGATAACTCCTTAAAACCACCCCTAACGTAACAACAAAAAGATACTTTTGAACGCGACCAACCATATTCGAGACCCAACGGCGGAATTTTCAATGATCTACACGATGCAATCAGGTTTGCCAGTATGATTTATTTTTGAGCCGCGAGTGAGACGCTTCTGGTCAATGACACTATCTGGACAACTCTGAGATTTTCGTCGACAAAGTTGCCAAAAATAAAGGTAAATTCATTCGAATTGCATCGAAAAAACCCTTTTTTTTTTTTTGTCTATTCCACCATATCTATAAGTCTATTTCCTTAAATGCTAATAATATTGATTAAAATGGAAAAACGTGTTCGGATGAGAGTTTCTAAAGATACGATATGGGAGATATTTCTGGAAGGTATATTTTGGTGGTATTTTTTTACCTCACCCTGTATTGCATTAGAAACTTTTTTTTTCTTTAAGGTTGGCATCCAAACAATTTATCATCATTTTTTTTAAATATTTTATTGGCTTAGAATTTTATGTAAGATCAGATAAATGAATAAAATAGAAAATTAATTTAATGATTTTTTAAATAACATTTCTCAGTTTATTCAGATGGGCGTAAGAATCGAACATGTAAATCGGGATCAATTCTTTTAGCAATTACTTAAAAAGCTAAAATTTCCCATATCAGTTAACCCTAGAACACTAAAATTTAAATGCCCAGCGCAAAATTTCCTATTTTTAATTACAATTTTCAGTACCTGATTTTCTTACCTAAATAATGTTTTTTTCAGTTCCTAATAATATTAATCAAAGAACAAAGTTTGAAGTGCCTGCATGTAAAATATTTCAAATAAAGATTTATATTTAATAATTTTTTTTATATTTTCAAAATCGAGGTATGATATACCCATGGTTAGTAATGGTGTAAATTTTATTGATGGTTAGTGTTCTAGGGTTAACAAGGTTTTACAATTACATAATATATATATATATATATATTTATATATATATATATATATATATATATATATGAATTATTCACACAAAACTAATGCAAAGGTTAATGATTTAAATGGCGAGACATCCATCTCGCAAACAATTCAAATAATACACAAAAACCTCCAGATCCGTTATGAATGAATTGATCCTTGTTTATATAAATTTCTGCCGTATTAGTTGTTATTTTTTTACTACAAGCTTTCGTCTGTTCCTACAGACATCTTCAGGTATATAATAGATGTTGTTCTTGTTTTTTCTCTTAGTAATAAGAGGACATCGAAAATATATGTGTATTGTATCCGAAATGCTATTCATCACCAATTTTGTTTTTTTAAACGAGACAACGAAAAATTTAAAATTGAACAGCGTTGCTTTGGCGCGTTCAAAATATGGTAATAACGCAATAAGTTTGATACAACAACATTTATTTTTCGATGTCCTTTATTACTAAGAAAAAACAAGAACAACATCTATTATATACCTGAAGAATGAAGATGTCTGTAGGACAGACGAAAGCTTGTAGTAAAAATAACAACTAATACGGCAGAAATTTATATAAACAAGGATCAATTCATTCATAACGGATCTGGAGGTTTTTGTGTATTATTTGAATTGTTTGCGAGATGGATGTCTCGCCATTTAAATCATTAACCTTTGCATTAGTTTTGTGTGAATAATTCATGTATTTGTAAATTGATTGCATTTATATATATATATATATATATATATATATATATATATATATATATGAGATTAGGTATTATGATTACTTACATTATTTTCATTATTCGAACAATTGTTCTAGTTCCACGTGCCATGCCAGTTCCTAACGAATTGATTTTTGTATAGTTTTAAGTGGTTAATTTCTATTGAGAATGTAACTGAATAGTTGTCCTATGTATTTTTGTAATCACCATTTTGTAAACAGATACGTTTTATGCATAAACAATGGTTGTAGATTATCGATTTTTTTTGCTTAGTGCGGTGGCAGCCATTTAAGGAGCAATATATAAACAAAGATTAAGTTTCACTCAAATCGGTCGAGCTGGGTATTTCTCGAAGATAATGTTTTAGGCAAGCAATTTTAGCCAAATGAAATTACAAAAGAAAAAAATATGCTGGGAGGACAAGTTGTTGAATGGCAAATACCTAAGAAGAACGAAAGAAGCAGATCTGAACCAACAGAAAACACATCAGTGGCTGAGGAACACTGGGCTGAGAAATGAGAGAAAAGGCCTAATTATTGCAGTTTAGGACCAAAGTCTCGCAACCAGATCCTATCACTGTCACATAATCAAAGATGAGACTAACCCGAAATGCAGGATTTGCGATCATATTATCTCAGGCTGTTTGGATTAAGAAAACAAAATTGAGTATGCCCAAAGACATTAACAAGGTAGGGACATATGTGCACTGGAAGATATGCAAGATGCACAAAATCGAAAAAGAAAAATAATTCTTTCTTTCTTACTTTCTTTTTTTTAATCGTCACTCTTTCTTTCTTTCTTCTTTCATACACTTCTTTCATTCTTTTAATCACCCCCTTTTCTTTCGTTTTCTTTTAATCTTCCTCTTTCTTTCTTTCTTTCTTTCTTTTAATATTCCCCTTTTCTTTCTTTCTTTCTTTTAATTATCCCTCTCTCCTTCTTTCCTTCTTTATTTCTATCCTTCTTTCTTTCTTTCTTTCTTTCAATCATGCATTTCTTTCATTCTTTTAATCACCCCCTTTTCTTTCGTTTTAATTCTTTTAAATTTTTTTTTTATTTTTTCTTTTAATCTTTTCTTTCTTTTTTTTTCTTTCTTTTCATCTATATTCTTTCTTTCTTTCAATCACCCCGTTTCTTTCTTTTTCTGTCGTCTTTCTTTCTTTCTTTCTTTCTTTCTTACACTTTTTCATTCTTTTAATCACCCCCTTTTCTTTCTTTCTTTTAATCTTCTCCCTTTCTTTCCTTCTCTTTCTTTCTTTCCTTCTCTTTCTTTCTTTCCTTCTCTTTCTTTCTTTCAATCATGCCCTTTTTTTCTTTCTTTCATTTTAAATATACAAATATTCCGATGTGTGGATAGTATCAATGTTATCGGTGCGAAAATTTGTTTTATCGAATCGTGCTGAAATTCCGGTCTTGTCTGTTAACTTTTACTGACTCAACTGCATATAACCCCCGAACTTGGTCGGCTTTTGTTAGGTATGCGGCAGATTCGTTTGATGGAGCCAGCTCAGCTGATCCCCGATGCTGCAACAAGTACAAGGCAAGACCCTGTAATCCCTGATTCGTTACGTCTTAGTGACTCAAGTTTCAAACGACCGCTGAATATGGTCGGCTTTCGTAACGAATACGGCAGATTCGTTTGATTAAAAATCATTCAGGTGATCTCGAATAACCGTCAACAAGTACATATTTATATATACCGTGATTGGTTACCACTTATTGGCTCATTTGCATACAATCGCCGAGCTTGGTCGGCTTTCGTTCGGTGTGCGGCATATGCGTTTGACGGAACTGGCTCAACCCATCCTGAATAAAAAGCCTCAAAAAGTACAAGTCTCTGACAACAGTGATTCATTCGCTCTTACTGATCCAATTGTATATGGCCGTCGGGCATGGTCAGCTTTCATTTGGGATGTGGCAAATTCGTTTGACGAAACCGATTCAACCCATCCTGAGTGAATGCCGCATTAAGTACATGTAAGTAATTATTTTATTTTTCAAATTGCTAAGTGTAACCGTAAGTTCTATGCTAATATTTTCTTCTCTCGCACTTCTCACTAGTGGAACTCTCTTCCGGCTTTTTGATTTCCTGTCAAATACGATCTCCATAAATTTAAATGTAACGTCATTCGTCATCTTCTGTCTTTTTTGAATACTGTTCTTTTATTATATTCGGTCTCAGTTTCTTTCATTCTCAGTGACCTCTTGCGTCTTAGAGGCTTTATCACTTTCCTTAGCATGAAATAAAGGAAATCTCAGTAAATTTCTTCCTTGAATGAAATGCTTTTAAATGAAGGCGTTCACATATTATTTTAAAAAATATTTTGTTTGGACCTCAGTTGAAATTCATCTGTTATCTTCAGAGATGTTATCCAACAAACAAAGCTCTACTGTAACATCGTTGCTGTCGGAAAGGAGTGTACGTAACTATAGAAAGTAGCGTATATAAAGAGATTATAGTTACAAGAAATAAAGTCGGATTAAACAAAATCATCCATAACTTATTTAGAAATTACTTTAAAATTCGAATTATTATTTGACAGGACCATGGATTTGCGCTCAAAGATTTATGCCTCAGCTGCTGATAGCAGCGTAGCGTCTGTTATGGCTGTACAGGCCCACACGGAAGTGACAGTCTCAGCTGCAACAAATGCATGTGAAGACGCTCTTCCCCGATGTCACCGTGTTGTTTTCTTTCTTTTGTGCACATTTCATTTCGGCGGTAAACCTCCGTTTCTTCTCTCCTCGCTCAAGTCATTGGTGTAAATTGCGTCTCCAGCGTGAGCAATCGTTGGCGACGTCTTACCACCTCACTGTCACGTCTCTTTTGGAGACGACCTTGAAGCGATGAGGCCCGCCCTCGTGCCCACTTGTCGGTGGCCAGTACCCCGTAACCCTCCCACCAGTAGAATGTTGCTTCCAGTGTTTCGTCGTTGAGGTTATGCGACGCTGGAGTGTCCACTGTGGGCCTGGGCAGGGTTTTACGAGTGATAGCATGCAGCGTGTCTCCCTTCTCCGCATCACCGATGTTATCCAAGGGAAAGGTAAAGGCCAGTAGAGCTAGGTATCGGCGTCGTTGCAAGAGTTACCAGAACGAAACTGAACATAAAATCAGACTGTTTTAGGGACTCCGGCTCCGGATTTGTCCCCAGTGTTTACTCCCGAAGCCTTTCCCATAGTTGGCGGCAAGGAAGCGGAGGTTTGAAATCGGATAGGACAACGCAAGATTTTCAGAACATAATTGTTCTTGTAAGATATTAGATATACTTGGTTTCTGCAAATATAGGTTAAAGATTTTTATTATATTTACATATATTTTATATTTGTTTGAAATCATGGAGAGATTGACGCAGGAATAATTACACTTTATATTATTGGATAAAAAAATAAATGTATATACAGCAACCGATAGACCTTGGATCTGCACGTAAAGATTCATACTGATGGCGCCGCAGGATCTGTTATGGTTGCGCAGGCCCACACAGGAGTGATTGTCTAGACTACAACGAATTCATGTAAACAAGCTCTTCCTCGATGTCGCCATGTTGGTTTCTTTCCTCTGAGCATGGCGTCATGAGTAAGACTATAAACTACATGACTCTGTTCAGGATGTTTTGAGGAGCGTGCAACCATATCTTAATTGATGGTGTCCCCAAGTTCACCCTGACGCGGAGTGGTAGCACCTGTTAGGGTCCCAACTATGGGCAAATAGTTACCCCCCCCCAAAAAAAAAACTGGGGTGAAAACTCAATGAAAGTGTAAATAACTCATTGAGGTTGATATGCCGTAAAACAAACCAAAGCAAAACAAACCAATCTTCCGATCATGGATCTCCCCGGCGATGAGGTCGACATTGTGAGCTATTGTAGACTGCCATCGCGGTCAAGCGACGCTGGAGTGTCATCTACAGGGCGGGGGCCTGGGCAGGTTTTTATGAGAGATCAGCTAATCTATATCACCGATGTTGTCCAATGGAAATGTAGAGTCCAGTAGATCATGGCACCGGCGTTGTCGCAGGGGTTACCAGAATTAAGTTGAATATAACATTTTTATTTTACGATTCAGAGTAGATTTTCGATATTTGAAGTTTCTGATTGACAAAAATCAAATTGATGATTTAAATTCTTTAAGGAATCCTGCTTTTAACCAAATAAATATGAAAAGCTTGAAATTTCAATTTCCCGAAAAAAATATGGTGCGTAACAGCTGTAAAAAACAATATTTTTACCAAGAATTTCTAAAAAAATAATTTTTTTCAAATAATTTAATTCATTTGTGAATATGACCTGAACATTAAAATCATATAATTATTCGATTTTTGCAATAATTTCCAAAATAATGTTTTTAATGTCAAAAAAAGATGCTAAAATTCCCTATAGTTACATTTCGCCCATTCGCTGACGGAAGAATTTTTAACCAAAATTTCGAACATGTTAGAAAAAAATTAAAGAATATAATTCAAATAATAAAAAAAATTCTTCAGTCTTTCCTCTTAATAATAAAAACATTTTGACGATAAAACTTCTTTTTGTTTTTATCAAGTTAGTGGTGGCACAAGACCAAAAGCATGGGCTCACCCAGTGAGGACCGAACTCACTCTTCAGCCGTAATTGATTTAACGAGTTAAGCTTACTAACCATTACACCACGTCCAAGTGCCCTCTTTCTAAGCATAGTTTAGATGTTGCACAAGGCCGAAAGTGTGGGGCAACCTATGAGGACAGAAATCACTATTCAGTCGTAATTGATTTAGCGTGAGAATTAGGTAACCCTTACACCACATCGAAGTGTCCCGGTACTTGATTATGTATATAGGAGTTTATTTATACTATTTAGATTACGTCTACTTAATTCTGTGGTTGTGTGCATGTGTAGTTATGAGCATGTTTACATTTAAGTAGGTACCTCCAGTCAATTTTTCGATACCTAAGGTTTAAAATGAATTTTTAAAATAAAAAAAAAGCATTCTTAAAGATTTTATTTTAGCTTTAATTGAAAGCTAAAGGATTAAATTTATTATTTCAAGTAAGTAAAATATTCTGGTATATTTCAGATAGAAATTATATAGATTGGAATGTCAAATATATACTCGATCTAATTTCTGTAAATTTCATGAAAATATGTAAGGGGATGGAAACGTAAAAAAAAAAAATGACCAAAATTTTCTAAAAAGAAAATTTAAAAAAATAATTACATTCATTTGTAAATATTTCCTGAAAGTTTCATTAAAATTCAACAATTTTTTGAATTTTGCAAGAATTTCCAAATCAATGTGTTTTCCACGGGAAAAGCGCAAAATAAAACAAACCTTTTTTTCTCTCTTCCACCGCTGTCGTAAAAAACAACAACAAAATAACAAGATTTTTAACCAAAATTTTGAACCTATTAGAAAGGAGTAAAAATTTTCATAAAATAATAAAAAATACTTTGCTCTTTCCTCTTAGTAATAACATAAACATTTTGATGACAAAACTTTGTTTTCGTTGTGTTTGGAGCCTTTTTTCATCATACTATGCAGATTTTTCATGCAACCTAGTGGAGGTACCTACATTTAAGTCTGACGTGTTTTATCAATTAACGTTTGCATTTGTCTGTATTTCCTTTATCAAACTGTGAGTGGCCACTCATTTAAATATATGACGCCAATCCTCTGAGGTTAAAACTTTCAATTAAATTAGATTAATGCAAGTTGAACTGCACTCCGCGAGAAACGTTTGAGTAAGCGTTGGAGAACAGAAATGGATGGAGAAGAGTGATGGCGATGATTTCGATCGTGCCACAATGACCTGAATTGTGTTTAAAGGAGGCACAGTGGAGTAAGGGATAGTGGCTCGGATTGATGAATTTGAGAGCAGAGTTCGAATTCCACTCGAATCCATGACATTCACTTATGTCTAATACCTTTTGGAAAGGTATGAATCCTCTTCTTCTCTCCCCCCCAGCTATGGGTAAATAGCAGAAGAGACCGGGTTCTATAGCCTTGGACGGCAGCTGGTCTACCGCCGAAAGAAAAAAATCTACCACGTCAGTCATGTATCGAAAGATACATGATCGCCTACGCCTATATCACGCATGGCACATAACTGACTGACCCTTGGGAATGATATGAATCCTCTTCTTCTCTCCACCCCCCAGCTATGGGCAAATAGCAGAATAGACCGGGTTCTATAGCCTTGGACGGCAGCTGGTCTAACGCCGAAATAAAAAATCTAACTCGTCAGTGATGTATCGAAAGATACATGATCGCCTACGCCTCTATCACGCATGGCACATACTTGACTGACACTTGGGAATGGTATGAATCCTCTTCTTCTCCCTTGGGTAAATAGCAGAAAAAAATGGCAACCTACTGCGAAAAAAATTGCCTGCTCAGTTATGTATCGAAAGATACATGATCGCCTAAGCGTGTATCACTCATGGCACATAACTGACTGACTCTTGGGAAAGTTATGAATCCTCTTCTTCTACCCCCCCCCACCAGCTATGCGTAAATAGCAGGACAGACCGTGTTCTATAGCCTTGGACGGCAGCTGGTCTATCACAGAAAGAAAAAATAAAAAATCTGCCTCGTCAGTCATGTATCGAAAGATACATGATCTTAGGTGATCAGTTAACAGGACGAAATCAATGCGGGACTATAATAATATAAAACATTTATTCATCTCAAGCACTCACACAGACTCGCATTCATTCAGGCACAACAAATATGAAAAACACATACGCGAAAACGAAAGATGCAGGACAGATCATGTACCTTTCGATACATGACTGACGAGGCAGATTTTTCCCGCATTAGGTTGCCATTTCTTTCTGCGGCAGACCAGTTGCCATCGGAGGCTATAGAACTCTGCCTGTCCTGATATTTACCTATAGCTGAGGAGAGAAGGAAGTGTATTCATACGTTTCTCAAGGGTCAGTCAGTTATATGTATCACGCATGGCACATAACTGACTGACCCTTGGGAAAGGTATGAGTCCTCTTCTTCTCTCTCCCCTAGCTATGGGTAAATAGCAGGACGGACCGGGTTCTATAGCCTTGGATGGCAACTGGTCTACCACAGAAAGAAAAAAATCTGCCTCGTCAGTCATGTATCGAAATATATATGATCACCTAAGCGTGTATCACGCATGGCACATAACTGACTGAAGTCAAGCGTTAAACTATTTCATTTTAAAAGCTTGCGGGCCCTGCAATTTGGTATGGCTTTTGCATTTGTGATATTTTGCATAAATCTCTCTCTCTGTTAATCATTTGAGAGCCACCTCTCTGCTTTTCTGCAGTATGGCTGATGCTTAACCCCAGGAGAGGGACTCATCCCCACCCCCCTTCGTGGGCTAACGTTCTCAGCTGACAGGAAGTGGTGAAAACTATATTTCTAAGTCCATTTCTAAGTCAACAGCTAGGAAGGTTGGTTTACTGGGTCGTGCTAGACTGTTTTTCTCTCCAGAGTCTATCTTTTATATCTATGTCTACCATTCGTCCATTCTTAGAATATTGCTGCCACATATGGTCCGTTACTCCTGCTATTTATCAAGAGAATCTTGATAAAATCTAGAAAAAAAAAAGTATCAGCAATATTATTGATCCTGATCTGGCGGCTCAGTCACTTTCCCTCCACCGTAAGGTTGCCTCCCTTCGCCTTTTCTATAAATACTTCCATGATAATTATTCCAATGAGCTCTTCCCTATCCCCCCCCCTCGTTAGGTGGTCAGTGATGCCTGTTCTCTGGTATATGCGGGGTATCTTTCGTTTTCGCGTATGTGTTTTTCATATTTGTTGTGCCTGAATGAATGCGGGTCTGTGTGAGTGCTTGAGATGAATAAATGTTTTATATTATTATAGTCCCGCATTGATTTCGTCCTCTTAACTGATGTTTCTGTCACATTAAAGGATTTTTTGGCGGGGAGGGGGGTATTACTAACATTATTTTCTTTAGTCTCTTGTAAAGAGTTTTGTTTCATATTGTAAATACTTATTGGGGCTAGTTTTTAAAATTGTTGTTATATTCCCTCCCGCCACAGACAATGAATTGTAAATATGGGGACTAGTTAGGATTTTCATAGAGACAATGATGTATTATGGTGGATGTAGTAAGAAAGGTAAATAAGAATATGTTTTGGTGTAAGGAATAGTGTTTGCATGATTGGGTTAGTGTTTGTGGCTAGCTTAAGACAGAAGACAACCGTCCTTTTCGCCATTCCCCCTTTTTTAGGCCATGTGCCACATTTTGTAAATATTACAAACAAATATCGCTCTTCCCTATGCCCTCCCTCGTTAGGTGGTCAGTGATGTCAGTTCTCTGGTGGATGCGGGGCGCCTTTCATTTCGCGTGTTTTGTTTTTTTTCGTATTTGTTGTGTCTAAGTGAGTGTGTAGTTGAGTGACTGTTAGGGATGAATCAATGTTTTATATAGTTAAAGTACTTCAATGATTTCATTCAGTTTACTGATGTTTCTGTGACATTTAGGGATTATGGAGGTTTTTTTTTTATTGCTAAGTCGAATTACTGCTTTAAAAAAATCATGGGAAATTTGTAGTTTAAAAACAGTAATTCTATCTTGCTAACCAGACACTTCCTCTGTAGCTAAAAACGGCGGTTGTTTTCATCCGAATTTTTCAAAAGGTAGGTGAATCTTGGGCATTTGTGTCGAGTGAAAAAGGGCTGACTTGAAGTGGCACTTTGATGCCCGTTAGGCATCAGGATATTGTTCTCCCTCTATTGAACTTAGGCAACGCCGCCCAAAATTAGGCTAGTTTAGGGTTGTTTTTGTGTCTTTAGTTTCTTCATTCCAGTTAACTGAGATAGGGGATGTTTGCGCATTGGCCCCTTTTATTCCTGTCCCTATTTTTCTTTGGTTTAATTCTCCATATCCTCTCTTGTTAGGTGGTCAGGGATGTCAGTTCTCTGGTGGATGCGGGGCGCCATTTCGTTTTGGGCATGATTTTTATATTTGTTGTTGTGTATGAATGAGTGTGTGTTTGGGTGAATGCTTCGGATGAACGACTGTTTTATAATATGAAAGTCCCGCATTGATTTTGTCCAGTTAACTGATGTTACTGCCACATTAAGGGATTGTGGGCGATTTTATTACTAACATTATTTTGTTTGTTGTAAATAGTTCTGTACTTATTCATTGGGGTTAAATTTTAAAATTTGTTGTTTTATTCCCCTCCCCCTACAAACAATGAATTGTACATATGGGGACTAGTTAAGACTTTCATAATGACATTGCGGTATTATGGTGGATGTAAGTAAGAAAGGTAAGTAAGAATGTATTGTTTTGGCGTAAGCGATATTGTTGTATGGGTCAGTGTTTGTGGCTAGATAATTTTAACGTTAAGACAGAAGACGACAGTCATTTACCTTATTCCCCATTTTGGCCTTGCGCCACATTTCTGTACATAGCAGAATAAATATTGTTCTGCGTTACGGTGCCTAGACTCAAATTTAAGCACTAGACTGGCTCCGAGGTGTCACTAATTTACAGTTAAGCTGGCTAGATGTAGCCGTAAATTCTATGCTAAAAGTTTCTTACACTATTTACATTATTTGGACTATTGTCTTCATCATTGTTGCCACATTTATCACAACGTTTCGGCCGTTGTACGCTCCGAACTTCTTCATGTGGTTGGAATATCGAACTGAATCCTTTATTTCGCTCGCTGTGGTAGACTGTTCTAGTTCCACGTACCATATCTAATGTATGTCAATTATCAGTTATCTCCTGTTAATTCCCCTCTCCAAGTACTCCACTGCCTTAACCGTGCCTGTGCCATGTATCCTCTTTGAGAACACATGGCACATTGGATAAAGGCGTTAGTTAGATCCAGTGAGTTCAAAACCTGGTTAAGGCAGTGGAAAACTTGGGGAGGGGAATTAACAAGAGATAACTAACACTATATTTGTTAGTCCCAACACCTTTGAACTTTACAACTTGAACATGCCACGCCACGTACGAAGGAGTGAATCATCCCCATTTCCTTCGTATTCCATTAGAAGGGAGTAAGTTCCACTAAGAGAGATTATTCCCAAGAACTGCCGATTCGTGGAACGTACTCCCGGTAGCATGTTTTCCCAGCCATTACAATCTTGACTTCTTCAAGTCTACGGTTAATCCTTGTCCTCATGAAATTCACTTCTTGCCCTTTCTACACTGATATAACATCACACAGTAACGTTCTATATTCATATAATATTCGTATTTTAATAATATACATTTTAATATGTATGTTTATATATATATATATATATATATATATATATATATATATATATATATATATATATATATATATTTTATATATATATTTAATATATATTTTAATAATATATATTTTAATAATATATTCATATTTCAGATCTTGGCTGGAGCTGTCCAGTAATTACTTGCCTATCTTGACAGAGTCCAAAAGCATCTACACGGCCTTGTGGGTGATGAATAATTTTCTCTCTACCACCTCTTTCCCACAGACGAAACGTAGAGAAGCTCTCGCTGTTCTATCACTATTTCCATGGGACGTGTTCTGATGAGCTACCATCTACTATTAGTTGCTTTTGGTCCTTCCATCGGGGGAACATTAGTATAAAAAGACTGGTAGGCATTAATTTGAATGTTTACAAAGGAATGCCTATTGAATGTCTATCCATAAAATATAACGTTTATAATAATTAGAAATAAATGTAAATCGAAAATTTTGATCCAAGACTATATATATATATATATATATATATATATATATATATATATATATATATATAGATAGATAGATAGATAGATATAATTTAATTTAAAGTAAAAAAGACCAATTTAAGGCTCATTAAAGTGTCCTGTTTTTCTTTAAATTAAATTATTCACTCTGACTTACCATTGAGCTCTCAGGATTTCATCCTCCTTGGGATTATCTATACGGATTACCAAGATTTTCGTTACTTAAATATATATATATATATTTAAGTAACAAAATCCATATGGATAATATATAATATATATATATATATATATATATATATATATATATATATATATATGCCTAAATTCACCTTCATCCCTTCCATGCACCAATGGCTTAGGGGTAGAATCTCCGACCGATACCAAATCTTGAGGCAATCGGATTTCATAGCCACACTGATGAGCTGTGAAACAGCGAAACAGTCTGTCATTATTACAGCAGACACCCTCGGTTATTTTTCAGCAATTTAAAGGCCGGATTTTCCCTAGGCACCGTTATCACAGCAGACTCCCTTGACCATTTTTAGTGTTTTAATGGACGGTTTTTCCCTAGGCACCGTTATCACAGCAGACTCCCTTGACCACTTTTAGTGTTTTAATGGACGGTTTTTACCTAGGCACCGTTATCACAGCAGACTCCCTTGACCATTTTTAGTGTTTTAATGGACGGTTTTTCCCTAGGCACCGTTATCACAGCAGACTCCCTTGACCATTTTTAGTGTTTTAATGGACGGTTTTTCCCTAGCACGGTTATTACAGCATTGGCCATTTTTAGTGTTTTAAAGGACGTCCTTTCCCTAGTCACCATTATTACAGTAGACTCTCCCGGATATTTTTAGTGTTTTGAAGCGCGGTTTTTTTCTTAGGCACCTTTATAACAGCAGACAACCTTAGCCATTTTCAGTGTTTTAAAGGTCGGTTTTTCCTAGCACCGATATTATACCAGACTCGCTCGGCTATTTTTCAGCGTTTTAAAGAACGGCTTTTCTCTAACCACCGGTATTATAGCAGACTCCGTCGGCCATTTTTAGTGTTTTAAAGGACGGTTTTTCCTTAGGCACCTTTATAACAGCAGATTCACTTGGCCGTTTTCAGTGTTTTTAAAGGACGGATTTTCCCTACGTACCGTTATTACAGCAGACACCCTCAGCAATCTTTTGCGTTTTAAAGTACGGCGTTTCCCTAGGCACCGTTATGACAGCAGACTTTCCGGCCATTTTAATTTTGTTAAGGACTATTTTTACCTAAGCAGCTTTGTTACAGCAGAGTTCCTTCGGTCATTTTTAGCGTTATACGTACTTATTACAACATACTCATTGGCTAATTTTAGCGTTTTAAAGTACGGCTTTTACGTAAGCGTCGTTATTACAGCAGTCTCTCTCGGGCATTTTTAGCTTTTTAAAGGACGGCTTTTCCCTAGGCACCGTTATTACAGCAGACTTCCTCGGCTATTTTTAGCCTTTTAAAATACGGCGTTTCCCTAGGCACTGTTACGATACCAGACACCGTCGCCATTTTTAGTGTTTTAAAGGATGACTTCTCCCTAGTCACCGTTATTGCAGCAGACTCCATCGGCTATTTTTCAGAGTTTTAAAGTACGGCTTTTCCCTAGCCAATGTTATCACAGCAGACTCCCTTGACCATTTTTAGTGTTTTAATGGACGGTTTTTCCCTAGCACCGTTATTACAGCAGACTCTCTCGGCCATTTCAATTTTAAAGGATGTCTTTTCCCTAGTAACCATTATTACAGTAGACTCCCTCGGACATTTTTAGTGTTTTGAAGGACGGTTTTTTCCTAGCATTGTTATTACAGCAGACTCCCTTGGCCATTTTTAGTGTTTTAAAGGACGTCATTTTCCTAGTCACCATTATTTCAGTAGACTCCCTTGGCCATTTTTAGTGTTTTAATGGACGGTTTTTTCCATAGGCGCCATTATTACAGCAGATTCCGTTGGATAATTTCAATATTTTAAGGATGGTTTTTCCCACGGCACCGTTATTACAGCAGACTCCCTGGGCTATTTGTAGCTTTTTAAAGTACGGATTTTCCCTAGGTACCGTTATTACAGCAGACTCCCTCAGCAATTTTTTGCGTTTTAAAGTACGGCGTTTCCATGAGCACCGTTATAAGAGGAGACTCTCCGGCCATTTTAATTTTGTTAAGGACTGTTTTTTCCTAAGCACCATTGTTACAGCAATCTCTCTCGGTCATTTTTAGAGTTTTAATTCACGGATTATCCCTAGGCACCGTTATTACAGCAGAATCACTCGGCTATTTTTCAGCGTTTAAAGGACGGTTTTTACCTAGACACCGTTATTACAGCATACTCTCTCGGCCATTTTCAGCATTTTGAAGGACGGTTTTTTCCTAGGCACCGTTATGACAGCATATTCCATTGGTCATTTTTAGCTTTTTAATTTAAGATTTTTCCCTAGTCACCTATATGAGAGCATACTCCCTCGGCTATTTTTAGCGTTTTAAAGTACAGCTTTTCCCTAGGCACAGTTATTACAGCAGACTGTTATTTTTGTGTTTTAAAGGACGGCTTCTCCGTTGACAGCATTATTACAGCAGATTCCTTCGGTCATTTTTAGTGTTTTAACGGTTTTTCCCTTGACACCATTATTGTAGCAGACTCAGTTTGCCATTTTTAGTTTTTTAAATGACTTCTATTCGCTAGGCACCGTTATTATATCATACTACCTCGGCTATTTTTTGTGTTTTAAAGGACGGTTTTCCCTTGACACAATTATTGTAGCAGACTCAGTTTGCTATGTTAAGTTTTTTAAATGACTTCTTTTCGCTAGGCACCGTTACTACATCAAACTCCCTCGGCTATATTTAGTTTTTTAAAGAACGGTTTTTCCCTTGACACCATTATGGTAGCAGACTCACTTTGCCCTTTTTAGATTTTTAAATGACTTCTATTCGCTAGGCATCGTTATTATATCATTCTACCTCGGCTACTTTTAGTGTTTTAAAGGAGGGTTTTTCCCTTGACACCATTATTGTAGCAGACTGACTTTGCCATTTTTAGTTATTTAAATGACTTCTTTTCGCTAGGCACCGTTATTACATCAAACTCCCTCGGCTATTTTTAGTGTTTTAAAGGAAGGTTTTTCCCTTGGCACCATTAGTTTAGCAGACTTACTTTGCCATTTTTAGATTTTTAAATGACTTCTTTTCGCTAGGCACCGTTATTACATCAAACAACCTCGGCTATTTTTAGTGTTTTAAAGAACGGTTTTTCCCTTGACACCATTATTGTAGCAGACTCACTTTGCCATTTTAGTTTTTTAAATGACTACTTTTTGCTAGGCACCGTTATTACATAAAACTCCCTCGGCTATTTTTAGTGTTTCAAAGGACGGTATTTCCCTAGCCACCATTATTGTAGTATACTCACTTTGCCATTTTTAGTTTTTTAAATGACTTCTTTTCGCGAGGCACCGTTATTATATCATACTACCTCGGCTATTTTTAGTGTTTTTAAGGACGGTTTTTTCCATAGGCGCCATTATTACAGCAGATTCCGTTGGATAATTTCAGTATTTTAAGGATGGTTTTTCCCACGGCACCGTTATTACAGCAGACTCCCTGGGCTATTTGTAGCTTTTTAAAGTACGGATTTTCCCTAGGTACCGTTATTACAGCAGACTCCCTCAGCAATTTTTTGCGTTTTAAAGTACGGCGTTTCCATGAGCACCGTTATAAGAGGAGACTCTCCGGCCATTTTAATTTTGTTAAGGACTGTTTTTTCCTAAGCACCATTGTTACAGCAATCTCTCTCGGTCATTTTTAGAGTTTTAATTCACGGATTATCCCTAGGCACCGTTATTACAGCAGAATCACTCGGCTATTTTTCAGCATTTAAAGGACGGTTTTTACCTAGACACCGTTATTACAGCATACTCTCTCGGCCATTTTCAGCATTTTGAAGGACGGTTTTTTCCTAGGCACCGTTATGACAGCATATTCCATAGGTCAATTTTAGCTTTTTAATTTAAGATTTTTCCCTAGTCACCTATATGAGAGCATACTCCCTCGGCTATTTTTAGCGTTTTAAAGTACAGCTTTTCCCTAGGCACAGTTATTACAGCAGACTGTTATTTTTGTGTTTTAAAGGACGGCTTCTCCGTTGACAGCATTATTACAGCAGATTCCTTCGGTCATTTTTAGTGTTTTAACGGTTTTTCCCTTGACACCATTATTGTAGCAGACTCAGTTTGCCATTTTTAGTTTTTTAAATGACTTCTATTCGCTAGGCACCGTTATTACATCAAAATCCCTCGGCTATTTTTAGTGTTTTAAAGGACGGTTTTTCCCTAGGCAACATTATTGTAGCAGACTCACTTTGCCATTTTTAGTTTTTTAAATGATTCTATTCGCTAGGCACCGTTATTATATCATACTACCTCGGCTATTTTTAGTGTTTCAAAGGACGGTTTTCCCTTGACACCATTAATGTAGCAGACTCACTTTGCCATTTTTAGTTTTTTAAATGACTTCTTTTCGCTAGGCACCGTTATTAAATCATACTCCCTCGGCTATTTTTAGTGTTTTAAAGGACGGTTTTACCCTTGACATCATTATTGTAGCAGACTTACTTTGCCATTTTTATTTTTTTAAATGACTTATTTTTGCTAGGCACCGTTATTAAATACAACTCTCTCCGCTATTTTTAGTGTTTTAAAGGATGGTTTTACCCTTGACACCATTATTGTAGCAGACTGACTTTGCCATTTTTAGTTATTTAAATGACTTCTTTTCGCTAGGCACCGTTATTACATCAAACTCCCTCGGCTATTTTTAGTGTTTTAAAGGAAGGTTTTTCCCTTGGCACCATTAGTTTAGCAGACTTACTTTGCCATTTTTAGATTTTTAAATGACTTCTTTTTCGCTAGGCACCGTTATTACATCAAACAACCTCGGTATTTTAGTGTTTTAAAGAACGGTTTTTCCCTTGACACCATTATTGTAGCAGACTCACTTTGCCATTTTAGTTTTTTAAATGACTACTTTTTGCTAGGCACCGTTATTACATAAAACTCCCTCGGCTATTTTTAGTGTTTCAAAGGACGGTATTTCCCTAGCCACCATTATTGTAGTATACTCACTTTGCCATTTTTAGTTTTTTAATGATTTTCTTTTCGCGAGGCACCGTTATTATATCATACTACCTCGGCTATTTTTAGTGTTTTTTAAGGACGGTTTTTTCCATAGGCGCCATTATTACAGCAGATTCCGTTGGATAATTTCAGTATTTTAAGGATGGTTTTTCCCACGGCACCGTTATTACAGCAGACTCCCTGGGCTATTTGTAGCTTTTTAAAAGTACGGATTTTCCCTAGGTACCGTTATTACAGCAGACTCCCTCAGCAATTTTTTTGCGTTTTTAAAGTACAGAGCACCGTTATAAGAGGAGACTCTCCGGCCATTTTAATTTTGTTAAGGACTGTTTTTTCCTAAGCACCATTGTTACAGCAATCTCTCTCGGTCATTTTAGAGTTTTAATTCACGGATTATCCCTAGGCACCGTTATTACAGCAGAATCACTCAATATTTTTCAGCATTTAAAGGACGGTTTTTACCTAGACACCGTTATTACAGCATACTCTCTCGGCCATTTTCAGCATTTTGAAGGACGGTTTTTTCCTAGGCACCGTTATGACAGCATATTCCATAGGTCAATTTTAGCTTTTTAATTTAAGATTTTTCCCTAGTCACCTATATGAGAGCATACTCCCTCGGCTATTTTTAGCGTTTTAAAGTACAGCTTTTCCCTAGGCACAGTTATTACAGCAGACTGTTATTTTTGTGTTTTAAAGGACGGCTTCTCCGTTGACAGCATTATTACAGCAGATTCCTTCGGTCATTTTTAGTGTTTTAACGGTTTTTCCCTTGACACCATTATTGTAGCAGACTCAGTTTGCCATTTTTAGTTTTTTAAATGACTTCTATTCGCTAGGCACCGTTATTACATCAAAATCCCTCGGCTATTTTTAGTGTTTTAAAGGACGGTTTTTCCCTAGGCAACATTATTGTAGCAGACTCACTTTGCCATTTTTAGTTTTTTAAATGATTCTATTCGCTAGGCACCGTTATTATATCATACTACCTCGGCTATTTTTAGTGTTTCAAAGGACGGTTTTCCCTTGACACCATTAATGTAGCAGACTCACATTGTCATTTTTAGTTTTTTAAATGACTTCTTTTCGCTAGGCACCGTTATTACATCAAACTCCCTCGGCTATTTTTAGTGTTTTTAAGGACGGTTTTTCTCTTGGCACCATTAGTGAAGCAGACTCACTTTGCCATTTTTAGTTTTTAAATGACTTCTTTTCCCTAGGCAATGTTATTATATCAAACTCCCTCGGCCATTTTTAGTGTGTTAATGGACGGTTTTTCCCTTGACACCATTTTTGTAGCAGACTCACTTTGCCATTTTTAGTTTTTCAAATGACTACTTTTCGCTAGGCACCGTTATTATATCAAACTCCCTCGGCTATTTTTAGTGTTTTAATGGACGTTTTTTCCCTTGACACCATTATTGTAGCAGACTCACTTTGACATTTTTAGTTTTTTAAATGACTTCTTTTCGCTAGGCACCGTTATTACATAAAACTTCCTCGGCTATTTTTAGTGTTTTTAAGGACGGTTTTTTTTCCTTAGACACCGTTATTACAGCTGTCTCTATCAGCCATTTTTACGTCTTTTTTCTTGGCGTCCTTTTCCTACTCACCATTATTACAGTTGACTTCCTTGACCATTTTTCATGTTTTAAATTACGGTTTTTCCCTATCACCGTTATTACTCATACCCCCTCACTAAAAATGGCCGAGGCAGTCTACTTTATTCAACGGTGCCCTGGCGAAAACGTCCTTTTCAAACATCGAATTTTTGCGTGTACGAATGTGAATGGTTTCTTTGTTTACTTTTGATATTCATACTCTAGAAGCGATGTTTAACTTAAAGGCGAGATCATCACACGAGGCTGAGACACACGACACACGACTCCAGTCTCAAAAGTTTAGTATACATTTTGCCTCATGAGGCAGAAAGGACAACACGGAACAATATTTTAATGAAGCAAAATATGTTTTTTTTTCAAATTTTGATGAACAAGTCAAACAATGTTAACAATTCCAAAAACGAAGCAGAAAAATAATTTCTTTAATAAGCAAATTATTCTAAGAAGCATCTATTCGATTCCGACATGATCTGAACAAACAGAAAACCTTACAATGTTTCGGCTATCACTTAAACTTCCATCAATCTTTTTCATTTGAACATTTTAAATTTATTTTTTGAAATTTAATTTGCTGGAAAGTGTGGCATATTCAATATTAATTAGCGAATTTAATATTATTAATGAATGGAAATTTTCTGTCGTATTTTATTAAAATTATTTTATGACAAAAGAAAAATAGCTTTACATGACCAGAAATTGTTTCGAGAAACAAAAATAAAAGAACAAAAAATAAAATACGTTTAATAAAAATATCTTGAAATAATTGAAAAGGCATAAATGACATATTCGTTACATTGTGAAATTCAAATCTGTCAGAATGTAGAAACAGCCCACATTTTTGATAATAAAATAAATAAAAGCAACAACAGAATGGTCATTGGGCGAATAACAACAAAAGAATATGCCTTAATGTTTTCCTAATATTTATACCGTTCCTTAAAGTAAACAATTGTCATCTTTTTATTAATAACTTTTACATTTTCCAAGCATAGCTTAGATGTGGCACAAGGCCGAATGTATGGGGCATCTAGTGAGAATCGAACTCACTTTTCAGTAGTAACTGATCTAGCAAGACAAGCTTGCTAATCAATACACCACGCCGAGGTGCCCTACGTACCCTTATTGTATCTACGAAGCCTTACCAACATGATTTGGTATCTTAAATAACAGAGAAATTAAAAGAACAAGTCACTTCAAATAAAGTTTAATACATACATACATATATATATATATATATATATATATATATATATATATATATATATATATATATATATATAAGGGCTTTGACTTTTTGTAGAATAATTGATTTCCTGTACCATAATTCGATGATCTTTTGCTAAAATACGATTCATGGTTTTAATTCAGTTTATTTTCTTTTAAATATCTCCCTCGCAACACAAAAGCGTATATAAGTAGTAGTACTATAACCTTTTTTAACCTTCTAGAACTTTATAGAATCTTCTAGTACTTGTTTTTGTTTATTTATAAGTTTGTGTGTTATGCTATAGCTATAAACTTAAAAAAAGTACGTTAAACTACATAAGTACTATCCAATTAAATCATTAACAAATTGAAAAATAAAACTTCTGCAAGTTTGTAATTATTGTTAATTTGTAAGGCTGTATGTTACGTTATCGCTCTGAACTATTAAATACGTTAAAATCCGATTACATCATTAAGAAATTGGAAGTTTCTGAAAATTTTTAATTTTCACCCTTAATATGTATAAGGTAAAATCAAATTTTCGGTTTGGGTGTGATATTTTTCAAGAACTAAAACAAAAACTTTTTCATTACTTTTGAACAAAATTTCTTCGATTTATCACACAGGAACATAGAGTAACAAAAACATCATAACCTTAATGTGTATACACATAGAGGTATGTATATAAATATATATGTTTAAATAACGTTGATTGTAAAAGTTCACTTTTGCGCAGTAAGATATACCGCGGTTAGAAAAATGTTTTATATTTTCTCATCAGCAGCATCGTTTCACGCATGCGCCGCCGGTTCATTCGCTTGATACGGCGCTGGCCAGTTGAAGTCGGGCCGCTGACTGTGACGTAACTTCTGTCACGTCAGGCCGGTCTTAGTCAGATGAGTTTATCATAAATAACATCCTTAATCATCGTTTTTAACAGGCGATACCGTTGCATCATCGCATACCGTTTCGATTCTTCGTATGAATCTTCAAGTTGCTGCACTAAATGCGCAATTATGGACATCTTGCGACGATAGTTTTTGATCTGCTCCGATAAGAGAGTGTTTTCCTCAATCAGTTCTTGGCGGGTCATCTCTGCAATGAAAAAAGATAAAGAGACAACTCAATATCAACTAAAATCGGAAAATGGAATCATCAACAGCGAAAAGAAGATAATCGTTTTTTTTTTTGTTTTCTTTTCTTTTCTTTTCTCTTTAAGTCTGTTTCTTTCATTTTAAAAATAATTTCGAATTGAAAATCATATTTCGATGTCAATTCGTTTATAAAAACGTTTATATATATATATATATATATATATATATATATATATATATATATATATATATATATATATAGAGAGAGAGAAAAGCGAAAGGGGATAGAGTGAGAAAGAGAGTGAGAGGCGATAGAGAAAAAGAGAGAAAGCGAGAGAGTGGGATAGTGAGAGAAAGAATTTGTTAACTTGTTCGTTCACGCATTATTCCGATATATCTAATCTTATGGCAATAAAAGGAAGGATTTCTTTTAATACAGTTCTTATTTTTCGCTTGGTCGCATCAGATAGTTTGGAACCAATTGGAGAGAAATCGAAATCATATGAAATTCTTTTAGCATTCCAATGCGGGTGTTCTGATATACTGTGGCAACCAAATGATCCAATCCAATTAGAAAAAAAAACTGTAGAGAAATTTATCGGTAAAATCAGGAAGAGACAGTTTTAATTTGGGGGGCACATCATGAATTTTTTCAATTCACCCCAAGCAAGGCAATAATGCCTTTAAGACGCAATGGATTACCGGCAGTGTAAGACAACGAGAAGATTTTAGAAGGAACTGAAAACCCAATCCTAAACATGAAACAAGGGATAAACCTCTACTCTTATTCAAAAGACTGAGGAAGATCATGAACCGGACGATAGGAGATTCAGAGTCCTCTTCAGTCTTTTGAAAAGGGTCAGAGGTTTATCACATGTTTTCTGTTTAGGATTGAGTTTCTGGTTGCTTCTAAACAAAGACACGGAGATTTTAACACAAACAAGACATACTGAAAGCCAGAACACATTGAGTAATATAAAAGGGTGGTGGATTCCAAAAAGAAAGAGGAGGGTAGACAGGAAGATGTGGAGAGCTATGATCGCCCACGTTATAAAAGAATATGCAAGACTCGTATGCATATACATACAGTGGGAGTTTGGGATATATATATATATATATATATATATATATATATATTTATTTGGATTGATGAGTTTGTAACCCCAACGATTACGCTTTTGCGATCGTCAGAGTTTGTCTGACGATCGCAAAAGAGTGAAACCTAGGGTTTACAAACTCACATCAATCCAACCAAATATGTTAGCTCTATCTCTGATATTGAGCGCTTTCTAATAAGTACTGCGCATATAATATATTATATATATATATATATATATATATATATATATATATATATATATTTTTATTCATATTTATATACACACACTATTCACACATATATATTATGAAATGGGCAAAGTCCGACAATGTATCTCAATAAACTTAATAATACCTCGAACAAAATTGACAATAATAGTGTACGTCAAATAAATCTAATACTATTAACTTATACTATTGTAACCAAATGCATAATAATTAGAAACATGATGAAACAACACTCAAAAACATAATAGGTGGAAATGTTAAACCCATTAATAATAATAAGCAAGTTAAGCTCATCATATATTATAAAAAAATGTAAAACAATTGACCTCATAGCCTCCAATAAGCCTGCAACTACGTAATTAAATCCGCTACAAAATAAACAATTTAGTGTATCAACTTACAGGTCCATTCAGAGATTGTATCTCAGATACTAATAATAAACCCACAACATACATTGGTTTTGCTACAACCACCTTCTCCCGTAAACTCACCTGTCACCTTTCTGATCTCAGTTCCATTAAACGGCTGTTATTCCGATATCGTCGCATAGCAAACATCTATGTAAAAAAAAACAACAAAAAAAACAAAATTCCATCTTTTACGGTGAAAATCTCAGTTGTACAGTCCAAATAACCATCCTGATGATGGCTCATGTGAGTCGAAATCTTAGACCGATGAACAACACAATAAAGAAATATCCAAACGTTGGAATGTTTTTGTTTATATTTTCTCCTGAAATTCAAGCCAATATACGAAGCTTGGAACGGCCCCTGATAAAATATAATAGACATTCGTTGGCTGTCATATTTAACAATGCATGTCTAAATAATAATAATTAGAATAATATCCATTACATTCACTTACGTACTAATACCATTGGGAAAGGTATGAATCCTCCTCAGGACAGACTCGGTTCTATAGGCTTGGATGACAACTGGTCAAGGACAACTATGCGGAGGGTCGTTTGGAGATCTTCTGGTACGTTGTGCGACATGGCTATGTATTTGGGTCTTCAAAAAGTGTGGTTGGTTCTGACCAAAGCCTTCACCAATATAATCAAAGCATATGTGCAAGTGTCTGGCTGTCGGTTCCTCGGAACTGAATTGCTTAACCCTCATACGTCGAAAAAATACTGACGGAGAGTCCAGTATATATATATATATATATATATATATATATATATATATATATATATATATATATATATATATATAAAGAAAGAGAGAAAAGCTGGAGGGGGGTAGAGAGAAAGAGAGTGAGAGGCGATAGAGAAAGAGAGAGAAAAGAGAGAAAGTGAGAGAGTGGGATAGGGAGAGAAAGGAGAAGGAGGAAAGAGCGGAAGGAGGTAGAGAGAGCGAAAGAGAGAGGAGGATAGACAGAGAGAGAAAGAGGAAGAAGGTATAGGAGAAATAGAAATAGAAAGAGAGAGAACAGACACACACACACATTATATATATATATATATATATATATATATATATATATAGAGAGAGGGGAGGGGGGATAGAAAAGAGGAAGAGAGAGAGAGAGAGAGAGAGAGAAAGAGAAGGAGAGAGAATGTGGCAAGTGCAATCGAGCGAACCGAGTTCAAATCCCCGCCCAGGGAGTTGCATTAACTTCGCAAAAAAGCCTTTGACAATGGATATGGATCCATCACCTCTCCCTTCAACTATAGGTTAAATATTAAAGAGAATTAGGCTGTCTAACCAGTGCAGGAGTAGTTCAACACTGGATGCAAAATCGTGGTGAAGGCTGTGAGAAAATCAATCCCCTATCTTTCGAGAAGCCCTCGAGATATGAAAAAAAAAGGAAGAAAAAAAAAACGTGGCAACCATCGACAACGCGAAAACACGGTACTTGAATTAATCGACAGAAAATACAATGCATGAACATAGACAAAACTTTATCAACAGAAAAACTAAATGCTGTTCCTACACAGGGTATGTTACTTGTTTCCTTGGATAACAAAAAAAAAAAAATGATTGAAACCGTAGGAAAAAAATAAAAAAAGTATAATTTTAAAACTCTCCCTTCCCTCTCTAAACTCAACCATGTCTCTCACACTATTCCTCACCACCCTCTATGTCAACTTATATAAGCTTAATACTGCCCATCAAAAGTGTAAATTTTAAATTCATTTTTCGTTTCACCTTTTGAAAGTGAAATCTGAAGATCCAGAAAAAATAAAATTCTCCGGTGAAATAAATTATTACAATGGATCCTTAAAGTGGTCTGTTTTTCTTTTAAATTATATATATATATATATATATATATATATATATATATATATATATATATATATATATATATATATATATATATTATGAAATGGATTAAGTCCGACAATTATTTAATACATTTTTTGTTTATACGTTGCTATTGTTGATACAATATTTTTAAGTAAATGCGCTCTTCTCATAAAAATCGAACCTGTAACCCCTATCATATATGCTGACGCCTATTTACTACGAAATTTCTCGAACATTCAGGCTGGTGAATGTAATTAATACTGTTTAATTAAAAAAAAAAAACAGAACATTTAATAATTAGCATCTGAATACGAACAAGAAACTGAACCAGATCATGTATTAATGCTACTTGAAACAAATTTGCATTATCTCGGTGAAAGGGCAGAGAGCATAGACAGCTTGCAACAACAATTTGGCTCCATACGTCTCTACACACGTGCGAGTACGCGCGTAGATGCATATATATTTATTGCTTGAAATGTTATTATAGTGGACATTTCTTATTTGAAATAGACGCCCCAGTTTTATTTTAGTAAACATTTACTGTTGTTTGCAATTCTGGGATGAGGAGTTATCGTTATTTACATTAAAGATGAAGGCAATAGTCCGAATATAGTGTGTATTAGGTCTACCAGCGTACACATTCGAGGAATAAAATAAATAAAGTGTGTCCTCTGACAGGGATCGGACCATCGTCTTCCTTTGTCGAGGAAACTACCGTTTCATCCGGGATATATATATATATATATATATATATATATATATATATATATATATATATATATATATATATCGTTTGGTCCGCTATGGATAATCCCACTCGTTCACGAAGGACTTCAGATTAATGATCTTTTGTATTCTATTTTAAGGAAAACACAGCATTTTCGGATTATTTTTCTCGGGAACCCATATCTCCCGAGTTTCGTATTCGAAGCAGTTTCTAAACAATTAATGGATTTATTATATATATATATATATATATATATATATATATATATATATATATATATATATATATATATTACATTTTCTGTATATGCAGCTACGATAGGAGGTGACGAGACAGTTGTGCACAGACTGAGATAAAAAGAAACAAACTGTGACAGATAAGTAGAGAAATATAGATAAAAATATACAGAAGCAAGAAAAAAAAAGCAAGGCCCAGAAAGGGAGAATAAAAAAAATAAGTTGTAGAAAAAACAAAAAGACCGAAAAAGTGATGCAAAATGAAAGAGAGAAAAAATAGAATCCCAGCAGAGGATTCCATCTTAAAATGTATTGCATGGAAGATGGTGTCTGTTAACTTCCTGCCGTCTAATGTCTACTTACTTTCCAAAATTCCCCAAAAATACAATACCAAGTTGCTAGTATGTCTCTGATAATGTTGATCTTTAAAGGTGTTATTTGAAAACCAATCCACGTTTCTTTGTAATCCAAGACTCCTAAGTTTGGATAGATGCAACAGTCTTATAATCCGTGAGATTAAGAGGTTTGTCTATCACGGCGTCGATTACTCTGTGCAAAATCTTCATGCAAGCTGAGAGCAAAGCAACAAAACCGGCCATTTAATGTGCGCACACATACAAACGCAGATACACAGGCGCATGCTCGCACGCAAACACACGTATACGAACGCACACGCATGCGCGTCCTGAGTCTGACGACAAATTACGTCCGGCAGCAAAGACTTTGATGGGGAGATTGGAGATTTTGAGGAGCGTGGGACCCCCTCTTAATTGCCGTTCTTCTCATGTTCACACTGAACCGAGGACGTACCACCCGTTCGGGACACAACCATGTGCGAATAGAAAGCATGAAAGGCTAAAAATATACATTTCATAGTAAGAATACCAGCAATATATTTTCATAGTAAATAAAATATTACCAGCAATACATTTTTTGCAAAATGCTCCAAAGACAACTAAATTTTGGCATTAAATGACCCATAAGGTCTTGATATGCCGTTAAACAAACACATACACGCAAGAAAACAGAAATACACGCACTCGCACACACACACAATCACCCCTACACACACACAAACACACGAATACACATACACACGCACACATATGAATATATAAGAGTGGACATTGAGGCTAAGATCGAGTTGCAACAATGTGTTTCATACTTGAACACCTGGATTTTCATAGACTGCAGATTGTGTTCAAGCATGAAACAGACTGTCGCGATTTGGTGTTGATCTCGGTGTCCGTTCTTATATTTACACAGGTGCACCGGAAGATTTTAAAAAAAAGGTTGTCTACGAATCTCTCGAGTTTGGCTGCTGTACATAACGTCAATCAACTTAGTGACAAAATTTATAATTGGATTAATCATATATATGGTGGACTCTCCCATATATATATATATATATATATATATATATATATATATATATATATATATATGGTGGACTCTCCGTCGTATTCGACATATGAGGGTCAAGCAGCTCAGTTCTTAGGAACCGATAGCCCAGATGCCAGCACATATGATTTGATTATTGTAGTGAAGGATTTGTGCAGAACCAACCACAATTTTTGAAGGGCCGAATACAGAGACCTGGTGCGCTACGTACCGCAAGGTCTCCAAACGACCCGCCTCAGGGTTTTGAACTCAGAGGTGTCCTTCTCCTAGACCAGTTGCCATCCAAGGCTATAGAACCCAGCCTGTGCTGCTATTTATCCAGTGCTGGAGAGAGAAGAGGAGGATTCATACCGTAATGGATTCGACTGGTTCTTCAATCCGAGTCGCTATACACTACTCCACTGTGCCTCTTCAATCGTATATATATATATATATATATATATATATATATATATATATATATATATATATATATATATATATATGTATATAAATAAAAATTAAGAACAGCAAGATATATAATCCGGTGTTCTTATAGATATTTTTTATTTTTACAAAATAGTGCTCAATGTAAATTTACAGAGCATTAATATTATAAATCAATTGATAAATTCGTGGTTTTTAGCTTCCATTTTTGAAAATGGTTAGAACTTTGTAGCGAAAAAAAACATATTTTAAATCAGTTGATTTATAATATATATATATATATATATATATATATATATATATATATTTACCATAAAGATCCGTTTAGGTGAAAACTAGGTAGGTTGTTCCTAGTTAATTAGGATTTATTTTATTTATCTCAGCTCTACTTACCGTATTGAGCACTCTACATTTTAGCTGTTTTACAAGCGTGGTTTTTTTCTTTGGACTAAAAACTTAAGGAAGTGGAAGATTTGTTTCGCTCGGTTCAGATGTTTCTATTTTTTTTTCCAATTTTTTTCTTCGGGTACTAATTTGTTTTGATATACTTACAAGTTGTGCCATCCCAGGTTTTTTCCAATCGAGTATTACTATTAGTATATATATATATATTTAGTAATATCCCTCAGAGAACGAAAACGTGTTGGCTTGTCTTTATATATATATATATATATATATATATATATATATATATATGTGTGTGTGTGTGAAATACATATTTAAAATATAAATTAACATAAATAGTAAAAACTATATATATGGTAAATATAGAAAATATATATATATATATATATATATATATATATATATATATATATATGATATATAGTGCTGGTGTTAATAAAACAGTGCTCAATGTAATATAACAGAACTGTTAAATATATATTAATTCAATATATATATATATATATATATATATATATATATATATATATATATATATAAAATATTGCAAAAAGTGAGTGCTCCACTATTTATTTACCTCATGAATAGCAATATTTAAATTTGACAGTCAGTTTTCAATCACCCCTGACAACAATTATGTTCGTACATGAAATTCAAACTTGTGCTGCCTCCAGGGAACAAATTTCATATGTATGTATGTATGGATGTATGTATGTATTTATGTATTATTATTATTATTATTATTATTATTATTATTATTACTAGTAGTAGTAACTAAAAATCTTGAGGTCGACATGTACGGCAGTTCGACTTGTACGGCAGGTCGACTTGCACGCCGCAATTTACTATTAACTCTCGGGTAAACTGTCTGAAATCTGCGCTTTCGACTCGAGTATAATGCGAATCTGTGCCTACTTTTGTAAGTCGTGTAAAGCACACACAAACATGCACACACACATGCACGCACGCACACACACGTACACACACACACACAGACAGATATAGCGGTGAGCAGCCAGTTTATGCCAATATATAATTCAAGGCGAATGGCCATAACAGACAAAAAACAAAGAAATCGGCAATGGGCATTTCGGCTATTTTTTTGACAATTTGCCTTTTTGCCAGAAGAAATGTGTTCATCGTATATTTATTAGTAAAAAATGACCATTGAGTGAAGACGTTAATATTGTAACGTCAAGGATTACTGTTAAAATGGTTATGATGAATGAGGTGTGTGATAGGAATGAAAGAGGAGGTGGTAGGAAGTAAAGATTATGAGGATAAGGAGGATAGATAACCATTGACCCTTGACATGAAGAGGTTAAGATTGTAGTGTTGAGGGTTACTGTTAAAATGTTTATGATGAATGAGGTGTGTGATAGGAATGAAAGAGGAGGTGGTAGGAAGTGAAGATTATGAGGATAAGGAGAATAGATAACCATTGACCCTTGACATGAAGAGGTTAAGATTGTAGTGTTGAGGGTTACTGTTAAAATGTTTACGATGAATGAGGTGTGTGATAGGAATGAAAGAGGAGGTGGTAGAAAGTAAAGATTATGAGGATAAGACGGATAGATAACGATTAATATATTATAGTGTTCATGTAAGCATCCAGTAACGCTTCTTTGGAAAAATGCTCTTCGCTGGGATCTTTCTTCCTACATTTGCACTACAGAGAAAACATTCCAACTGTAATGATCTGAATAGGTCGAACTAAAGTTTTGATTGAAACAAATCTGAACATTTGCCATGGAAATAGCTATAAAGCAGCGAGAGTCTTAGATGTAAAGGTCTGAACTGGTGGAACTAATTACTGTAGCACGTCTGAACATTTGCCATGGAAATAGGGATAGAGTAGAGAAAGTCTTAGATGTAAAGGTCTGAACTGGTAGAACTAAGGAATGTAGCTCGTCTGAACATTTGCCATGGAAATAGCGATAGAGTATAGAGAGGCTTAGTTGTAAAGGTCTGAACTGGTGGAACTAAGGAATGTAGGTCGTTTGAACATTTGCCATGGAAATAGCGATAAAGTAGTGAGTGGCTTCTACGTTGCGTCACTGGGAAAAATCTCAAAATAAAAATAAAAATTTTGTATTCTTAAGTTACTTTTCATCTTTCCGGCTTCGGCTGGGGGGTTTGACAATTAATGGATCGTTTCTTGGTGGAAGACTGAGATTCGATCAAGCTTTGACTAGCTTGGACTGGCTTCGGCCTGGACCTGTTAGGACAAGTTATGACCAGCTTTGACTAGGCTCTGACCAGCTTGGACAAGCTCTGACCAATATTTTGACCAGTGGCCTATGAGTGGAAACACTCGGGTCTCCCACGTTAATCGACCTTGTGTCATATCTTGATTTAGTGGGAATCAAGTAAATACCTTCATCCATGTTTTTCATCTCTGCACTTTTATTTCAAAAACGTTTACTTACTCTTTGTTCAAGACTGTCCCCCAATCTTTTTTTTCCTTTTGTTAATATATTTTCCTTCTCTTTTGTAAAAGGTTCGAAAGATCTTCAATGGCAGGGAATTAATGGTCAATAGAAACCTGAAAGAAGTCTTGGCTTTGGATGACGGTGGATACATAAAAAGGATGGAGTTCACTGGACCAGAATTTGAATGAAACCAAAAGGAATAGCTTAACCAATCGCTATTCAAGACAGTACGTCACGTCTGAGTACTGCATCAGAATCTCTGCCTCATTTTTAGATTCTTTACCAGGCTGATATTTCGAACATACAACACCCAGATTCTAATATGATTGGACTCTGTTTTCTTTCCTTCCACTTACCTTTCAAATTTATTCTCGCGTTTTCTCTTAAGTAAGTTTTTAGTTCTAAAATATCTCAAAATAACGTAATGAGCTTTCTGTCACCCTAAAAGTACTTTTGATGCACAAAGCAATATTTTCGCAATTCTTCAAAATTCTTCAAAATTCTTCAAAATTCTTCAAAATTCTTCAAATCGTGGACCTTTTTTTGCACAGCTTGCATTAGCTGTTTGCGTTGCTTTCTCTGAAATATTTTCTCTATTTTAAATCTACATTTGTGCTTCAGTTTCTGTCAGATTTGTTTATTTCACTGCTTCGTCCAGGGTATGACGATAAACTTACATCCGCGTCCAGGGTAAGACGATAAACTACGTCCGCGTCCAGGGTAAGATGATAAACTACCTCCAACAGCAAGGCCTCTGATCAGGAGTTTTTGAGGAGCGTGGAACCACCTCTTAATTGCTGGTGTTCCCAGGTCCACCTTGACCGGGGGTGGTAACACCTGTTAGGGTCCCAGCTATGGGCAAATAGTTAACCCTCAAACCTAGATCTCGTCCTGGGTATGACAATAAACAACATCCGCGTCCAGGGTAAGATGATAAACTACCTCCAACAGCAAGGCCTCTGATCAGGAGTTTTTGAGGAGCGTGGAACCACCTCTTAATTGCTGGTGTTCCCAGGTCCACCTTGACCCGGGGTGGTAACACCTGTTAGGGTCCCAGCTATGGGCAAATAGTTAACCCTCAAACCTAGATCTCGTCCTGGGTATGACAATAAACAACATCCGCGTCCAGGGTAAGATGATAAACTACCTCCAACAGCAAGGCCTCTGATCAGGAGTTTTTTGAGGAGCGTGGAACCACCTCTTAATTGCTGGTGTTCCCAGGTCCACCTTGACCCAGGGTGGTAACACCTGTTAGGGTCCCAGCTATGGGCAAATAGTTAACCCTCAAACCTAGATCTCGTCCTGGGTATGACAATAAACAACATCCGCGTCCAGGGTAAGATGATAAACTACCTCCAACAGCAAGGCCTCTGATCAGGAGTTTTTGAGGAGCGTGGAACCACCTCTTAATTGCTGGTGTTCCCAGGTCCACCTTGACCCGGGGTGGTAACACCTGTTAGGGTCCCAGCTATGGGCAAATAGTTAACCCTCAAACCTAGATCTCGTCCTGGGTATGACAATAAACAACATCCGCGTCCAGGGTAAGATGATAAACTACCTCCAACAGCAAGGCCTCTGATCAGGAGTTTTTGAGGAGCGTGGAACCACCTCTTAATTACTGTTATTCCCAGGTCCACCTTGACCCGGGGTGGTAACACCTGTTAGGGTCCCAGCTATGGGCAAATAGTTAACCCTCAAACCTAGATCTCGTCCTGGGTATGACAATAAACAACATCCGCGTCCAGGGTAAGATGATAAACTACCTCCAACAGCAAGGCCTCTGATCAGGAGGTTTTGAGGAGCGTGGTACTACCTCTTTATTGCAATTAATTGAAAAAAATATTACCAGCAATACGTTTTTGTAAATAAAATTACCAGCTATACATTTTTGAGGAAAAAATATTACCAGAAATAGATTTTTGACAAAACAAAATATTACCAGGAAAAAAAGTTGTCGGCATTAAATAAGCCACTGAGGTTGATATGCCGTAAAATAAAATAAACCAAACCAATCTAAACCAAAAAATACATATTCTATTCATACAAAATCTATTCTAAAGCTCTTTTCGGCATTAAATGACACATTTAGGTGTTGATATGGCGTAAAACAAAATAAACCAAACCAAACCCTCCTACAAGTTTTAGATTATTATTATTTTTAATTAAGTCTTTTTTTATTAGAAGTAGTTTTAACAAATCTTATGAAAGGTTTGGATAAATTATCTTCAGTTGTTTTGTAATTGAGTTGGTATATATATATATATATATATATATATATATATATATATATATATATATATATGCTGTCTTTTCAAATCAGTTCATTTAAAGGAAGACTATGTTACTATTGTGGAATCTCCCACAACACAACCAGCCTTGCCTCTTTGTAGGAAATGCACTCTTCCTATCTGGTAAGCCAAATTCTAATTTCAGACAATATAACAAGTGTTCATTGGTCGATCACCTCCAATCTGGCTTGCTGATTGGTCGGTTCCGACCAATCGGGCCGCCTGCACGCGACCAATCTGTTTTCCCGCTCATATGCTGGGAGCCACTCAGCGATTATAAAAACCGAATACGTGTGAACCTTTCGACTAGTAGTTACCATCCGCCAAGATGTAACCTTCACCGACTCCCGTCTTGGTCATTGCTGACCAGACGTTAAAGGCAATTACCAACTTTAGACAAGTCAGTAACAGCACCACAGAGAATTGCTAACTTACTCCACGTCGTTCGAAACCAGACTTTGCCGCCAAAAAACATCTCAACGCTGACTTGCTAATAATTCAACTCTACCATTTCTATGGACATTATTTCTTAGATATTGCTTACCTAAAGTAAATTACATTTACTATCTATTAAGTAAACATCTACATGTGAACGACCTTAAAAATATTATAGTGAAAGGTAAATTACTTCTTAAGAACTTTCTGAACTCTTACAAGAAAGACATTCTGAAACCTAAAACATCATACACATTTGCCAACATAACACATATCTATATTCTATTTGTACATCACTTTGAATCGCATATAACTGTTTTATCAGTTTCTAATGTCTTATTCTTAATATGAACTCTGGTACAAATATTCCAAGTTAAAGGGACACAACTCTGTCCTATCCTTTTGTGTATATTGTACGTCAACATAAATAAATTTATTGTTACGTTATAAAACAATTAAGTTGAATTTTGTATTTTATTTTGATGTTAGTGGAAATAGTTAATTGACATGCAACCTATTCTCAACAAATATTACCACACAATTAACCCACCCACTACACTATTTACAATAATATATTTTGATTCATTAAGTTTGTTAGAACGGTCCACTTTTCCTTCTTCAAATATTTTCTACTTTAGTTCCTACTTTAGTGTTAGCTTATTATCATTTTGTTTTTGAATTCATTAATTCTATTAATGTTTTAGAAATAGATTCCAAAAATATTATGTTAAGTTTGGATTAATTCTCCCCAATTGTACTTGTGATTGTTTTAATAGCTAGAATAACAATATATTTTGATTAGTTGGTCCTGTCATCTATTTGAAATCATCCTATTTCGCTATTATTTTTTTCCTCTCAGAATATCTGCCATTTTTCTTTCTCGTAATCTAAAGAGTGAAAGAGAGACAAGGGAAAACAACCCGTGACATACCTCACGAACTTATGTGAATAACAGAACGTAGTCTGGGGGAGGAAGCAGAGGGAAGGAACTTGTTGCGAGTTGCAAGGGATAAGAAAGAGGTGGAGAGCCATGATCGCCTACGTCCTGAAACGTCATGGCACATAAAAAGAAAGAAATCTAAATTTCTTTAGATTTTTTTTTTTAGCTCAGACCTTCTTCATCGCAGTAACGACTATCGTTTGATACAATCGACACACCTTTAATCTATTCATTTCTGTCTATCAGTTTACCATAGTTAAGTGTAATTAATAAAAGTCTCAACAAACGGAATTGAAAAGAGACACGTTCTAATATATAATGACCACCTTTTGACTTGATTTACTTTCATTTCGACTTACGTTTCAAATTTTCCTGCCGTGATTATCTTTCAAGTAAGTCTTGGTCCTTACATGTCTCAGAAGGACGTTGTTCTAATCTAGAAAAGGTTACTGAATGAGGAGTAACCAAAACAGAGGTTGGAAATTAAATGTTAATCTTTATAACATTAAGAAAATAAAATACTCGCCAGCGGCGTGAAGTAGGTAAACCACTGCTAATGATGGACTACTTAAATAACATATTACCCCTTCTTACAATATTGTCCAACATATTAATGAGGATTGGAACATAATAATTAGTGTTTATAGTTACGGTATATAACAGACGTGATGAACTTTTTGTCTGCCTAAAAGAAGTTTTGACACACAAAGTAATACTAATGTAAGTCATTCAAAAACAATTTCAGATTTATTTGCTTATTATGCATTTGCTATTTGTATCTATTTATCTCATTATTGTATAATAAAAGGTTTTTGATTTTATTTTAAATCTACATTTGGGCTTTATTTTCTCTCAACTTTGTTACAGTCCAATTTGGAGGTTAATGAAAAAAATAAACCAAACAAAACAAAACAAAAAACTTTATTTTTTTTTCACTACCATTTTTTCTTCCCGCCAGAATATCTGCCATTTTTCTTTCGCATAATCTAAATTTCTTTCGTTTTTTTTTTTTTAATTACACTTTTTTTTACCACAGTAACGACTATCGATTGATACAATCCACTATTGATTTTCGTGGATCAATTAGCCATAGTTATGTGTAATTGATAAAATTCTCAATAAACAGAATTAACAATGTTCTCAATAAACAATAATCAATGAAAGAAAAAAGAACCGGTCAAAATAATACGAAGCAATCAATATATATGCAAGTCAAAACTAGACAAAGCTAAAACTTCCCAAAAATAAGAATGACATTCATACGCAAAAGTGGTTAACGTGTTTTGACTTTAAAACATGAAAGAATATGAATATAGGAAAATGAGACTAAGAATTGCCATTTTTATGGTTAAGGAAAAATCCCAGGATGCATCTGTAGGATTTATCAGGAGGAAATGTTCTTAGCAGTCATTCCTATAAATTGTCACCAAGAATTTCAACAGCCAGTCTCACGGCGGTTATGCTCGTTAAACTCTCTGTCTTCGGGCGGGGAGGATCCTCAGACGAGGCTGTATCGAAGAGCAGCGTCTCGTCTCGGGGAAACAGCTACCTGACCCCGTTTCATACGGGATCTACGGAGAATTTTTGGCCGAGACTACGGGCTTGGATACCCCACATTAAATTCGGTCTTGTGCTATATCTGACAAGTGGAGCGGTTGGTAGATATCCCGAAGTTGGATATTCATTTTCTTGATTCACTTCTAGCAGTTGAATACTTCTTCTACATCTATACTTATATGTGTTGTTCTTGTCCTAAGTATTATCGTTCATTACCAAGCTTCGTGTAATTATTCTATTCAGTAACCTTCGCTAAGTTACAAAACCTGTTCAAGTTAACTTCCCCTCCTATACGTACAAACTACCCCTTAAAGTAACCCTTTACTTCGAGTGGCCCCGGGCATTGTGCATGTACATCATTTAAAACACAATTTAAATTTAACGCTTGATCCTTTTTTAGAGAATTTCTGCTTATAAGTTTGTGCGTTGTACAAGACAGATCATTTTATTGGCCAAATAAAATACACTGCCACAATTATTCATATTTCCCGGGGTCTCTTTCATATACCAGACCTAAGTTTTAATAAACATCCGTAGAACGGACAAAAATACCTCTTTTTGTCTACTGCATTCACGACTCGACTACAGCGTAGACGGCAGGTACTCTAAACCATGCTTAACATCACCAAACAGTAAGTCTTTCCTGCTACCGCTGCTTACAAGTAAATCATTCTTGTTTAAACGCATTGATAAAAGTCTTCTTACTTGAATCTAAACTATAAAAAAAGAATCTTATTTGTACAATTTTAAATTTGTGTCTAGAGATACTTAACATAAATTTATATACCTGATTTCTTTTGATATTGTTATAAAACGAATTTGTTGTTAAATATTCATTCTACCTTTCTTCATTCAAAACCATGTTCTTAACTGTATTAATAGTGATAGCAAATAATAAACTCGAGATTATGACGGCATAAAATAAATTTGAATGCATATTTAGGTTTCCTGTCTTTTTTAACTGACACATTGTTGTGTCGGAAACCTACCACCCCTCTTGAAGATGAACTTGTCTGCGTCTGTGAACAAAGACTTTAAATAGTGACATGTCAGTTGACATGACGGAAGACAGATAGACAGAGAGGGTAAGACCTCCTAGTCTAGCTGAGTCGTGATACAGTCTTTGACTGTAAGCGACGTCTATCGAACTCTCTGCCTTGAGCAGAGAGGAACCCGGATGAAGCTTTGCCGAAGGGCAAGGTTTCGTCCGGGGAGGTAGACAGGGCCTGAACCCGTCTAGGCGGGTTCAAAGGCCATATTTTTGGCCGAGCCTACGGGCTCGGAGATACCCACATTAAAACGGCCTTGTGCCATATTCAATCCTCGTGGGTGGATCGATAAATACTAAGACAGATAGACAGAGAAGTTCTTAGCTGAGCTAGTTATTGACTACTCAGGCGATTTCTGTACCTTTTTACCAACCTATTAAAATCCTTTTTATTGTTACGTGTTATTTGGCGTTTGTCTCTACTAACCCCAAATCAACATCATAACAAACATAAATGAGCATCAAATGCAATGGTAATATAGATTTCTTATAAGGAAACATTTTACATTCCATTTTCTCCGAATCTGCAAATCCTTGATGAGTTACGCTATTCTTTCTTTCCCTTCCCATCGGGCTGGGATCAAAGTTATAATATCTGTTCGCCTTATCTTTAATGATAATAGTAATATTAGCCGTTTCCTGATAAGGAAACATTCAACATTAATTGACCGAGTAGCCAGTACTACTATTGGTTGAAATTTAGTAAGGAAAATTTTGATTATGACATTAATTTCTCATAGAGTTGTGCTATTCATTTGAGAGACCTCTAGTGATGTGGTTTCTGTTACAGTTCTTTGCTTGTTGATTGTGTAGCGCCAGTGCACGTGATTAGAAGAAGAATGGGCCACTTTAAGACCTACAGCGTTTATTCATTCGAAACCATTTTTTTATCAATTATCTGAGAAAGGGTTGTATACATTTTTTTTATATATATATATATATATATATATATATATATATATATATATATATATATATATTTTTGAATCATTCATACAAAAAACAGATATAAAAGTTAATGATTTAAATGGCGAGAATACATCCTCGCAAACAAATTTAATAAAAAAGCATTAACCTCGAACCTGTATATGAATGTTATGATCCCTGTTTATAAATTCCAGTTGCATAAGGTCTTTTTTTAGTTTTTTACAAGCTTTCGTCTGTTCATACAGACATCTGCAGGTATGTAGCACATTTCTAAAAAACATTTTTCGGATTACATCTACTTTTTCGTTGTCCTGTTATTACCG
Source organism: Acanthosepion pharaonis (assembly GCA_903632075.3). NCBI lineage: Eukaryota > Metazoa > Mollusca > Cephalopoda > Sepiida > Sepiidae > Acanthosepion > Acanthosepion pharaonis. The sequence continues at coordinate 599,391 of CAHIKZ030001388.1, read as the reverse complement.
AGAAGTAAAAAACAAATCTATTTCCATACCTGAAGATGTCGGTATGAACAGACGAAAGCTTGTAAAAAACTTATGCAACTGGAATTTATAAACGGGGATCAAAACATTCATCTACAGGTTTGGGGTTAATGTAATTTATTAAATTTGTTTGTGAAGATGTATTCTCGCCATTTAAATCATTAAATTCATATCTGTTTTTGTATGAATGATTCATGTAATGTAAATTGAACTGCACTATACTTGATATTTGATATATATATATATATATATATATATATATATATATATATATATATATAATATATATATATATATTCCATACCAAGTCCAAATTCAGTTTTATGATTAAATACTAGAGGGATCCATAATTTCTTGTTGTTTTACTGCCAATAATATTCTTCCATCCGAATGGTTTCAGAAATCGAAGCTCATCAGATCGGGAAACGATTACCAAATCTTATATTGTTATAAAAATTTTTTTGATTCATTATGAATTGTAATCTCAAAAAAATTTATCTTTTCTTTTTATGGCGTGTTTAATAGATCTCTCTGCTCTATAGTGCATCTATAATAATAAAGTACAACGAATCCTAAACAAGCTGAATCCTAACAGGTGGGAGCAACTATTTTTTACCTTTTTGCTTCCTATCGCAAAAAAAATTTGTTTGGTCTAATGATAGCAGAGGAAAAAAAAAAAATTTAAACGTTTTATTAACGAGTTTGAAAAATGTCAAAACAAACAGTTAAAGAATTTATTTTCTTTTTTCATTATTCTCATAATTTAATAGACTTAAAAAGAACCTTACAATTCTATCCTGCCGCATAGTCACCAGAAGAATTTATGCCACATACTGTCCGAAAAAAAAGGCAGTGGAATATGCAAGTGGACTAAAAAAAATACAATAAATTATAAGTAAAGTCATTTGTTTTTTCAAAATTTAAACATGTTTGATTTAAGCTACAAGCAGTTTATAGAGTAAAAAGCAAAAACAAATTTGTTTTCTTTGTTAAAAAATGATGTTTTCTCTAATTGATGCCTTTTCCATTGCACAAAAATCCTTAACACGATAACCAAAGACAAATTACGGCAAATGTCCAATCGCCAACAAAAATGAATTTACCAAGGTATTTGGCAACTAACTGGAAAAGCTTTATTCAAAATTTTCGAAATTATTCAAAAGCTAGTCGATTCAACAAAGAACCTTATAATACATATCGCACATCCTAACCCTGTCTTTTTTGTCAATAGCAGATGAAGACGCATACGACATTTACGAGGGGCTGAATTTCGATAATGAAGAGGGTAATTTATTAATAAAAAAGTTTTCAAGATAAGGTTTTGGCTCGTAATAAATGGCTAATATAGTGATTATTTTTTTTTAGTTACGAGTTCAATCCTGTTGAAAACGAATGGGTCTTTTTTGAGCAGGACAAAATTGAACTCAGACGAGATATCGGTATTGAGTCTAACCAGCGTAATCCACCAAAATCTGCTATCAATCAAGGCAGGAGATCTCAGTTTTGAATAACTGAAAAGGACTGTGTCACCATCACAAACGAAATTTCTATAAAGCCATTATTTCAAATAACATTTAAATCCTCGATAATTTATTCTGAAGACACTTCAAGAGGAACTGATGTACATGGAGGAGGACTTACGTTTGTTGGTACAAGAGAAAGTAAAAATAAGTTGCAAAGGCATGTGGAGCATAAAAAATAATTGATAACTTGTGTTTAAATAAAAATTGATCTAGTTCAAAAACTTTGGTCTTTGCATTGGTTGGAGCAGAACTTTGTGATTGAAATATTTCCAGGACTAAAATAAGTATTAGACGAAATATTTTCAGACATTTAAAATTAACGTCTATTAACCACGTAGATCTTTTTTTAATATTTATCCCAATTATTTCTTGTACGATTTTTGTCCTGTTTTCTTCAGGTGGTTGGAATTTCAAAAATACATTTCCCTTTGGGCAGTGGAACGAGAACAGTATTTAACTTAAATAAATTTTCATTTCTAAAAATAGTAGAAAAATTCCGAGATATCCCTTCATACATGGGACTAAAATAAGAACGAAATATCCCAGTCTAACGAGAACCATTCTAAATTAAATAAAATAAATTTGTAATCCTTTGAAACAGGGAGAAATAACTGAGTGAAATAGACTATATTGTGAGTTCAATTCCTTGGAAAATAATAATTTGAGTTCAATCCAATGTTCTCCTTGGACAAGAGGAAACAGGGAGAGCAATAACTGAGCTAGGACTAAAAATAAGAACTAGACGAGATATCCCTAGACATGGGAAGGGAACGAGAACAGTCTAACCACGTAGATTAAATAAAGGGTTCATTTCAAATTTGTGACATAGTAATTGTGAGTTCAATCCCTGGGTCGGGCAGTGTATCCTTGGACAAGAGTGGAAACAGGGAGAGCAACAACTGAGCAGGACTAAAAATAAGAACTAGACGAGATATCCCTAGACATGGGCAGTGGAACGAGAACAGTCTAACCACGTAGATTAAATAAAGGGTTCATTTCGGAATTGGTGATATAGTAATTGTGAGTTCAATCCCTGGGTCGGGCAGTGTGTCCTTGGACAAGAGTGGAAACAGGGAGAGCAATAACTGAGCAGGACTAAAAATGAGAACTAGACGAGATATCCCTAGACATGGAACGAGTTGAACGAAACAGTCTTAAAAAATCTATCGTATTTCGATTAAATAAAGGGTTCATTTCAAAACAATTTGGAAACAGGGAGATAATAATTGAGATTAAAATAAAAGTACTGAGTTCAATCCCTGGGTCGGGCAGTCTGTAGATTAAATAAAGGGTTCATGGACAAGAATTGGAAACAGGGAGAAACAGGGAGAGCAATAACTGAGCAGGACTAAAAATAAGAACTAGACGAGATATCCCTAGACATGGCAAGTGGAACGAGAACAGTCTAACCACGTAGATTAAATAAAGGGTTCATTTCGGAATTGGTGAGATAGTAATTGTGAGTTCAATCCTTGGGTCGGGCAGAGTGTCCTTGGACAAGAGTGGAAACAGGGAGAGCAATAACTGAGCAGGACTAAAAATAAGAACTAGACGAGATATCCCTAGACATGGGCAGTGGAACGAGAACAGTCTAACCACGTAGATTAAATAAAGGGTTCATTTCGGAATTGGTGACATAGTAATTGTGAGTTCAATCCCTGGGTCGGGCAGTGTGTCCTTGGACAAGAGTGGAAACAGGGAGAGCAATAACTGAGCAGGACTAAAAATAAGAACTAGACGAGATATCCCTAGACATGGGCAGTGGGAATGAGAACAGTCTAACCACGTAGATTAAATAAAGGGTTCATTTCGAATTGGTGACATAGTAATTGTGAGTTCAATCCCTGGGTCGGGCAGTGTGTCCTTGGACAAGAGTGGAAACAGGGAGAGCAATAACTGAGCAGGACTAAAAATAAGAACTAGACGAGATATCCCTAGACATGGGCAGTGGAACGAGAACAGTCTAACCACGTAGATTAAATAAATGGTTCATTTCGGAATTGGTGACATGGTAATTGTGAGTTCAATCCCTGGGTCGGGCAGTGTGTACTTGGACAAGAGTGGAAACAGGGAGAGCAATAACTGAGCAGGACTAAAAATAAGAACTAGACGAGATATCCCTAGACATGGGCAGTGGAACGAGAACAGTCTAACCACGTAGATTAAATAAAGGGTTCATTTCGGAATTGGTGACATAGTAATTGTGAGTTCAATCCCTGGGTCGGGCAGTGTGTCCTTGGACAAGAGTGGAAACAGGGCGAGCAATAACTGAGCAGGACTAAAAATAAGAACTAGACGAGATATCCCTAGACATGGGCAGTGGAACGAGAACAGTCTAACCACGTAGATTAAATAAAGGGTTCATTTCGGAATTGGTGACATAGTAATTGTGAGTTCAATCCCTGGGTCGGGCAGTGTGTCCTTGGACAAGAGTGGAAACAGGGCGAGCAATAACTGAGCAGGACTAAAATAAGAACTAGACGAGATATCCCTAGACATGGGCAGTGGAACGAGAACAGTCTAACCACGTAGATTAAATAAATGGTTCATTTCGGAATTGGTGACATGGTAATTGTGAGTTCAATCCCTGGGTCGGGCAGTGTATCTTTGGACAAGAGTGGAAACAGGGCGAGCAATAACTGAGCAGGACTAAAAATAAGAACTAGACGAGATATCCCTAGACATGGGCAGTGGAACGAGAACAGTCTAACCCCGTAGATTAAATAAAGGGTTCATTTCGGAATTGGTGACCTAGTAATTGTGAGTTCAATCCTTGGGTCGGGCAGTGTGTAACTGGACAAGAGTGGAAACAGGGCGAGCAATAACTGAGCAGGACTAAAAATAAGAACTAGACGTTATATTCCTAGACTGGGTCAGTGGAACGAGAACAGTCTAAAAATACGTAAATATTAAATAAAGGAACAGTTTAACCACGTAATTTCTTTTCGTTGATCGATTTTGAGTTCAATTGAGGAAGCCTTGGACAAGGAAACAGGAAGAGCAATAACTGAGCAGGAAAAAAATAAGAACTAGACGAGATATCCTAGAATGGGCAAGAACGAGAACAGTCTAACAGTAGTCCAAAAATGGTTCATTTCGGATAAACAATTGTGAGTAAATCATAGTATACTGACAATTTAACTTAAAAACTAGAGATATATCTAGACATGGAAATCAGTGTAGATTAAATAAATTTTTCACCATTATTTTGGAAAGATAATTAATTAGTGTTCAAGACATCATTTTTTTTAAAGAACTAGACGAATTCCCTTTCAGACTGTCCGAGAAAAATTCCGTAGATTAAATTTATTAATTTTTCAATGAAAGCCAATCTATCCGTATCTCACCAACAATTATAAAAATATGAACTAGACGTAATGATTTTGTAATGTCATTATCTTATAATCTATATAGAAATAACAACTTTATTTTACTTACTTCCGTAACATCTATCTATCTATCTTCTTCTATTTATATGTATGAGTGATTATAATGTTCAGACATCATTTTTTTTTTCGCTAATTACTGTCCAGTAAAAGAGACCATTTATTAATTTTTTCCGTATCTGACCAACAATTATAAAAATGGAATGATCTATAATGAATTATCTAGAAATAACAACTATACTTACTTCCGTAACATCTATCTATTCATCTATTTATCTATTAGAGGATCTGTTTTCTCTAGTAACAAAATAATTATATCTATATATCATCTATCATGAACAGAAAAGATAGATGAACAGAAATAGATATCTATCTTTGTTCATTATCTTTTTCTGTTCATCTGATAGATAATTAACAGAGAAAGATAAATAGATAGATAGATAGATATTGGTTACTAGAGAAAGACAGATGGCTATAATCACTCATACATATAAAACAGACATAGATAGATAGATAGATAGAGATAGATAGATAGATAGATAGATCTGCTCGTTGTCTATCTTCATTATATATTTCTGTTCATCTGATAGATAGAAACAGATCTATCTCTTTTCATTATCTATCTATCTATCTATCTATCTATCTATCTATCTATCTATCTATCTATCTATCTATCTATCTATCTATCTATCTATCTATCTATCTATCTATCTATCTCAGTCTGTTCCCCATCTATCTATCTATCTATCTATCTATCTATCTATCTATCTATCTCATCTATTCTCTATCTCATCCCTCCATATCTATCTATCTATCTATCTATCTATCTATCTATCTCAGTCTGTTCCTATCTATCTATCTATCTATCTATCTATCTATCTATCTATCTATCTATCTCAGTCTCTCCACATATACCTATTTATATAATAAAATTTATTCATTCGATATTCTTAAGTTTTGACATTTTGACAGCCTATATTCTTGTAAAGATATTGTTTCTTCATATGCTGCTCAATAGTTCAATCATTTGTTGGGTTCATCCTCACATAACCATTAGCGGAATCGAAAACCTTGTTCAACCGTAACATATGAAATACCTCGAGGTGCTAAACGAGAAGAACAAAGACAAATGTTCTGTGAAACAAGGAACTTACTGGAAAAAATTATGACATAAAAAAAGAATGACAATCAGCAATGAGGATTTCTCTGTTCACACAATTTATATCGATATACTCTCTCTCTCAGACCGATATTAAATATCATTGCATGATAGATATCACTTAAGTGCCATACGTGATACATTCTTGGGCGATCATTTTTTTTTTGCCTGACAAGTCAGATTTTTTCGAAGTAGGTTAACGTTTCTTTCTGCGGTTGCCATCCAAGACTATAGAACCCAGATTGCCCTGCTATTTACCCATAGCTGAAGGGAGAAGAGGAGGATTCATTACTTTCCCAAGGGTATTAGCACGTAAGTGAATGTAATGGATTCGACTGGAATTCGAACTCGGCTCTCCGATTCCTCAATCCAAAGAGGCTATCCATTAATCCTCCGGGAAAATCTAGAAGAGGATTCATACCTTTCCCAAGGGGAAATTAGCAGAGGATTCATACCTTTCCCATGGGTATTAGTAAGTGAATGTAATGGATTCGACTGGAATTCGAACTCGGCTCTCCGATTCCTCAATCCAAGCCGCTATCCATTAATCCTCCGGGAAAATCTAGAAGAGGATTCATACCTTTCCCAAGGTTATTAGCACGTAAGTGAATGTAATGGATTCGACGGGAATTCCAACTCGGCTCTCCGATTCCTCAATCCGAGCCGCTATCCATTAATCCTCCGGAAAATCTAGAAGAGGATTCATACCTTTCCCAAAGGTATTAGCACGTAAGGAATGTAATGGATTCGACACGTAAGATTCCTCAATCCATGCCGCTATCCATTAATCCTCCGGGAAAATCTAGAAGAGGATTCATACCTTTCCCAAGGGTATTAGCACGTAAGTGAATGTAATAGATCTGAATTCGAACTCGGCTTCCTTCCTCAATCCAAGCCGCTATCCATTAATCCCCGGGAAAATCTAGAAGAGGATTCATACCTTTCCCAAGGGTATTAGCACGTAAGTGAATGTAATGGATTCGACTGGAATTCAACTCGGCTCTCCGATTCCTCAATCCAAGCCGCTATCCATTACTCCTCCGGGAAAATCTAGAAGAGGATTCATACCTTTCCCAAGGGTATTAGCACGTAAGTGAATGTAATGGATTCGACTGGAATTCCAACTCGGCTTCCCGATTCCTCAATCCAAGCCGCTATCCATTAATCCTCCGGGAAAATCTAGAAGAGGATTCATACCTTTCCCAAGGGTATTAGCACGTAAGTGAATGTAATGGATTCGACTGGAATTCGAACTCGGCTCTCCGATTCCTCAATCCAAGCCGCTATCCATTAATCCTCCGGGAAAATCTAGAAGAGGATTCATACCTTTCCCAGGGTATTAGCACGTAAGTGAATGTAATGGATTCGACTGGAATTCAACTCGGCTCTCCGATTCCTCAATCCAAGCCGCCATCCATTAATCCTCCGGGAAAATCTAGAAGAGGATTCATACCTTTCCCAAGGGTATTAGCACGTAAGTGAATGTAATGGATTCGACTGGAATTCCAACTCGGCCTCCGATTCCTCAATCCAAAGCCGCTATCCATTACTCCTCCGGGAAAATCTAGAAGAGGATTCATACCTTTCCCAATATTAGCACGTAAGAATGTAATGGATTCGACTGGAATTCGAACTCGGCTCTCCGATTCCTCAATCCAATCCAAGCCGCTATCCATTAATCCTCCGGGAAAATCTAGAAGAGGATTCATACCTTTCCCAAGGGTATTAGCATTAGCACGTAAGTGAATGTAATGGATTCGACTGGAATTCGAACTCGGCTCTCCGATTCCTCAATCCAAGCCGCTATCCATTAATCCTCCATCAAAATCTAGAAGAGGATTCATACCTTTCCCAAGGGTATTAGCACGTAAGTGAATGTAATGGATTCAACTGGAATTCGAACTCGACTCTCCGATTCCTTAATCCAAGCCGCTATCCATTAATCCTCCGGGAAAATCTAGAAGAGGATTCATACCTTTCCCAAGGTTATTAGCACGTAAGTGAATGTAATGGATTCGACTGGAATTCGAACACGGCTCTCCGATTCCTCAATCCAAGCCGCTATCCATTAATCCTCCGGGAAAATCTAGAAGAGGATTCATACCTTTCCCAAGGGTATTAGCACGTAAGTGAATGTAATGGATTCGACTGGAATTCCAACTCGGCTCTCCGATTCCTCAATCCAAGCCGCTATCCATTAATCCTCCGGGAAAATCTAGAAGAGGATTCATACCTTTCCCAAGGGTATTAGCACGTAAGTGAATGTAATGGATTCGACTGGAATTCCAACTCGGCTCTCCGATTCCTCAATCCAAGCCGCTATCCATTAATCCTCCGGGAAAATCTAGAAGAGGATTCATACCTTTCCCAAGGGTATTAGCACGTAAGGAATGTAATGGATTCGACTGGAATTCCAACTCGGCTCTCCGATTCCTCAATCCGAGCCGCTATCCATTAATCCTCCGGGAAAATCTAGAAGAGGATTCATACCTTTCCCAAGGGTATTAGCACGTAAGTGAATGTAATGGATTCGACTGGAATTCGAACTCGGCTCTCCGATTCCTCAATCCAAGCCGCTATCCATTAATCCTCCGGGAAAATCTAGAAGAGGATTCATACCTTTCCCAAGGGTATTAGCACGTAAGTGAATGTAATGGATTCGACTGGAATTCCAACTCGGCTCTCCGATTCCTCAATCCAAGCCGCTATCCATTAATCCTCCGGGAAAATCTAGAAGAGGATTCATACCTTTCCCAAGGGTATTAGCACGTAAGTGAATGTAATGGATTCGACTGGAATTCCAACTCGAAGCTCTCCGATTCCTCAATCCAAGCCGCTATCCATTAATCCTCCATTACCCCCCGGAAAATCTAGAAGAGGATTCATACCTTTCCCAAGGGTATTAGCACGTAAGGAATGTAATGGATTCGACTGGAATTCGAACTCGGCTCTCCGATTCCTCAATCCAAGCCGCTATCCATTAATCCTCCGGGAAAATCTAGAAGAGGATTCATACCTTTCCCAAGGGTATTAGCACGTAAGTGAATGTAATGGATTCGACTGGAATTCGAACTCGGCTCTCCGATTCCTCAATCCAAGCCGCTATCCATTAATCCTCCGGGAAAATCTAGAAGAGGATTCATACCTTTCCCAAGGGTATTAGCACGTAAGTGAATGTAATGGATTCGACTGGAATTCCAACTCGGCTCTCCGATTCCTCAATCCAAGCCGCTATCCATTAATCCTCCGGGAAAATCTAGAAGAGGATTCATACCTTTCCCAAGGGTATTAGCACGTAAGTGAATGTAATGGATTCGACTGGAATTCCAACTCGGCTCTCCGATTCCTCAATCCAAGCCGCTATCCATTAATCCTCCGGGAAAATCTAGAAGAGGATTCATACCTTTCCCAAGGGTATTAGCACGTAAGTGAATGTAATGGATTCGACTGGAATTCCAACTCGGCTCTCCGATTCCTCAATCCAAGCCGCTATCCATTAATCCTCCGGGAAAATCTAGAAGAGGATTCATACCTTTCCCAAGGGTATTAGCACGTAAGTGAATGTAATGGATTCGACTGGAATTCCAACTCGGCTCTCCGATTCCTCAATCCAAGCCGCTATCCATTAATCCTCCGGGAAAATCTAGAAGAGGATTCATACCTTTCCCAAGGGTATTAGCACGTAAAATGAATGTAATGGATTCGACTGGAATTCGAACTCGGCTCTCCGATTCCTCAATCCAAGCCGCTATCCATTAATCCTTCGGGAAAATCTAGAAGAGGATTCATACCTTTCCCAAGGGTATTAGCACGTAAGTGAATGTAATGGATTCGACTGGAATTCGAACTCGGCTCTCCGATTCCTCAATCGAAGCCGCTATCCATTAATCCTTCGGGAAAATCTAGAAGAGGATTCATACCTTTCCCAAGGGTATTAGCACGTAAGTGAATGTAATGGATTCGACTGGAATTCCAACTCGGCTCTCGATTCCTCAATCCAAGCCACTATCCATTAATCCCCGGGAAAATCTAGAAGAGGATTCATACCTTTCCCAAGGGTATTAGCACGTAAGTGAATGTAATGGATTCGACTGGAATTCCAACTCAGCTCTCCGATTCCTCAATCCAAGCCGCTATCCATTAATCCTCCGGGAAAATCTAGAAGAGGATTCATACCTTTCCCAAGGGTATTAGCACGTAAGTGAATGTAATGGATTCGACTGGAATTCGAACTCGGCTCTCCGATTCCTCAATCCAAGCCGCTATCCATTAATCCTCCGGGAAAATCTAGAAGAGGATTCATACCTTTCCCAAGGGTATTAGCACGTAAGTGAATGTAATGGATTCGACTGGAATCCGAACTCGGCTCTCCGATTCCTCAATCCAAGCCGTTATCCATTAATCCCCCGGGAAAATCTAGAAGAGAATTCATACCTTTCCCAAGGGTATTAGCACGTAAGTGAATGTAATGGATTCGACTGGAATTCGAACTCAGCTCTCCGATTCCTCAATCCAAGCCGCTATCCATTAGTCCTCCGGGAAAATCTAGAAGAGGATTCATACCTTTCCCAAGGGTATTAGCTCGTAAATGAATGTAATGGATTCGACTGGAATTCGAACTCGGCTCTCCGATTCCTCTATCCGTGCCGTTATCCATTACTCCTCACGGAAAATCTAGAAGAGGATTCATACCTTTCCCAAGGTTATTAGCACGTAAGTGAATGTAATAGATTCGACTGGAATTCGAACTCGGCTCTCCGATTCCTCAATCCGAGCCTCTATCCATTAATCCTCCGGGAAAATCTAGAAGAGGATTCATACCTTTCCCAAGGGTATTAGCACGTAAGTGAATGTAATGGATTCGACTGGAATTCGAACTCAGCTCTCCGATTCCTCAATCCAAGCCGCTATCCATTAATCCTCCGGGAAAATCTAGAAGAGGATTCATACCTTTCCCAAAGGGTATTAGCACGTAAAGTGAATGTAATGGATTCGACTGGAATTCGAACTCGGCTCTCCGATTCCTCAATCCAAGCCGCTATCCATTAATCCTCCGGGAAAATCTAGAAGAGGATTCATACCTTTCCCAAGGGTATTAGCACGTAAGTGAATGTAATGGATTCGACTGGAATTCGAACTCGGCTCTCCGATTCCTCAATCCAAGCCGCTATCCATTAATCCTCCGGGAAAATCTAGAAGAGGATTCATACCTTTCCCAAGGGTATTAGCACGTAAGTGAATGTAATGGATTCGACTGGAATTCGAACTCGGCTCTCCGATTCCTCAATCCAAGCCGCTATCCATTAATCCTCCGGGAAAATCTAGAAGAGGATTCATACCTTTCCCAAGGGTATTAGCACGTAAGTGAATGTAATGGATTCGACTGGAATTCCAACTCGGCTCTCCGATTCCTCAATCCGAGCCGCTATCCATTAATCCCCAGGAAAAAATCTAGATTAGGATTCATACCTTTCCCAAGGGTATTAGCACGTAAGTGAATGTAATGGATTCGACTGGAATTCGAACTCAGCTCTCCGATTCCTCAATCCACCGCTATCCATTAATCCCAAAATCTAGAAGAGGATTCATACCTTTCCCAAGGGTATTAGCACGTAAGTGAATGTAATGGATTCGACTGGAATTCGAACTCGGCTCTCCGATTCCTCAATCCAAGCCGCTATCCATTAATCCTCCGGGAAAATCTAGAAGAGGATTCATACCTTTCCCAAGGGTATTAGCACGTAAGTGAATGTAATGGATTCGACTGGAATTCGAACTCGGCTCTCGATTCCTCAATCCAAGCCGCTATCCATTAATCCTCCGGGAAAATCTAGAAGAGGATTCATACCTTTCCCAAAGGGTATTAGCACGTAAGTGAATGTAATGGATTCGACTGGAATTCGAACTCGGCTCTCCGATTCCTCAATCCGAGCCGCTATCCATTAATCCCCGGGAAAATCTAGAAGAGGATTCGTACCTTTCACAAGGGTATTAGCACGTAAGTGAATGTAATGGATTCGACTGGAATTCCAACTCGGCTCTCCGATTCCCCAATCCAAGCCGCTATCCATTACTCCTCCGGGAAAATCTAGAAGAGGATTCATACCTTTCCCAAGGGTATTAGCATGTAAGTGAATGTAATGGATTCGACTGGAATTCGAACTCGGCTCTCCGATTCCTCAATCCAAGCCGCTATCCTTTAATCCTCTGGGTAAATCTGGAAGAGGATTCACACCTTTCCCAAGGGTATTAGCACGTAAGTGAATGTAATGGATTCGACTGGAATTCGAACTCGGCTCTCCGATTCCTCAATCCAAGCCGCTATCCATTAATCCTCCGGAGAAAATCTAGAAAATCTAGAGGATTCATACCTTTCCCAAGGGTATTAGCACGTAAGTGAATGTAATGGATTCGACTGGAATTCGAACTCGGCTCTCCGATTCCTCAATCCAAGCCGCTATCCATTAATCCTCCTCCGGGAAAATCTAGAAGAGGATTCATACCTTTCCCAAGGGGTCCATTAGCACGTAAGGAAATGTAATGGATTCGACTGGAATTCGAACTCGGCTCTCGATTCCTCAATCCAAGCCGCTATCCATTAATCCTCCGGGAAAATCTAGAAGAGGATTCATACCTTCCCCAAGGGTATTAGCACGTAAGTGAATGTAATAGATTCGACTGGAAGTCGAACTCAGCTCTCCGATTCCTCAATCCAAGCCGCTATCCATTAATCCTCCGGGAAAATCTAGAAGAGGATTCATACCTTTCCCAAGGGTATTAGCACGTAAGTGAATGTAATAGATTCGACTGGAAGTCGAACTCGGCTCTCTGATTCCTCAATCGAAGCCGCTATCCATTAATCCTTCGGGAAAATCTAGAAGAGGATTCATACCTTTCCCAAGGGTATTAGCACGTAAGTGAATGTAATGGATTCGACTGGAATTCGAACTCGGCTCTCCGATTCCTCAATCCAAGCCGCTATCCATTAATCCTCCGGGAAAATCTAGAAGAGGATTCATACCTTTCCCAAGGGTATTAGCACGTAAGTGAATGTAATGGATTCGACTGGAATTCGAACTCGGCTCTCCGATTCCTCAATCCGAGCCGCTATCCATTACTCCCCCGGGAAAATCTAGAAGAGGATTCATACCTTTCCCAAGGGTATTAGCACGTAAGTGAATGTAATGGATTCGACTGGAATTCCAACTCGGCTCTCCGATTCCTCAATCCAAGCCGCTATCCATTAATCCTCCGGGAAAATCTAGAAGAGGATTCATACCTTTCCCAAGGGTATTAGCACGTAAGTGAATGTAATGGATTCGACTGGAATTCGAACTCGGCTCTCCGATTCCTCAATCCAAGCCGCTATCCATTAATCCTCCGGGAAAATCTAGAAGAGGATTCATACCTTTCCCAAGGGTATTAGCACGTAAGTGAATGTAATGGATTCGACTGGAATTCGAACTCGGCTCTCCGATTCCTCAATTCGAGCCGCTATCCATTAATCCTCCGGGAAAATCTAGAAGAGGATTCATACCTTTCCCAAGGGTATTAGCACGTAAGTGAATGTAATGGATTCGACTGGAATTCGAACTCGGCTCTCCGATTCCACAATCCAAGCCGCTATCCATTAATCCTCCGGGAAAATCTAGAAGAGGATTCATACCTTTCCCAAGGGTATTAGCACGTAAGTGAATGTAATGGATTCGACTGGAATTCGAACTCGGCTCTCCGATTCCTCAATCCAAGCCGCTATCCATTAATCCTCCGGGAAAATCTAGAAGAGGATTCATACCTTTCCCAAGGGTATTAGCACGTAAGTGAATGTAATGGATTCGACTGGAATTCCAACTCGGCTCCGATTCCTCAATCCGAGCCGCTATCCATTAATCCTCCGGGAAAATCTAGAAGAGGATTCATACCTTTCCCAAGGGTATTAGCACGTAAGTGAATGTAATGGATTCGACTGGAATTCGAACTCGGCTCTCCGATTCCTCAATCCAAGCCGCTATCCATTAATCCTCAGGAAAATCTAGAAGAGGATTCATACCTTTCCCAAGGGTATTAGCACGTAAGTGAATGTAATGGATTCGACTGGAATTCGAACTCGGCTCTCCGATTCCTCAATCCAAGCCGCTATCCATTAATCCTCCGGGAAAATCTAGAAGAGGATTCATACCTTTCCCAAGGGTATTAGCACGTAAGTGAATGTAATGGATTCGACTGGAATTCGAACTCGGCTCTCCGATTCCTCAATCCGAGCCGCTATCCATTAATCCTCCGGGAAAATCTAGAAGAGGATTCATACCTTTCCCAAGGGTATTAGCACGTAAGTGAATGTAATGGATTCGACTGGAATTCGAACTCAGCTCTCCGATTCCTCAATCCGAAGCCGCTATCCATTACTCCTCCGGGAAAATCTAGAAGAGGATTCATACCTTTCCCAAGGGTATTAGCACGTAAGTGAATGTAATGGATTCGACTGGAATTCCAACTCGGCTCTCCGATTCCTCAATCCGAGCCGCTATCCATTAATCCTCCGGAAAAATCTAGAAGAGGATTCATACCTTTCCCAAGGGTATTAGCACGTAAGTGAATGTAATGGATTCGACTGGAATTCGAACTCGGCTCTCCGATTCCTCAATCCAAGCCGCTATCCATTAATCCTCCGGGAAAATCTAGAAGAGGATTCCCAACCTTTCCCAAAAGTATTAGCACGTAAGTGAATGTAATGGATTCGACTGGAATTCAACTCGGCTCTCCGATTCCTCAATCCAAGCCGCTATCCATTAATCCTTCCTCAATGAAAATCTAGAAGAGGATTCATACCTTTCCCAAGGGTATTAGCACGTAAGTGAATGTAATGGATTCGACTGGAATTCGAACTCGGCTCTCCGATTCCTCAATCCAAGCCGCTATCCATTAATCCTCCGGGAAAATCTAGAAGAGGATTCATACCTTTCCCAAGGGTATTAGCACGTAAAATGAATGTAATGGATTCGACTGGAATTCGAACTCGGCTCTCCGATTCCTCAATCCAAGCCGCTATCCATTAATCCTCCGGGAAAATCTAGAAGAGGATTCATACCTTTCCCAAGGGTATTAGCACGTAAGTGAATGTAATGGATTCGACTGGAATTCGAACTCAGCTCTCCGATTCCTCAATCCAAGCCGCTATCCATTAATCCTCCGGAAAATCTAGAAGAGGATTCATACCTTTCCCAAGGGTATTAGCACGTAAGTGAATGTAATGGATTCGACTGGAATTCGAACTCGGCTCTCCGATTCCTCAATCCGAGCCGCTATCCATTAATCCTCCGGGAAAATCTAGAAGAGGATTCATACCTTTCCCAAGGGTATTAGCACGTAAGTGAATGTAATGGATTCGACTGGAATTCGAACTCGGCTCTCCGATTCCTCAATCCGAGCCGCTATCCATTAATCCTCCGGGAAAATCTAGAAGAGGATTCATACCTTTCCCAAGGGTATTAGCACGTAAGTGAATGTAATGGATTCGACTGGAATTCGAACTCGGCTCTCCGATTCCTCAATCCAAGCCGCTATCCATTAATCCTCCGGGAAAATCTAGAAGAGGATTCATACCTTTCCCAAGGGTATTAGCACGTAAGTGAATGTAATGGATTCGACTGGAATTCGAACTCAGCTCTCCGATTCCTCAATCCAAGCCGCTATCCATTAATCCTCCGGGAAAATCTAGAAGAGGATTCATACCTTTCCCAAGGGTATTAGCACGTAAGTGAATGTAATGGATTCGACTGGAATTCGAACTCAGCTCTCCGATTCCTCAATCCGAGCCGCTATCCATTAATCCTCCGGGAAAATCTAGAAGAGGATTCATACCTTTCCCAAGGGTATTAGCACGTAAGTGAATGTAATGGATTCGACTGGAATTCGAACTCGGCTCTCCGATTCCTCAATCCAAGCCGCTATCCATTAATCCTCCGGGAAAATCTAGAAGAGGATTCATACCTTTCCCAAGGGTATTAGCACGTAAGTGAATGTAATGGATTCGACTGGAATTCGAACTCGGCTCTCCGATTCCTCAATCCAAGCCGCTATCCATTAATCCTCCGGGAAAATCTAGAAGAGGATTCATACCTTTCCCAAGGGTATTAGCACGTAAGTGAATGTAATGGATTCGACTGGAAGTCGAACTCGGCTCTCCGATTCCTCAATCCGAGCCGCTATCCATTAATCCTCCGGGAAAATCTAGAAGAGGATTCATACCTTTCCCAAGGGTATTAGCACGTAAGTGAATGTAATGGATTCGACTGGAATTCGAACTCGGCTCTCCGATTCCTCAATCGAAGCCGCTATCCATTAATCCTTCGGGAAAATCTAGAAGAGGATTCATACCTTTCCCAAGGGTATTAGCACGTAAGTGAATGTAATGGATTCGACTGGAATTCCAACTCGGCTCTCCGATTCCTCAATCCGAGCCGCTATCCATTACTCCCTCGGGAAAATCTAGAAGAGGATTCATACCTTTCCCAAGGGTATTAGCACGTAAGTGAATGTAATGGATTCGACTGGAATTCGAACTCGGCTCTCCGATTCCTCAATCCAAGCCGCTATCCATTAATCCTCCGGGAAAATCTAGAAGAGGATTCATACCTTTCCCAAGGGTATTAGCACGTAAGTGAATGTAATGGATTCGACTGGAATTCGAACTCGGCTCTCCGATTCCTCAATCCAAGCCGCTATCCATTAATCCTCCGGAAAATCTAGAATAGGATTCATACCTTTCCCAAAAATCTTGGGTATTAGCACGTAAGTGAATGTAATGGATTCGACTGGAATTCGAACTCGGCTCTCCGATTCCTCAATCCGAGCCGCTATCCATTAATCCTCAGGGAAAATCTAGAAGAGGATTCATACCTTTCCCAATGGTATTAGCAAGTAAGTGAATGCAATGGATTCGACTGGAATTCGAACTCGGCTCTCCGATTCCTCAATCCAAGCCGCTATCCATTAATCCTCCGGAAAAATCTAGAATAGGATTCATACCTTTCCCAAGGGTATTAGCACGTAAGTGAATGTAATGGATTCGACTGGAATTCCAACTCGGCTCTCCGATTCCTCAATCCAAGCCGCTATCCATTAATCCTCCGGGAAAATCTAGAAGAGGATTCATACCTTTCCCAAGGGTATTAGCACGTAAGTGAATGTAATGGATTCGACTGGAATTCGAACTCGGCTCTCCGATTCCTCAATCCAAGCCGCTATCCATTAATCCACCGGGAAAATCTAGAAGAGGATTCATACCTTTCCCAAGGGTATTAGCACGTAAGTGAATGTAATGGATTCGACTGGAATTCGAAATCTCGGCTCTCCGATTCCTCAATCCGAATTCCTCAAATCAAGCCGCTATCCATTAATCCTCCGGGAAAATCTAGAAGAGGATTCATACCTTTCCCAAGGGTATTAGCACGTAAGTGAATGTAATGGATTCGACTGGAATTCGAACTCGGCTCTCCGATTCCTCAATCCAAGCCGCTATCCATTAACTCCTCCCGGAAAATCTAGAAAATCTAGAGGATTCATACCTTTCCCAAGGGTATTAGCACGTAAGTGAATGTAATGGATTCGACTGGAATTCGAACTCGGCTCTCCGATTCCTCAATCCAAGCCGCTATCCATTATTTCTCCGGAAAATCTAGAAGAGGATTCATACCTTTCCCAAGGGTATTAGCACGTAAGTGAATGTAATGGATTCGACTGGAATTCGAACTCGGCTCTCCGATTCCTCAATCCAAGCCGCTATCCATTACTCCTCCGGGAAAATCTAGAAGAGGATTCATACCTTTCCCAAGGGTATTAGCACGTAAGTGAATGTAATGGATTCGACTGGAATTCGAACTCGGCTCTCCGATTCCTCAATCCAAGCCGCTATCCATTAATCCTCCGGGAAAATCTAGAAGAGGATTCATACCTTTCCCAAGGGTATTAGCACGTAAGTGAATGTAATGGATTCGACTGGAATTCGAACTCAGCTCTCCGATTCCTCAATCCAAGCCGCTATCCATTAATCCTCCGGGAAAATCTAGAAGAGGATTCATACCTTTCCCAAGGGTATTAGCACGTAAGTGAATGTAATAGATTCGACTGGAATTCGAACTCGGCTCTCCGATTCCTCAATCCAAGCCGCTATCCATTAATCCTCCGGGAAAATCTAGAAGAGGATTCATACCTTTCCCAAGGGTATTAGCACGTAAGTGAATGTAATGGATTCGACTGGAATTCGAACTCGGCTCTCCGATTCCTCAATCCGAGCCGCTATCCATTAATCCTCCGGGAAAATCTAGAAGAGGATTCATACCTTTCCCAAGGGTATTAGCACGTAAGTGAATGTAATGGATTCGACTGGAATTCCAACTCGGCTCTCCGATTCCTCAATCCGAGCCGCTATCCATTAATCCTCCGGGAAAATCTAGAAGAGGATTCATACCTTTCCCAAGGGTATTAGCACGTAAGTGAATGTAATGGATTCGACTGGAATTCGAACTCGGCTCTCCGATTCCTCAATCCAAGCCGCTATCCATTAATCCTCCGGGAAAATCTAGAAGAGGATTCATACCTTTCCCAAGGGTATTAGCACGTAAGTGAATGTAATGGATTCGACTGGAATTCCAACTCGGCTCTCCGATTCCTCAATCCAAGCCGCTATCCATTAATCCTTCGGGAAAATCTAGAAGAGGATTCATACCTTTCCCAAAAATCTATTAGCACGTAAGTGAATGTAATGGATTCGACTGGAATTCGAACTCGGCTCTCCGATTCCTCAATCCGAGCCGCTATCCATTAATCCTCCCCAGGAAAATCTAGAAGAGGATTCATACCTTTCCCAAGGGTATTAGCACGTAAGTGAATGTAATGGATTCGACTGGAATTCGAACTCGGCTCTCCGATTCCTCAATCCGAGCCGCTATCCATTAATCCTCCGGGAAAATCTAGAAGAGGATTCATACCTTTCCCAAGGGTATTAGCACGTAAGTGAATGTAATGGATTCGACTGGAATTCGAACTCGGCTCTCCGATTCCTCAATCCGAGCCGCTATCCATTACTCCTCCGGGAAAATCTAGAAGAGGATTCATACCTTTCCCAAGGGTATTAGCACGTAAATGGTATTAGCAAAGTGATGTAATGGATTCGACTGGAATTCGAACTCGGCTCTCCGATTCCTAAATCCAAGCCGCTATCCATTAATCCTCCGGGAAAATCTAGAAGAGGATTCATACCTTTCCCAAGGGTATTAGCACGTAAGTGAATGTAATGGATTCGGCTGGAATTCCAACTCGGCTCTCCGATTCCTCAATCCGAGCCGCTATCCATTACTCCTCCGGGAAAATCTAGAAGAGGATTCATACCTTTCCCATGGGTATTAGCACGTAAGTGAATGTAATGGATTCGACGGGAATTCCAACTCGGCTCTCCGATTCCTAAATCCAAGCCGCTATCCATTAATCCTCCGGGAAAATCTAGAAGAGGATTCATACCTTTCCCAAGGGTATTAGCACGTAAGTGAATGTAATGGATTCGACTGGAATTCCAACTCTGGCTCTCCTCCGATTCCTCAATCCGAGCCGCTATCCATTAATCCTCCGGGAAAATCTAGAAGAGGATTCATACCTTTCCCAAGGGTATTAGCACGTAAGTGAATGTAATGGATTCGACTGGAATTCCAACTCGGCTCTCCGATTCCTCAATCCAAGCCGCTATCCATTAATCCCCGGGAAAATCTAGAAGAGGATTCATACCTTTCCCAAGGGTATTAGCACGTAAGTGAATGTAATGGATTCGACTGGAATTCCAACTCGGCTCTCCGATTCCTCAATCAAGCCGCTATCCATTAATCCCCGGAAAATCTAGAAGAGGATTCATACCTTTCCCAAGGGTATTAGCACGTAAGTGAATGTAATGGATTCGACTGGAATTCCAACTCGGCTCTCCGATTCCTCAATCCAAGCCGCTATCCATTAATCCTCCGGGAAAATCTAGAAGAGGATTCATACCTTTCCCAAAGGGTATTAGCACGTGAATGTAATGGATTCGACTGGAATTCCAACTCGATTCGATTCCTCAATCCATTCCATTAATCCTCCGGGAAAAATCTAGAATAGTTTTTATACCTTTCCCAATTTAGCACGTAAGTGAATGTAATGGATTCGACTGAATTCGAACTCGCCTCCGATTCCTCAATCCGAGCCGCTATCCATTAATCCTTCGGGAAAATCTAGAAGAGGATTCATACCTTTCCCAAGGGTATTAGCACGTAAGTGAATGTAATGGATTCGACTGGAATTCCAACTCGGCTCTCCGATTCCTCAATCCAAGCCGCTATCCATTACTCCTCCAGGGAAAATCTAGAAGAGGATTCATACCTTTCCCAAGGGTATTAGCACGTAAGTATATGTAATGGATTCGACTGGAATTCCAACTCGGCTCTCCGATTCCTAGATTCCTAATAAAAAGGCTAATCCAAGCCGCTATCCATTAATCCTCAGGAAAATCTAGAAAGATTCATACCTTTCCCAAGGGTATTAGCACGTAAGTGAATGTAATGGATTCGACTGGAAGTCGAACTCGGCTCTCCGATTCCTCAATCCAAGCCGCTATCCATTACTCCCTCGGGAAAATCTAGAAGAGGATTCATACCTTTCCCAAAGGGTATTAGCACGTAAGTGAATGTAATGGATTCGACTGGAATTCCAACTCGGCTCTCCGATTCCTCAATCCAAGCCGCTATCCATTAATCCTCCGGGAAAATCTAGAAGAGGATTCATACCTTTCCCAAAGGTTTTAGCACGTAAGTGAATGTAATGGATTCGACTGGAATTCCAACTCAAAGTCTCCGATTCCTCAATCCGAGCCGCTATCCATTAATCCTCCGGGAAAATCTAGAAGATGATTCATACCTTTCCCAAGGGTATTAGCACGTAAGTGAATGTAATGGATTCGACTGGAATTCGAACTCGGCTCTCCGATTCCTCAATCCAAGCCGCTATCCATTAATCCTCCGGGAAAATCTAGAAGAGGATTCATACCTTTCCCAAGGGTATTAGCACGTAAGTGAATGTAATGGATTCGACTGGAATTCCAACTCGGCTCTCCAAATTCCTCAAATCAAGCCGCTATCCATTACTCCCCGGGAAAATCTAGAAGAGGATTCATACCTTTCCCAAGGGTATTAGCACGTAAGTGAATGTAATGGATTCGACTGGAATTCGAACTCGGCTCTCCGATTCCTCAATCCAAACCGCTATCCATTAATCCCCAAAAATCTAGAAGAGGATTCATACCTTTCCCAATATATTAGCATATATAAGTGAATGTAATGGATTCGACTGAATTCGAACTCAGCTCTCCGATTCCTCAATCCAAGCCGCTATCCATTAATCCCCCGGAAAATCTAGAAGAGGATTCATACCTTTCCCAAGGGTATTAGCACGTAAGTGAATGTAATGGATTCGACTGGAATTCCAACTCAGCTCTCCGATTCCTCAATCCAAGCCGCTATCCATTAATCCTTCGGGAAAATCTAGAAGAGGATTCATACCTTTCCCAAGGGTATTAGCACGTAAGTGAATGTAATGGATTCGACTGGAATTCGAACTCGGCTCTCCGATTCCTCAATCCAAGCCGCTATCCATTAATCCCCCGGGAAAATCTAGAAGAGGATTCATACCTTTCCCAAAGGGTATTAGCACGTAAGTGAATGTAATGGATTCGACTGGAATTTGAACTCGGCTCTCCGATTCCTCAATCATCGAAGCCGCTATCCATTAATCCTCCGGGAAAATCTAGAAGAGGATTCATACCTTTCCCAAGGGTATTAGCACGTAAGTGAATGTAATGGATTCGACTGGAATTCCAACTCGGCTCTCCGATTCCTCAATCCAAGCCGCTATCCATTAATCCTCCGGGAAAATCTAGAAGAGGATTCATACCTTTCCCAAGGGTATTAGCACGTAAGTGAATGTAATGGATTCGACTGGAATTCCAACTCGGCTCTCCGATTCCTCAATCCAAGCCGCTATCCATTAATCCTCCGGTCTAATCTAGAAGAGGATTCATACCTTTCCCAAGGGTATTAGCACGTAAGTGAATGTAATGGATTCGACTGGAATTCCAACTCGGCTCTCCGATTCCTCAATCCAAGCCGCTATCCATTACTCCCTCGGGAAAATCTAGAAGAGGATTCATACCTTTCCCAAGGGTATTAGCACGTAAGTGAATGTAATGGATTCGACTGGAATTCGAACTCGGCTCTCCGATTCCTCAATCCAAGCCGCTATCCATTACTCTCCCCGGGAAAATCTAGAAGAGGATCAACCTTTCCCAAGGGTATTAGCACGTAAGTGAATGTAATGGATTCGACTGATTCGAATATGTAATTCCTCAATCAAGCCACCATCCATTAATCCTCCTCAATCCTACCTTTCCCAAGGTTATTAGCACGTAAGTGAATGTAATGGATTCGACTGAAATTTAACTCGGCTCCGATTCCTCAATCCAAGCCATATCCATTAATCCTCCGGGAAAATCTCGAAATTCTAGGATTCATAAGAGTTATTAAAATTCAATAAATGGATTCGACTTTCAACTCAAGGCTTTTCCATTCCTCAATCCAAGATTTATCATTAATCCTCAATAAAATCCACAAATGTACACCCTCAATCGGTCCATTTGGAAATTTCGAACTTTTTTCTCCGATTTCCATTAATCCCCAGAAAAATCTAGAATTTCATACCTTTCCCAAGTATTCACGTAAGTGAATGTAATGGATTCGAAATTCGAACTCGGCTCTCCGATTCCTCAATCCAAGCCATATCCATTAATCCTCAATTAAATCTAGAAGAGGATTCATATATGTACGTAAGTGAATGTAATGGATTCGACTGGAATTCGAACACGCCTCCGTTCCTCAATTCCGCTATTTAATCCTCCCCCCTCGGACATACATCAGGCCGGTAATGTCGTAAATAATGTTTATTATAAACAGACCGGCTATTCCTCAAAATATTCATTAATCAACTTTCATATCTTTTCTAGATGGATTTGCGAATGTAACTATTTATACTGGAATTAATTGGATTCTAAGTTCTCATTCTGAGCCGATATCAATTATACCACAACGCTCATCCTGATTGATATCGCAAATTATAAACTCTCATATGTGTGTGTGTTTTGATTCTTTGTGTATGTGTTTTCCATTCCGAAAACTCATAAAACTCATTATCACATCATTGCTGCTCTCCTCATCTCTCCAATACAAACAAAGACAATAGCTTTTGATTGTTAATCTTATAAATGACAGTGCAGATTATTGTAACTATATCACTTCACTGAACTACTTTTTTCGCTTTCATCTCCCTCGCGTAATGATCAGTGAAATGAAGCAATCTCTTCTGGAGAGCAATCAAGTGCAAAACCCACCTGGCGTGACATTATAATAACCAGACTTATTTTTCTGAAAATCTTCCTGATAATTAATAATCAAAAAGCAGAAAATACCTTCAACTGGAAGGAGCAATGGATAATATGTGTCCCCTCACAAATTTCCTTTAAAAAACATACGCCGACCTTCTCAAATTTCGTCGATGAACACTATTCGTACTTTTATAAAGAAACTAGCAGCATGGCCCGGATTTGCCCGTGATTGATTCAAAAATCGTACGCCATACAGCAATCGCTATCACTTGACTTAAAATATTTTTGCCCTTCCTTGCCTTTAAAGAAGTGCCCTTTGCCGTGCTGATGTTGCTACATGCCTCACTTCTTGCCTATCTCACACTGCGAATTTTTTCTAAGCTCTATACTAAACATTAAATATGTTACGAAAAAAGAACTAAACAAAATGAACACAAAAAACGATCAGCTTTAAAAAAAAAGGACTCGTAACTGGAAAAACCGAATGAAAAAAGAATGTTAACAACAAATACTTTTTTTCACACCCAACCCAGTTCTGCGGAATCAGAATCAACGTTGAGTTTAAGCAAGCGAATGAGCCAAATTGGAGTAAAATGCCATGCAGATTTAAATTTTTCCCACTTGTGACGAATGCAGCTATCGACTTTTTTTGCATGCTAGCATGCTAGTTAAAATTCGTGTCAGTCAGCTGTTGGCTCTCACGCTGGCCAATAGAATCTTCCTGTCTATTCGTGGCAGCCAGCTATTGGCTCTCACTCTGGCCAGTAGAAAATGGCCGTAAACTACATGAAAAGTGCCGTAGAAGCATGAAAAAATCGATTATTTCCACTATCGATGAGAGTTGGGAAATGCAATGTCGGTCTTGGCCTTCCCTCACTAACTTGGAGCATGTGCATGTAAATTTTTTTTGCAAATCCGTCGAAAATTGCGGCCGTGCATTCGTTACACACACACACACACACACACACACACACACACACACACAACACACACGCATCCTACCTTTTATAGATAGAGATATTCTTTTAATTTCATTAGGCACCAAATATTATCAAATCATTATCCACAATAATGTATAATTTTTAAATGCAGATCTTTTTTTAAAACTTAGTCTTTTTAAACATAATGCTCGTTTTTATTCAAAAGTAGTCGGTGGACAATGTTTGCAGTTTTATGAAGAAACATTTGTAAAAATTTAATTTGGCAGAGATTATTAGCATTTCACAATTTCTAATAATGTATAATCTACAGATTCATCAACCACAATAGGATTTAAAAGTTTAATTCAATATAATACGCGAGAGTCACAAAACGAAGGGAACTACATTCAAAAAAGAAATAAAGAATGCGGTCTGAGATATTAATATTGAAGAGTCGATTGTTAGTGTTAAAATGGTTATGATGAATGAGGTGTGTGATAGGAATGAAAGAGGTGGTAGGAAGTGAAGATTATGAGGATAAGGAGGATAGATAACAATTGACCCAGTTGACTTGAAGAGGTTAAGATTGTGATGTAGAGGGTTAGTGTTAAAATGGTTATGATGAATGAGGTGTGATGTCAGGAAAATCTAGGAATGAAAGGGGAGGTTTAGGAAGTTAAAGATTATGAGGATAAGGAGGATAGATAACGATTGACCTTTGACCTGAAGAGGTTAAGATTGTAGTGTAGAGGGTTAGTGTTAAAACTATGATGAATGAGGTCTGTTATTAATGAAAGGGGAGGTGGTATGAAGTTCAATTTGAGATTATGAGGATTCAGGAGGATAGATAACGATTGACCCTTTCCATTGAAGAGGTTAAGATTGTAGTGTAAGGGTTTTTCCTTGCTGTTAAAATGGTTATGATGAATGAGGTTCTCAATAGGAAAAAAGAGAAACATTTAATATGGTTATTTTGAAGTGAAGCTTCAAAAAAAAAAGGACTCGTAACTGGAAGGAGGATGATAGGATTGACCTTTCTCAAGGAGGATAGATGTCGTGTGAGGGTTTGACTTGAAGGGTTAATGCCGATTCTAGTGTGTGGGGTTACTGCTTTAAAATCGTTAGTTGATGAATGAGGATAATTTTGATGGAATGAAAGGGATAAAACTGGATTCTAGGTTAAATGATATGAGGAAAAATCGGTTATTTCTGGAAAATGGTGATATGAATGACCCTTGACTTGAAGAGGTGAAAGGAGTTTAAGTTTTTTTGGAATTTAAATTGTTTTTGGAATGAAATGATGAATGAGGTGGGTGATTGGGAAAAATAAGTATTATTTTCTCAATCCCCCAACAATGAGGAATAAATAGATGATAGAAATTTTTTTAATGACTTTTTTTAGGATTGTGAAATGTCTGAGGTAAAAAAGACTTCTATGAAAAATGGATTTAATTGAGGATAAAACCATTTCCACATACGGAAATCAAAGAGGAGGTGGGGAAGTTTAAGCTTATGATGATAAGGAGGATGACCCTTGACCCTTGATTGAAGAGGTTTGTAATCCTGTAGAGGTTACTGTTAAAATGGTTATGATGAATGAATTGGGTGTTATTAGGAATGAAAGAGGATCTGGTAGGAAGTGAAGCTTATGAGGATAAGGAGGATAGATAACGATTGACCCTTTTGATTTGAAGAGGTTAAGATTGTAGTGTAGGAAATTATATTAAAAATGGTTATGATCGATGAAGTTGTGATTTCCTGGGAAGAGGTGGTAGGAAGTGAAGATTAACCGAGGATAAGGAGGATAGATAACGATTGACCCTTGACTTGAAGATATTCAAGATTGAATAGTGTTCCAGGGTTACTGTTAAAATGGTTATGATGAATGAGGATAACGTTGACCCTTGATTTGAAAGATCAGGTCGAAGGTTTTCTCGAATGAAGAGGAATGAAATTGTTTTTATGAGGAAGGAGGATAGATAACGATTGACCCTTGACTTGAAGAGGTTAAGATCGAAGATAGATTCATTCGAATGATGTTAAAATAGGGGTTATGATGAATGATCTGATATTCATGAAACGATTGACCCTAGGAAGTGAAGCTTAATATGAGGATAAGGAGGATTCATAATGATTGACCCTTGAAATAGGAGAAGAGGTTAAGATTGTAGTGTATGAAGGTTAACGTTAAAATGGTTTTGATGAATCAATATTTCATTATCGAAGATAATTCATTCGAGAGGAGTTTCAAAATCTTCCTGGGAAGAGGTGCTGTTTTAAGGAGGATAACGATTTGACCCTTGACTTGAAGAGGTTAAGATTGTATTGTAGAGGGTTACTGTTAAAATGGTTTTTGATGAATGAGGTGTGTTTATAGGAATTCGAGGAGGTGGTAGGAAGTCTACTATGAGGATAAGGAGGATAGATAATGATTGACCCTTGACTTGAAGAGGTTAAGATTGTAGTTATTAGGGTTACTGTTAAAATGGTTTATTCATGAATGAGGTTTGTTTCATAGGAATGAAAGAGGAGGTGGTAGGAAGTGAAGCTTATTTATAAGGAGGATTATAATGATGATTGACCCTTGACTTGAAGAGTTAATTGTAGTGTAGATCGGTTACTGTTAAAATGGTTATGATGAATGAGGTGGTGATAGGAATGAAAGAGGAGAGGTGGTAGGAAGTGAAATATGGGGATAAGGAAGATAATAATGATTGACCCTTGACTTGAAGAGGTTAAGATTGTATCGTAGAACCCTCTGTTAAAATGGTTATGATGAATGAAGTTGTGTGAGTTCCTGAAAAGGAGGTGGTAGTTTATGAAGATAAGGAGATTAATTTGACCTTGATTTGAAGACTATATATTGGAGGGTTACTGTTAAAATTCATTCGAATGAGGTTTCGGGAATGAAAGTAGGTGGTTCCTGGGAAGAGGATAGATAATTTTTGACTTAAAAAAAGGATTGTAGTGTGGGGTTATCTGTTAAAATGGTTATGATGAATGAGGTGTATTCATAGGAATGAAAGAGGAGGTGGTAGGAAGTTCCTGCAGATGAGGATAAGGTTTATAAGATAAAATTGACCCTTGATTTGAAGAGGTTAAGAACAACTTTTTACGAGTCCTTCACAGATGTTAAATGGTTATTCGAATGAGGTGTTCGATTTCAAAGAAATTTGTGGTAGGAAGTGAAGAGTTTATAAGGAGGATAGATAACGATTGACCCTTGACTTGAAGAGGTTAAGATTGTAGTGTAGAGGGTTACTGTTAAAATGGTTATTCAATGAGGTGTGTGATAGGAATGAAAGAGGAGGTGGTTGGAATGAGATTAAGAGGATAAGGAGGATAGATAACGATTGACCCTTGATTTGAAGAGGTTAAGATTGTAGTGTAGAGGGTTACTGTTAAAATGGTTATGATGAATGAGGTGTGTTAGGAATGAAAGAGGAGGTGGTAGGAAGTGAAGCTTATGAGGATAAGGAGGAATATTGATAACGATTGAATTGATTTGAAACGGTTCGAGGTTAATATTGTAGTGATAAGGAGGATTAACGGTTGACTATTGAAATTTAGTTATGAAATTTGAATGAATGTGTTCCAAGATTTCCTGGGAAGAGATTAGGAATGAAAGGGATTTGAAGAAGTCAATGTTAATTATCGAAAATAATTCATAGAAAACCTCCAACGACCCTTTCCTTGAAGAATTTAGGTTTAAGATTGTAATGTTGAACCCCTAGTTACTGTTAAAATGGTTATGATGAATGAGGTTCGTGATTTCTTACTTTGAGGAGGTGGTAGGAAGTGAAGATTATGAGGATAAGGAGGATAGAGATAACGATTGACCCTTGATTTGAAGAGGTTAAGATTGTAGTGATCGAAGTTAAAATTCATTCAAATGAGGTGTTAATAGGAATGAAAGGGAGTTCCTGGAAGGAAGATTATGAGGATAAGGAGGATAGATAACGATTGACCCTTGACAAAGAGATTATTTTGTAGTTAGAGGGTTAGTGTTAAAATGGTTATTGAATGTATGTTAATACGAATGAAAGGGGAGGTCTAGGAAGTGAAGGTGAGGATTTAAGATAACGATTGACCCTAGACTTGAAGAGGTTAAGATTGTAGTGTAGAGGGTTACTGTTAAAATGGTTATTCAAATGAGGTGTGTTTCGATAGGAATGAAAGAGGAGGTCCTAGGAAGTGAAGATTATGAGGATAAGGAGGATAGATAACGATTGACCCTTGACATGAAGAGGTTAAGATTGTAGTGTAGAGGGTACTGTTAAAATGGTATGATGAATGAGGGTGTGTGATAGGAATGAAAGGGGGTCCTGGGAAGAAAGATTATGAGGATAAGGAGGATAGATAACGATTGACCCTTGACTTGAAGAGATTAAGATTGTAGTGTCGAAGGGTTATTGTTAAAATGGTTATGATGAATGAAGGTGTGTTCCTAGGAATGAAAGTGGAGGTTTATAGGAAGTTGAAGATTATTTGAGGATAAGGAGGATCGAATAATATATTCCTTGACTTTGAGGTTAAGATCCACGTGTAGAGGTTCCTGTTAAAATGTGCTGTTTATGATGAATGAGGATTGTGATAGGAATGAAATTTGGATCGAATATTGACCCTTGCTATGAAGAGGTCATATTCAGGGTTAGGAATTATAGTATGTTCCACAAAGTAGGGTTCCTGGGAAGAGGTGATGTTTATGAAGATAATGATTGACCCTAGATTTGAAGAGATCAATATTGTGTTAAAGATATATTCATTCGAATGTATGTTCGACGAAGTATAGGAGGTCCTGGGAAGTGAGGTGCTGTTTATGAAGATAACGATTGACCCTTGATTTGAAGAGATCAATTTATAGCGATCGAAGATATATTCATTCGAAATGTATGTTCCAGAGGAGGAGTTCTGGAAGAAGATTATGCTGGATTGGAGGAAGATAACGATTGACCCTAGATTTGAAGAGATCAATATTGTAGTGTAGAAGATATATTCATTCGAATGGTTCCAATAATGAGGAGTTCCTGGGAAAGGTGGAGGTTTATGAAGATAACGGATAAGGAGGATAGATTTGAAGAGACTTGAATATTGTAGCGATCGGGTTAGATATATTCATTGAATGTATGTCCATAGGAATGTTCAAGTTCCTGGAAGAGATGGATTTATGAAGATAACGATTGACCCTATTTGAAGAGAATTGAAACTGAAAAACCAGGAATGAGGTGTGTGATGTTCCATGAAAGAGGGGTTCCAGGGAAGATTATGGTTTATAGATAACGATTGACCCTTGACTTGAAGAGGTTAAGATTGTAGTGTGGGTTACTGTTAAAATGGTTATGATGAATGGGGGTTCCTGGATAGGAATGAAAGAGGAGGTGGTAAGGAAGTGAAAGATTTGAAGATCAATATTGATAGATAAAGATATATTCCCTTGACTTCGAAGAGGTTAAGATTGGGAAGAGTAGCTGTTTATGTTAAACGATTGGTTGATTTGAAGAGATCAATATTGTAGATAGGATATATTCAAGAGAAGGTGGTAGGAAGTGAAGGGTTCCTAGGATAAGGAGGATAGATAACGATTGACCCTAGACTTTGAAGAGATTAAGATTGTAGTCGAAGAGGGTTACTGTTAAAATGGTTATGATGAATGAAGTAGGAGATCCTGGGAAAGAGGAGGTGGTGGGAAGTTGATTATGAGGATTTGGAGAGATCAATATTGCTAGCGATCGAAGATTGATCTTGAAGAATGTATGTTCGACGAAGTAGGGGTTCCTGGAAAATGTGCTGTTTATGAATGAGGGTGTGTTGACCCTAGGAATTGAAGAGATCAATATTAGGAGCGATCGAAGATTATATTCATTCGAGGATATGTTCCACGATTGAGGAGTTCTTGGGAGGTTAAGTTTATAGTGTAGACGATTACCCTTAAAATGAAGAGATCAAATGAAGGGATCGAAGTGATATTCATTCGAATGTATGTTCCACGAAGTAGGAGTTCCTGAGGATAAGGTGGATAGATAAAGATTGACCCTAGATTTGAAGAGGTTAAGATTGATGTAGAAGATATTTAATTCGAATGTTTATGTTCGATGAAGTAGGGGTTCCTGGGAAGAGGAGGTGTTTATGAAGATAACGATTATGACCCTAGGAGGATAGATAAATATTGATCGAAGAAGAATTTAAGAATGTATGTTCCACACTGTTAAAATGGTTCCTGATGAATGAGGTGTGTGTTTAGGAAGAAAACGATTGAGGTGGTAGATTTGAAGAGATCAATATTGTAAGGATAGATAACGATTGATTCTTTCATGAAGATGTTAAGTTTGTAGTGTAGAGGGTTACTGTTAAAATGGTTTATGATGAATGACGTGTGTGATAGGAATGAAAGAGGAATATTGTAGGAAGTGAAGATTATTCATTCGATAAGGAGGATCCAGATAACGATTCCTGGGAAGAGGTTGAAGAGGTTAAGAAGTAACGTGTAGACCCTTACTTTAAAATCAATTATGATGAATGATCGAAGATGATTCATTCGAATGATGTTCCACTGTAAGGGGTTCCTGGGAGGATAAGGTTTATAGATAACGATTGACCCTAGACTTGAAGAGATCAATATTGTAGTGTAGAAGGTTATTCATTAAAATGGTTATGATTCCAATGAGGGGTTCCTAGGAATGAAAAGGTGGTGGAGGTTTGGTATGAAGATAACGATTGACCCTAGATTTGAAGATCAATGAGGATAATCGATGAATGAAGAGAGGATATTCATTCGATTGTATGTTAAACGAAGTTAGGGTTCCTGGGAAGAGGTTACTGTTAAAATGGTTATGATTGATGAGGTGTGATAGGAATGAAAGAGGAGGTGGTCGAAGATAAGATTCATGAGGATGTTAAACGATAGATAACGGTTCCTGGGAAGAGGACTTTTAAGAAGTTAAGATTGTAGTAGATTTTAAGAGTTAAAATTGTTTATGATCGAAGATATATTCATTCGAATGAAAGAGGGAGGTAAAGGAAGTGAAGGGTTCCTGGGATAAGGAGGATGAAGATAACGATTGACCCTAGATTTGAAGAGATTAATATTGTAGTGTAGGATCGAAAATGGTTATTGAATGAGATGTGTGATCCAATGAAAGTAGGGGTCCTGGGAAGATTAGAGGATTATGAAGATAACGATTGACCCTAGATTTGAAGAGATCAGATTGTTGTAGAGATTAGTTTAAAATCCTTATGAT
The DNA here is from genome assembly GCA_903632075.3 of Acanthosepion pharaonis. Lineage (NCBI taxonomy): Eukaryota > Metazoa > Mollusca > Cephalopoda > Sepiida > Sepiidae > Acanthosepion > Acanthosepion pharaonis. Next base: position 567,695 of record CAHIKZ030001388.1, on the reverse strand, counting down.
GAATTTTTGTGATAGGAAATTAAAGGTTTTGTGGAAGAAGTGTTATTATGGAGGATAGATAACGATTGACCCTTGACAAAGAGGTTAAGATTGTAGTGATCGAAGTTAAAATCCTTATGAAGAATGTTTCACAAATTAGAGCATCTACAGAAGTTAAGAATGGCCTTTGGGTCATGTATAATGATAAGGAATCAAATAACATTGAAATTACAAAGAGGTTAAGATTGATTGCTGATGCTAATAAAATGGTAATGGCGTGCCATTGTGTCCGACTGTGATTGTCTAATAAGGCGTCTAGCCAGTTCCTGTTTCAGATGCTTGTTCAGGAGGATTTGTGTTTGTTCAACACCAACAGAAAACTCCCCTCTGATTTATACTGCAGATTTGCTGAGCGTACTGTTTCTGGGAGAGATGCATTATCTGGCGTGATCAGAAATCTTAAAAAGATCAGTACGCTAACCCCTCAACCCCTTGAGGACAATGACTTCAGATGACGATTGCGCAACCATCAATGTTTCCCAAAAATCTATTTAGAGGGTTCATCCACAAATTATGGTTTTAGACACTTATGAAGGTTGTGATCCCAAGGGATCGCCTCATCAGTCCAATAACTTCAAGAAGTCATCTTCCTGATTAATCGATTATGATGAGATTCGAACCCTAATCATCTAGTCTGAAAGCGAAAATGTCTACCTCAGTAATGCCATGTGCCCATAGTAAAGGGAGGTAATACAGCAGAATCTCACATTTTAAAGTTTGACAAAAATATCAATGTAATAGCCATTAAAACACTTATATTAGTCAGTTATGTGCCATGCGTGATACATTTTAGGCGATCATGTATCTTTCGATACATGACTGACGATGAGAGATTTTTCCCGCATTAGGTTTGCCATGTCTTTCTGCGTTCGACCAGTTTCCATCAAGGCGATAGAACTCGGCGTGTCTTCTATTTGCCCATAGCTCGAAAGAGAAGAGTATTCCTACCTTTCCAAGGGTATTAGCACGTAAATGAATGTAATGGCCTCAATTGGACTCGGATCCTCAATCCGAGCCGCTATCCATTACTCTACGACCTACACTTATATCACAGTTGTTTAAACAAAGGGCTACAGTTTTTATTCGTTTGGTTTCAAAAGGACATCCTCGAAATGATCACCTCTTTGCTATTGTTTCCTCCTTTCTAAATTTTCCATCACCCGAAGAGTTATTTCGGCGGCATTTCTGTCACTTTGGGGATAGTCCTCACCCAGCGAAAATTCTTCAACGGTTGCTGGTCGATGTCACATAGACCTCAGCTTTCAAGAGAAAATAATCGCAGGGGTGGGGTGACAAGATCAGGCGAGCGTGCGACCAGCCAATGTCAACGCGTAAAGAAATCAAATGTCTTGGAAACATCTCTCTCAAGCTTCCATCGATCTTTCCGCTGCGTAGAAACCGCACATCCGGTTTCCTAAGGTCTTTGAGTTTCGGTTCCAGAAAGTTTCGAATCTCCACATATGGGTTAGATGTTACTCTAACGGGGTGGTTTCCAGTCAAAAAAAAAAAAAAAAAGACGAAATTTTCCAACTGCATACCACAGTCATTCGTTCGTTGTCTCGAGGTCTTTCATGAAACTGTCTATGTTTTAAGTCCCCACCCAGCGAAAATTCTACCTATTGACGCAGCCAGGAGATGAAAGTGATCTTCATCACTTATGAGAAGAATTGCATTTGCTGAAAGATTTTGAAGGATATCATCGCAACATTTCCTTAGTTGCGTTCTTGCAGTTCTTGAATAACCATTAATTTGTCTGGATGGGAACTTAGATGAGGTGCATAAAATTCTTCTGACTCCTCGTTCAAACAACTCCAAAGCAGAAGTACATTTAGGGGCTGAACGCGTAGGAGACTGCAGAACAAACTGTCTCACAGCCGACATTTTAGGGTTAGAGAGCTTGGTGGTTTTTTTAAGCGCCAAATGATGGCCCTTAAGTTTTTAATCAATAACAGGATCGATTTTATATCCGAAACAGCATAATTCCTCGATATGAAATAAGCAGGAAAGGCTCCCCATCTGCAATTACAGATTCTTTAACAGAAGAAGAGAAACCCTCACTAGAAGAATAAGAAGTCATGAGAAAGAAGAAAAAGAAGTCACAAGAAGAAAAAGAAGAAGTTAAGAGGAGGAGGAAAAAAGGAGAAGTCACAAGAAGAAGAAGTCACAAGAGGAAGAAGTCACAAGAAGAAGAAGAAGATGATGATGATGATGAAAAGGAAGCGACGAGAACAAGAAGAAAATGAAGGAAAAGAAAAGAAAACCGAAGTTGACACGAGGAAAGAAATGATAAGAAAAAAAAAAGCAGGCAAAAAGAAAAAGATAAAAAAAAAAAGTCATAAGAAAAAATGGAAAAGAAGAGAGAAGAATAAGAATAAATTATTACCAAGAATGAAAGAAATGAAGATAAGGAGGGATAGATAACAATTGACCCATGACTTAGAGGGATTTAAGATTGTAGTGTAGAGGGATCTTCTAAATGGTTAAATGAATGAGGTCCATAGGGAAATGAAAGAGGAGGTGGTAAAGTGAAGATTATGAGGATCCATATAGAAACGATTGCAAATTTAAATGGTTATGATGGTTCCATAGAAGGCGAATCTTTGGTAAATGGTTACGATGTGGTTCCATATAAGAAGCTAAATCTTTGCAAATGTTTATGATGGTTCCATACAGAAGAGAATTTTGGTAAATATTTATGATGGTTCCATATAGAAGGAATCTTGTAAATGGTTATAATGGACCCATACTAAGGAATCTTGGTAAAATGTTATGATGGTTCCATATAGAAGAGAATCTTCGGAAATGATTATGATGGTCCATATAAAAGCGAATCTTTGTAAATGGTTATGATGGTTCCATATAGAAGCGAATCTTGGTAAATGGTTATGATGGTTCCATATAGAATTAAATCTTGGTAAATGGTTATGATGGTTCCATATAAAAGCGAATCTTGGTAAATGGTTATGATGGTTTTCATATAGAAGCGAATTTTGGTAAATGGTTATGATGGTTTGCATACAAAGCGAATCTTGCAAATGGTTATGATAGTTCCATATAAAAAGCGAATTTTGGAAATGGTTATGATGGTTCCATATAGAAGCGAATCTTGGTAAAATGGTTATATGGTTCATACAGAAGCGAATCTTGGTAAATGTTTATGATGGTTCCATATAGAGAAGGTAAATGGTTAATGGTTCCATTCTTGGTAAATGTTTATGATGGTTCCATATAAAAGAGAATCTTGGTTATGAATATAGAAGTTCTTGGTAAATGGTTATTGGTTCCATACAGAAGCGAATCTTGGTAAATGTTTATGACGGATCCATATACAAGCGAATCTTGGTAAATGATTATGATGGTTCCATATAGAAGCGAATCTTGGTAAATGGTTATGATGGTTCCATATAGAAGCGAATCTTGGTAAATGGTTATGACGGTTGCATACAGAAGCGAATCTTGGTAAATGGTTATGATAGTTCCATATAAAAGCGAATTTGGGAAATGGTTATGATGGTTTCATATAGAAGCGAATTTTGGTAAATGGTTATGATAGTTCCATATAAAAGCGAATCTTGGTAAATGGTTATGATGGTTCCATATAGAAGCGAATCTTGGTAAATGGTTATGATGGTTCCATACAGAAGCGAATCTTGGTAAATGGTTATGATGGTTCCATACAGAAGAGAATCTTGGTAAATGGTTATGATGGTTCCATATAAAAGCGAATCTTGGTAAATGGTTATAATGGTTCCATATAGAAGCGAATCTTGGTAAATGGTTATGATGGATCCATATACAAGCGAATCTTGGTAAATGATTATGATGGTTCCATATAGAAGCGAATCTTGGTAAATGGTTATGATGGTTCCATATAGAAGCAAATCTTGGTAAATGGTTATGACGGTTCCATATAGAAGCGAATCTTGGTAAATGGTTATGATAGTTCCATATAAAAAGCGAATTTGGGAATGGTTATGATGGTTTCATATAGAAGCGAATCTTGGTAAATGGTTATGATGGTTCCATATAAAGCGAATCTTGGTAAATGGTTATGATGGTTCCATATAGCGATTCTTGGTAAATGGTTATAATGGTTCCATAAGGAGAATCTTGGTAAATGTTTATGATGGTTCCATACAAAAGAGAATCTTGGTAAATGGTTATGAAAATTCCATATAGAAGCGAATCTTGTTAAATGGTTATCTTTGTTGGTTCCATATAGAAGCGAATCTTGCTAAATGGTTATGATGGTTCCATATAGAAGCGAATCTTGGAAAATGGTTATGATGGTTCCATATAGAAATGAATCTTGGTAAAATGGTTATGACGGTCCAATATTTCAGCGAATCTTGGTAAATGGTTATGATGGTTCCATATAGAAGCGAATGTTGGTAAATTGTTATGATGGTTCCATATAGAAGCGAATGTTTGTAAATTGTTATGATGGTTCCATATAGAAGCGAATCTTGGAAAAATGGTTATGAAAATTCCATATAGAAGCGAATCTTGTTAAATGGTTATAATGGTTCCATATAGAAGCGAATCTTGGTAAATGGTTATGATGATTCCATATAGAAGCGAATCTTGGTAAATGGTTATGATGGTTCCATATAGAAGCGAATCTTGGTAAATGATTATGATGGTTCCATATAGAAGCGAATCTTGGTAAATGTTTATGATGATTCCATATAGAAGCGAATCTTGTTAAATGATTATGATGGTTCCATATAGAGGCGAATCTGTGTAAATGGTTATGATGGTTCCATATAGAATCGAATCTTGGTAAATGGTTATGATGGTTCCATATAGAAGCGAATCTTGGTAGATGGTTATGATGGTCCCATACTAAAGCGAATCTTGGTAAATTGTTATGATGGTTCCATTTAGAATCGAATCTTGGTAAATGGTTATGATGGTTCCATATAGAAGCGAATCTTGGTAAATGAATAGGATGGATCCATATAAAAAAGCGAATCTTGGTAAAATGGTTATGATAATTTGCAAATGGTTATGATAAAAGCGAATTTTGGTAAATGGTTATGATGGTTCCATATAGAAGAGAATCTTTGGTAAATGGTTATGATAGTTCCATATAGAAGCGAATTTTGGTAAATGGTTATGATGGTTCCATATAGAAGCGAATCTTGGTAAATGGTTATGATGGTTCCATATAGAATCGAATCTTGGTAAATGATTTGGCAATGGTTCCATATAGAAGCGAATCTTGGTAAATGATTATGATGGTTCCATATAGAATCGAATCTTGGTAAATGATTATGATGGTTCCATATAGAAGAATCTTGGTTAAATGATTGATGATGGTTCCATATAAAGCGAATCTTGGTAAATGGTTATGATGGTTCCATATAGAAGCGAATCTTGGTAAATGGTTATATAGATGGACCCATATAAAGCATATAGAAGAACTCTTGGTAAATGTTATGATGGTTCCATATAGAAGCGAATCTTGGTAAAAATATTATGATGGTTCCATATAGAAGCGAAACTTGCAAATGGTTATGATGGTTCCATATAGAAGCGAAAATTAGATGGTAAAATGGTTATGATGATGTTCCATATAGAATCAAATCTTGGTAAATGGTTATGATGGTTCCATATAGAAGCGAATCTTGGTAAATGATTATGATGGTTCCATATAGAAGCGAATCTTGTTAAATGATTATGATGGTTCTATATAGAAGCGAATGTTGGTAAATGTTTATGATGATTCCATATAGAAGCGAATCTTGTTAAATGATTATGATGGTTCCATATAGAAGCGAATCTTGGTAAATGGTTATGATGGTTCCATATAGAAGCGAATCTTGGTTAATGATTATGATGGGTCCATATAGATTCGAATCTTGGTAAATGATTATGATGGTTCCATATAAAAGCGAATCTTGGTAAATGATTATGATGATTCCATATAGAAGCGAATCTTGGTAAATGGTTATGATGGTTCCATATAGAATCTTGGTAAATGGTTATGATGGTTCCATATAAGCGAATCTTGGTAAATGATTATGATGGTTCCATATAGAAGCGAATCTTGGTAAAATGAAAAATTATGATGGTTCCATATAGAATCGAATCTTGGTAAATGATTATGATGGTTCCATATAGAAGCGAATCTTGGTAAATGGTTATGATGGTTCCATAGAATCAAAAGCGAATCTTGTTAAATGATTATGATGGTTCCATATAGAAGCGAATCTTGTTAAATGATTATGATGGTTCCATATAGAAGCGAATCTTGGTAAATGGTTATGATGGTTCCATATAGAAGAAGCGAATCTTGGTAAATGGTTATGATGGTTCCATATAGAAGCGAATCTTGGTAAATGGTTAACCATATAGAAGGTTTGGTAAATGGTTAGATGGTTCCATATAGAAGGATTCTGGTAAATGGTTATGATGGTTCCATATAGATGCGAATCTTGGTAAATGTTTATGATGGTTCCATAGAGAATTTTGCGAATGGTTCTTCTTGGATAAATGGAATTAGGTAAATGGTTATGATGGTTTCATATAGAAGCGAATCTTGGTAAATGGTTATGATGGTTCCATATAGAAAGCGAATCTTGGTAAATGGTTATGATGGTTCCATATAGAAGCGAATCTTGGTAAATGATTATGATGGTTCCATATAGAAGCGAATCTTGGTAAATGATTATGATGGTTCCATATAGAAGCCTTGGTTATGGTTCCATATAAATCCATAAAAATGGTTATGATGGTTCCATATAGAAGCGAATCTTGGTAAATGATTATGATGGTTCCATATAGATGCGAATCTTGGTAAATGGTTATGATGGTTCCATATAGAAGGAATCTTGGTAAATGATTATGATGGTTCCATATAGAAGCGAATCTTGGTAAATGGTTATGATGGTTCCATATAGAAGCGAATCTTGGTAAATGGTTATGATGGTTCCATATAGAAGCGAATCTTTGGTAAATGGTTATGATGGTTCCATATAGAAGCGAATCTTGGTGGTTCCAAATGATTATGATGGTTCCATATAGAAGCGAATCTTGGTAAATGATTATGATGGTTCCATATAAAGCGAATCTTGGTAAATGGTTATGATGGTTCCATATAGAATCGAATCTTGTTTGATTATGGTTCCATATAGAAGCGAATCTTGGTAAATGGTTATGATGGTTCCATATATAAGCGAATCTTGGTAAATGGTTATGATGGTTTCTATAGAAGCGAATTTGGTAAATGATTATGATGGTTCCATATAGAAGCGAATCTTGGTAAATGGTTATGATGGTTCCATATAAAAAGCGAATCTTGGTAAATGGTTATGATGGTTCCATATAGAAGCGAATCTTGGTAAATGATTATGATGATTCCATATAGAAGCGAATCTTGGTAAATGATTATGATGGTTCCATATAGAAGCGAATCTTGGTAAATGATTATGATGGTTCCATATAGAAGAAATCTTGTAAAATGATTATGATGGTTCCATATAGAAGCGAATCTTGGTAAATGGTTATGATGATTCCATATAGAAGCGAATCTTGGTAAATGTGATTATGATGGTTCCATATAGAAGCGAATCTTGGTAAATGGTTAAGATGGTTCCATATAGAAGAATCTTGGTAAATGGTTATGATGGTTCCATATAGAAGCGAATCTTGGTAAATGGTTATGATGGTTCCATATAGAAAGCGAATCTTGGTAAATGGTTATGATGGTTCCATATAAAAGCGAATCTTGGGAAATGGTTATGATGGTTCCATATAAAGCGAATCTTGGTAAATGATTATGATGGTTCCATATAGAAGCGAATCTTGGTAAATGGTTATGATGGTTCCATATAGAAGATCTAAATCTTGGTTCCAAATGCCCGAATTTGGTAAATGATGATGTTCCATATAGAAGCGAATCTTGGTAAATGGTTATGATGGTTCCATATAAAAGCGAATCTTGGTAAATGGTTATGATGGTTCCATATAGAAGCGAATCTTGGTAAATGTTTATGATGGTTCCATATAGAAGCGAATCTTGTAGAAATGGTTATGATGGTTCCATATAAAAGCGAATCTTGGTAAATGGTTATGATGGTTCCATATAGAAGCGAATCTTGGTAAATGGTTATGATGGTTCCATATAGAAGCGAATCGAAATCTTTGATGTAAATGAAAACATTTATTATGATGGTTCCATATAGAAGCGAATCTTGGTAAATGGTTATGATGGTTCCATATAAAGCGAATCTTGGTAAAATGGTTATGATGGTTCCATATAAAGCGAATCTTGGTAAATGGTTATGATGGTTCCATAGAAGCGAATCTTGGTAAATGATTATGATGGTTCCATATAGAAGCGAATCTTGGTAAATGGTTATGATGGTTCCATATAGAAGCGAATCTTTGGTAAATGGTTATGATGGTTCCATATAGAAGCGAATCTTGGTAAATGGTTATGATGGTTCCATATAGAAGTCCTCTTGGTAAATGATTATGATGGTTCCATATAGAAGCGAATCTTGGTAAATGGTTATGATGGTTCCATATAGAAGAATCTTGGTAAATGGTTATGATGGTTCCATATAGAAGCGAATCTTGGTAAATGATTATGATGGTTCCATATAGAAGAATCTTGGTAAATCTTGGTAAATGGTTATGATGGTTCCATATAGAAGCGAATCTTGGTAAATGGTTATGATGGTTCCATATAGAAGCGAATCTTGGTAAATGGTTATGATGGTTCCATATAGAAGAATCTTGGTAAATGGTTATGATGGTTCCATATAGAAGCAAATCTTGGTAAATGAATATGATGGTTCCATATAGAAGCGAATGGTAAATGAAATGAAAATGGGTTCCATATAGAAGCGAATCTTGGTAAATGGTTATGATGGTTCCATATAGAAGCGAATCTTGGTAAAATGGTTATGATGGTTCCATATAGAAGCGAATCTTGGTAAATGGTTATGATGGTTCCATATAGAAGCGAATCTTTGGTAAATGGTTATGATGATTCCATATAAAGCGAATCTTGGTAAATGTTTATGATGGTTCCATATAGAAGCGAATCTTGGTAAATGGTTATGATGGTTCCATATAGAAGCGAATCTTGGTAAATGGTTATGATGGTTCCATATAGAAGCGAATCTTGATGGTTCCAAATTTTTGATGGTTCCATATAGAAGCGAATCTTGGTAAATGATTATGATGGTTCCATATAGAAGCGAATCTTGGTAAATGATTATGATGATTCCATATAGAAGCGAATCTTGGTAAATGGTTATGATGGTTCCATATAGAATCGAATCTTGGTAAATGGTTATGATGGTTCCATATAGAAGCGAATCTTGGTAAATGGTTATGATGGTTCCATATATAAGCGAATCTTGGTAAATGGTTATGATGGACCCATACTAAAGCGAATCTTGGTAAAATGTTATGATGGTTCCATATAGAAGCGAATCTTGGTAAATGATTATGATGGTTCCATATAGAAGCGAATCTTGGTAAATGGTTATGACCATGATGGTTCCCATATAGAAGATTGGGAAATGGTTCCATATAGAAAGCGAATGTTGGTAAATGGTTATGATGGTTCCATATAGAAGCGAATCTTGGTAAATGGTTATGATGGTTCCATATAGAAGCGAATCTTGGTAAAATGGTTATGATGGTTCCATATAGAAGCGAATCTTGGTAAATGGTTATGATGGTTCCATATAGAAGCGAATCTTGGTAAATGGTTATGATGGTTCCATATAGAAGCGAATCTTGGTAAATGATTATGATGGTTCCATATAGAAGCGAATCTTTGTAAATGGTTATGATGGTTCCATATAGAAGCGAATCTTGGTAAATGGTTATGATGGTTCCATATAGAAGCGAATCTTGGTAAATGGTTATGATGGTTCCATATAAAAGCGAATCTTGGTAAATGGTTATGATGGTTCCATATAGAAGCGAATCTTGGTAAATCTTATATGATGGTTCCATATGGAATTTGGTAAATGATGGTTCCATATAGAAGCGAATCTTGGTAAATGATTATGATGGTTCCATATAAAACCGAATCTTGGTAAATGGTTATGATGGTTCCATATAGAAGAATCTTTTGGTAAATGGTTATGATGGTTCCATATAGAAGCGAATCTTGGTAAATGGTTATGATGGTTCCATATAGAAGCGAATCTTGGTAAATGGTTTATGATGGTTCCATATAGAAGCGAATCTTGGTAAATGGTTATGATGGTTCCATATAGAAGCGAATCTTGGTAAATGATGGTTCCATATAGAAGCGAATCTTGGTAAATGGTTATGATGGTTCCATATAGAAGGATCTTGGTAAATGGTTATGATGGTTCCATATAGAAGCGAATCTTGGTAAATGATTATGATGGTTCCATATAGAAGCGAATCTTGGTAAATGGTTATGATGGTTCCATATAGAAGCGAATCTTGGTAAATGATTATGATGGTTCCATATAAAAGCGAATCTTGGTAAATGGTTATGATGGTTCCATATAAAAGGAATTTGGGTAAATGGGTTATGATGGTTCCATATAGAAGCGAATCTTGGTAAATGGTTATGATGGTTCCATATAAATCGAATCTTGGTAAATGGTTATGATGGTTCCATATAGAAGCGAATCTTGGTAAAATGATTATGATGGTTCCATATAGAAGCGAATCTTGGTAAATGGTTATGATGGTTCCATATAGAAGCGAATCTTGGTAAATGGTTATGATGGTTCCATATAAAAGCAATCTTGGTAAATGGTTATGATGGTTCCATATAGAAGCGAATCTTGGTAAATGGTTATGATGGTTCCATATAGAAGCGAATCTTGGTAAATGGTTATGATGGTTCCATAGAAGCGAATCTTGGTAAATGGTTATGATGGTTCCATATAGAAGCGAATCTTGGTAAATGGTTATGATGGTTCCATATAGAAGCAGAATCTTGGTAAATGGTTATGATGGTTCCATATAGAAAGCGAATCTTGGTAAATGGTTATGATGGTTCCATATAGAAGGAATCTTGGTAAATGGTTATGATGGTTCCATATAGAAGCGAATCTTGGTAAATGGTTATGATGGTTCCATATAGAAGCGAATCTTGGTAAATGATTATGATGGTTCCATATAAAGCGAATCTTGGTAAATGGTTATGATGGTTTCCAATATGGTTAATCTTGTTAAATGGTTATGATGGTTCATATAGAAGCGAATCTTGGTAAATGATTATGATGGTTCCATATAAAGCGAATCTTGGTAAATGGTTATGATGGTTCCATATAGAAGCGAATCTTGGTAAATGGTTATGATGGTTCCATATAGAAGCGAATCTTGGTAAATGGTTATGATGGTTCCATATAGAAGGAATCTTGGTGGTTAGATGGTTCCATATAAAAGCGAATCTTGGTAAATGGTTATGATGGTTCCATATAGAAGCGAATCTTGTTAAATGGTTATGATGGTTCCATATAAAAGCGAATCTTGGTAAATGGTTATGATGGTTCCATATAGAAGCGAATCTTGGTAAAATGGTTATGATGGTTCCATATAGAAGCGAATCTTGGTAAATGATTATGATGGTTCCATATAGAAGCGAATCTTGGTAAATGGTTATGATGGTTCCATATAGAAGCGAATCTTGGTAAATGGTTATGATGGTTCCATATAGAAGCGAATCTTGGTAAATGATTATGATGGTTCCATATAGATGCGAATCTTGGTAAATGGTTATGATGGTTCCATATAGAAGCGAATCTTGGTAAATGATTATGATGGTTCCATATAGAAGCGAACCCTGGAAAATGGTTATGATGGTTCCATATAGAAGCGAATCTTGGTAAATGATTATGATGATTCCATATAGAAGCGAATCTTGGTAAATGTTTATGATGGTTCCATATAGAAGCGAATCTTGGTAAATGATTATGATGGTTCCATATAGAAGCGAATCTTGGTAAATGATTATGATGGTTCCATATAGAAGCGAATCTTGGTAAATGGTTATGATGGTTCCATATAGAAGCGAATCTTGGTAAATGATTATGATGGTTCCATATAGAAGCGAATCTTGGTAAATGGTTATGATGGTTCCATATAGAAGCGAATCTTGGTAAATGGTTATGATAGTTCCATATAAAAGCGAATCTTGGTAAATGGTTATGATGGTTCCATATAGAAGCGAATCTTGGTAAATGGTTATGATGGTTCCATATAGAAGCGAATCTTGGTAAATGATTATGATGGTTCCATATAGAAGCGAATCTTGGTAAATGATTATGATGGTTCCATATAGAAGCGAATCTTGGTAAATGATTATGATGGTTCCATATAGAAGCGAATCTTGGTAAATGGTTATGATGGTTCCATATAGAAGCGAAAAACAGTAAATGATTATGATGGTTTCATATAGAAGCGAATCTTGGTAAATGGTTATGATGGTTCCATATAGATGCGAATCTTGATAAATGGTTATGATGGTTCCATATAGAAGCGAATCTTGGTAAATGGTTATGATGGTTCCATATAGAAGCGAATCTTGGTAAATGATTATGATGGTTCCATATAGAAGCGAATCTTGGTAAATGATTATGATGGTTCCATATAGAAGCGAATCTTGGTAAATGATTATGATGATTCCATATAGAAGCGAATCTTGGTAAATGATTATGATGGTTCCATATAGAAGCGAATCCTGGAAAATGGTTATGATGGTTCCATATAGAAGCGAATCTTGGTAAATGATTATGATGGTTCCATATAAATCGAAGCGAATCTTGGTAAATGATTATGATGGTTCCATATAGAAGCGAATCTTGGTAAAAATGATTATGATGGTTCCATATAGAAGCGAATCTTGGTAAATGATTATGATGGTTCCATATAGAAGCGAATCTTGGTAAATGGTTATGATGGTTCCATATAGAAGCGAATCTTGGTAAAATGATTATGATGGTTCCATATAGAAGCGAATCTTGGTAAATGGTTATGATGGTTCCATATAGAAGCGAATCTTGGTAAATGGTTATGATGGTTCCATATAGAAGCGAATCTTGGTAAATGATTATGATGGTTCCATATAGAAGCGAATCTTGGTAAATGATTATGATGGTTCCATATAAATGAAGCGAATCTTGGTAAATGAATATGATGGTTCCATATAAAAGCGAATCTTGTTAAATGATTATGATGGTTCCATATAGAAGCGAATCTTGTTAAATGATTATGATGGTTCCATATATAAGCGAATCTTGGTAAATGGTTATGATGGTTCCATATAGAAGCGAATCTTGGTAAATGGTTATGATGGTTCCATATAGAAGCGAATCTTGGTAAATGGTTTATGATGGTTCCATATAGAAGCGAATCTTGGTAAATGGTTATGATGGTTCCATATAAAGCGAATCTTGGTAAATGGTTATGATGGTTCCATATAGAAGCGAAATCTTGGTAAATGGTTATGATGGTTCCATATAAGAAGCGAATCTTGGTAAATGAATATGATGGTTCCATATAGAAGCGAATCTTGGTAAATGATTATGATGGTTCCATATAGAAGCGAATCTTGGTAAATGATTATGATGGTTCCATATATAAGCGAATCTTGGTAAATGGTTATGATGGTTCCATATAGATGCGAATCTTGGGAAATGGTTATGATGATTCCATATAGAAGCGAATCTTGGTAAATGATTATGATGGTTCCATATAGAAGCGAATCTTGGTAAATGATTATGATGGTTAGAACATAATGAATGATTCCATATAGAATCTTGTTAAATGATTATGATGGTTCCATATAGAAGCGAATCTTGGTAAATGGTTATGATGGTTCCATATAGAAGCGAATCTTGTTAAATGTTTATGATGGTTCCATATAGAAGCGAATCTTGGTAAATGGTTATGATGGTTCCATATATAGAAGCGAATCTTGGTAAATGGTTTGATATAAAACCGAATCTTGAAATGGTTATGATGGTTCCATAGAAGCGAATCTTGTTAAATGGTTATGATGGTTCCATATAAAAGCGAATCTTGGTAAATGGTTATGATGGTTCCATATAGAAGCGAATCTTGGTAAATGGTTATGATGATTCCATATAGAAGCGAATCTTGGTAAATGTTTATGATGGTTCCATATAGAAGCGAATCTTGGTAAATATATTGGCTTGATGGTTTTCCATATAGAAGGAATCTTGGTAAATGGTTATGATGGTTCCATATAGAAGCGAATCTTGGTAAATGGTTATGATGGTTCCATATAGAAGGAATCTTGGTAAATGTTTATGATGGTTCCATATATGACGAAAATCTTGGTTCCGCATAAAGGAATTTATGATGGTTCCATATAGAAGCGAATCTTGGTAAAATGATTATGATGGTTTCATATAGAAGCGAATCTTGGTAAATGATTATGATGGTTCCATATAGAAATATCTTGGTAAATGTTTATGATGGTTCCATATAGAAGAAATCTTGTTAAATGGTTATGATGGTTCCATATAGAAGCGAATCTTTGGTAAATGATTATGATGGTTCCATATAAAAGCGAAACTTGGTAAATGGTTATGATGGTTCCATATAAAAGCGAATCTTGGTAAATGGTTATGATGGTTCCATATAAATGGAATTTGGTAAATGGTTATGATGGTTCCAATATAAAAAGCGAATTTTGGTAAATGATTAAGATGGTTCCATATAAATGCGAATTTGATAAATGGTTAGTGATAGTTTGAAATGATGATAGAAGCGAATCTTGGTAAAATGGTTACATGGTTCCATATAGAAGAATCTTGGTAAATGGTTATGATGGTTCAATGATGGAAGCGAATTTTGGTAATGATTATGATGTTTCATATAGAAGCTTTTGGTAAATGATTATAGATGGTTCCATAGGAATCTTGTCAAATGGCTAGATGACGATAGAAGCGAATGAATGGTTATGATGGTTCCATATAGAAGCGAATCTTTATAAAATGGTTATGATGGTTCCATATAGAAGCGAATCTTGGTAAATGGTTATGATGGACCCATACTAAAGCGAATCTTGATAAAATGTTATGATGGTTCCATATAGAAGCGAATCTTGGGAAATGATTATGATGGTTCCATAGAGAAGCGAATCTTGTAAAAATGGTTATGATGGTTCCATAGATGCGAATCTTTGCAATGATTATGATGGATATTTTAACTGTAAATGGTTATGATGGTTCCATATAGAAAGTAATCTTTGTAAATGGTTATGATGGTTCCATATAGAAGTGAATCTTGATGAAATGGTTTATGATGGTTTGCATATAGAAGCGAATCTTGGTAAATGGTTATGATGGTTCCATATAAAAGCGAATTTGGGAAATGATTATGATGGTTCCATATAGAAGCGAATCTTGGTAAATGAATATGATAGTTCCCTATAAAAGCGAATCTTGGTAAATGGTTATGATGGTTCCATATATAAGCGAATCTTGGTAAATGACTTATGATGATTGCATATGATGAATCTTGAGTAAATGTTATGATGGTTCCATACGCAGAAGAAATCTTGTTAAATGGTTTTGATGGTTCCATATAGAAGGAATCTTGATAAATGGTTATGATGGTTCCATATAGAAGGAATGGTAAATGTTTAAATGGTTATGATGAATTTAAATGGTTATGAAGCAGAATCTTTGTAAATGATTATGATGATTCCGATATAGAAGCGAATCTTGGTTAAATGATTAAGATGGTTCTTGATAAATAGAAGTGAACCCTTGGTTAATTGTTTCCATAAAGCGAATCTTGGTAAATGGTTAGATGGTTCCGTATAGAAGCGAATCTTGGTAAATGATTATGATGGTTCCATATAGATGGAATCTTGACGAATGATTATGATGGTTCCATATAGAAGTAAATGAATTTGGTAAATGATTATGATGGTTCCATATAGAAGGATATCTTGCAAATGATTATGATGGTTCCATATAGAAGCGAATCTTGGTAAATGGTTATGACGTGGTTCCACAGAAAGGAATCTTTGTAAATGGTTATGATGGTTCCATAGAAGCGAATTTTGGTAAATGATTATGATGGTTCCATGGTCCTGATTGGTAAATGGTTAATGGTTCCATAGAATCTGGTGATGATGGTTCAGATAGAAGCGAATCTTGGTAAATGGTTGATATGGTTCCATAAAAGGAATTTGTGAAAATGATGGTTCCATATAGCGAAATTTAAATATGATGGTTCCATATAAAAGGAATCTTGGTAAATGGTTATGATGGTTCCATATAGAAGCGAATCTTGGTAAATGATTTGGTTAATGATGATTCCATATAGAAGAATCTTGTAAATGGCTATGATGGTTCCATATAGAAGGAATTTTGGTAAATGATTATGATGGTTCCATATAGAAGAATTTTGGATAAATGGTTATGATGATTCCATAAAAAGGAATCTTGACGATGGTTATGATGGTTCCACATAGACGAAATGGTTATCATGGTTATAATGGTTCCATATAGATGAATCTTGGAAATGAATGATGGATCCGTATAGAAGCGAATTGTTAAAATGTTATGATGGTTCCATATAGTTGGAATCTTGATAAATGGTTATGATGGTTCCATATAGAAGAGAATCTTGGTAAATGGTTATGATGGTTCCATATAGAAGCCGAATCTTGTCAAATGGTTATGATGGTTCCATAAAAAGCGATGAAAATGGTTATGATGGACCACATAGAAGCGAATCTTGGTAAATGAATAGGATGGATCCATATAGGTTGCGAATCTTGGTAAATGATTAATGATGGATTTGATAATGGAAGGAATCTTTGTAAATGGTTATGATGGTTCCATATATAAGCGAATCTTTGGTAAAATGGTTATGATGGTTCCATATAGAAGGCCGTTGGTAATGGTTATGATGGTTTCATATAAAGGAATTTAGTAAATGATTATGATGGTTCAATAGAAGCGAATCTTGTTAAATGATTATGATGGTTGCATAAGAAGGCTTGTAAATGATGATGGTTCCAGAAAAAGCGAATTTTGGTAAATGTTTATGATGGTTCCATATACGAGCGAATCTTGGTAAATGATTATGATGGTTCCATATAAAAGAACCCTTGAAAATGGATTAGATGGTTCCATATAGGAATCTAGTAAAATGATTTACAGAAGATGGTTCCATATAGAAGCGAATCTTGTAAATGTTTATGATGGTTCCATATAGAAGGTATCTTGCTAAATGATTATGATGATTCCATATAGAAGCGAATCTTGTTAAATGGATTATGATGGTTCAATATAGAAGGAATTTGTAAATGGTTATGATGGTTCCATAGAAGCGAATTTGGGATGTTTATGATGATTCCATATAGAAGGCTTGGTGGTTCCCATATAGAAGGGAAATGACTATGATGTAAATGAATTTGATGATGATGTTCCATATATAGAAGAATCTTGATAAATGATTAGATGGTTCCATATAGAAGCGAATCTTGAGAAATGGTTATGATGGTTCCATATAGAAGGAATCTTGGTAAATGGTTGTGATAATCCCATATAAAAGCGAATTTGGTAAATGGGTTATGATGGTTGCATATAGAAGAAATGAATCTTTAAAAGGCTTTGGTTAATGGATGGTTCCATATAGAAGCGAATCTTGGTTAAATGGTTATGATGGTTCCATATAGAAGCGAATCTTGGTAAATGGTTATGATGGTTCCATATAGAATGGAATCTTGGTAAATGGGTCCATGACGATTTTCCATGATAGAAGAGAATCTTGCAAATGGTTATGATGGTTGCTATAGAAGAATCTTGGTAAATGATTATGATGGTTCAATATAGAAGGAATCTTAGTAAATGATTATGATGGTTCCATATAAGCGAATCTTGGTAAATGGTTATGATGGTTCCATATAGAAGCGAAACTTGGAAAATGGTTATGATGGTTCCATATAGAAGATGAATCTTGGTAAATGGTTATGATGGTTCCATACAGAAGCGAATCTTGGGTTCCATAATGATTGTTATGATGGTTCATATAGAAGTTGAATTGGCTTGTTAAATGGCTTATGATGGTTCCATATAGAAGAATCTTGGATAAATGGTTAAGATGGTTCCATATAATGGGAATCTTGATGGTTCCAATGATTGATGATGGTTCCAACCCATACAAAAGGAATCTTAGTAAATGGTTACGATGGTTCCATAGCGATGATTATGGTTCCATGAAGGCCTCTTCTAATGGGTTATGATGGTTCCATATAGAAGGAATCTTGTAAATGATTGCGATGGTTCCGATAGCGAATCTTGGTAAATGGTTATGATGGTTCTATAGTGATGAAATCTTGGTAAAAATGGCCATGATGATTCCTTATAGAAGCGAATCTTGCAAAAATGGTTAGGATGGTTCCATAGAATGCGAATCGATAAATGATTATGATGGTTCCATAGAGAAGGAATCTTGGTAAATGGCTATGATGATTCCATATAGATGATGGCTTGGTAACGATTATGATGGTTTCATAGCTAGAAACGATAATCTTAGTAAATGGCTATGATGGTTGCTCGTGATAATCTTGGTAAATGATTATGATGGTTCAATATAGAAGCGAATTTGGAAAAGATTATGATGGTTCCATATAGAAGCGAATCTTGATAAATGGTTATGATGATTCCATATAGAAGGCTTGTGTTAAATGGTTATGATGGTTTCATATAATAGCTAATCTTTGTAAATGGTTATGATGGTTCCATATAGAAGCGTATCTTGGTAAATGTTATGATGGTTCCATATATAGTTCTAGCGAATCTTTGTTAAATGTTTATGATGGTTCCATATAGAAGCGAATCTTTGATAAATGGTTATGATAATTCTATATAAAGCGAATTTGTAAATGGTTAATGATGGTTCCCATAGAAGCGATTCTGAAATGGTTGCGATGGTTCCATGAAGCGAATCTTGGTTAATGATGCATGATGTTTCCATATAAATAACTAATCTTGATAAATGGGTAGTGATGATTCCATATATAAGAGAATCTTGTTAAATATTTTGATGGTTCCACATAGAAGGAATCTTCTTAGTAAATGGTTATGATGGTTCCATATAAAGAAGCGAATTTTGTAAATGCTTATGATGGATCCATAGTAATTAATGAATCTTTGTGAATGGTTATGATGGTTCCATATAGAAGTTGAATTTGAAATGGTTATGGTTATGATGGAATTTGGGAAATGATATGATGATTTCATATAGAAGGAATCTTGGTAAACGTTTATGATGGTTCCATATAAAAGCGAATTTGGTAAATGACGATGGTTTCATATAGATGGATTATCAATGTAAAATGGTTTATGATGGTTCCATATAGAAGGAATCTTGGTAAATGGATGATTCCATACAGAAGAGAATCTTGTAAATGGTTATGATGGTTCCATATATGAATCTTTGTAAATGATTAATGGTTTCCATACGAAGCTAATCTTGGATGATGGTTATGATGGATCCATATAAAAGCGAATCTTGTTGTCGGTTAATGGTTCCTTATAGGAATCGAATGTTGGTAATGGTTCCATAATTCCATATAAAGCGAATTTTGCAAATGTTATGATGGTTCCGTATAGAAGCGAATTTTGGTAAATGGTTATGATGGTTCCATGGTCCCACAAGCGGTTCCAATGAAGCGAATTGTAAATGGTTATGATGGTTTCCATATAGAAGGAATGTTGGTAAATGATTATGATGGTTCCATATAGAAGCGAATGTTTGTAAATTGTTATGATGGTTCCATATATAGGCGAATCTTGAAAATGGTTATTAAAATTCCATAGAAGAATCTTTATTAAATGGTTATGATGGTTCCATATAAAGCGAATCTTGGTAAATGGTTATGATGGTTCCATATAGAAGCGAATTTTGTAAATGGTTGATGATGTTCCATATAGAAGCGAATCTTTGGTAAATGATGGTTCCATGATGTAAATATTGTATTCCATATAGGAAGCGAATCTTTGGTAAATGTTTATGATGATTCCATATAGAATAGAAGCGAATGGTTCCATGTTAAATAATTATGATGGTTCCATATAGAGGCGTAAATGGTTATGACGTAAATGGTCTTGGTAAATGGTTCCATTCCAGAATCGAATCTTTGGTAAATGGTTATGATGGTTCCATAGAAGGAATCTTGGTAGATAGTTGTGATGGTCCCATACTAAAGCGAATCTTGGTAAATTGTTATGATGGTTCCATTTAGAATCGAATCTTGCAAATGGTTAAGATGGTTCCATATAGAAGCGAATCTTGAAGTAATGTTGGTTTAAAATGAATAGATGGTTCCATATAAAAAGCGAATCTTGGTAAAATGGTTATAATGGTTCCATATAATCTTGCGTTTATGACGGATCCATATGTAAATCTTGTTAAATGATAATTCCATATAAAAGCGAATTTGGTAAATGGTTATGATGGTTCCATAGAAGGAATTTTGGAAAATGGTTATGATAGTTCGTATAGAAGCAGATCTTGGTAGGCTATAAAAGCGAATCTTGGTAAATGGTTATGATGGTTCCATATAGTTGAATCTCTTGTTAAATGGTTATGATGGTTCCATATAGATGCGAATCTTGATAAATGATTATGATGGTTCCATATAGAATCGAATCTTGAATTATGGTTTCATTCTTGAAATGATTATTCCATATAAGTGAATTTGGTTAAATGGTTCCATATAGAATCGAATCTTGGTAAATGGTTATGATGGTTCCACTAAAGGAATCTTGATAAAATGTTATGATGGTTCCATATGAAGCGAATCTTTGGTAAATGATTATGATGGTTCCATAGAGAAGCGAAACTTAGTAAATGGTAATGATGGTTCCATATAGAAGAATCTTGGTAAAATGATATGATGGTTTCATATATAGAATCATATGGTTCAATATAGGCAAATGGTTGATGATGGTTCCATATAAAAATCGAATCTTATGATGGTTCCTAAATGATTAAATGGTTTCCATATAAAGAAGCGAATCTTGGTAATTTATGATGGTTTTCATAAATGGTTATGACGGTTGCATACAGAAGCGAATCTTGGTAAAATGGTTCCTGATAGTTTTATGATGGTTCATACATCTTAAAAGCGAAGGGGAAATGGTTATGATAGTTCTATATAAAAGCGAATCTTGGTAAATGGTTATGATGGTTCCATTCCATAGAAGCGATTCTTGGTAATGGTTATAATGGTTCCATATAGAGAAGAAGGAATCTTGGTAAATGTTTATGATGGTTCCATACAGAAAAGAATCTTGGTAAATATTTCTGATGGTGGATCCATATAGAAGGAATCTTGGTAAATGGTTATAATGGTTCCATATAGAAACAGAAGGAATTTGGTAAATGTTTAAATGGATGGATTTCCATATATAAGCGAATCTTGGAATCTTGTTAAATGGGTTGCGTTGGTTCCATACAGAAGCGAATCTTGGTAAATGGTTATGATGGTTCCCATATATAGAAGCGAAAATGGTTGAAAATCTTGGTTAATGATGGTTCCGTATAGAAGCGAATCTTGGTAAATTGTTACGTTCCATTGTCCTTGGTGACATTAAAAGCGAATCTTTGGTAAATGATTATGATGGTTCAATATAGAAGGAATCTTGTTAATGATTATGATGGTTCCATATAGAAGCGAATCTTGGATAAATGGTCATGATGGTTCCATATAGAAGTCCCCATAATTTCGGTAAATGGTTATGATGGTTCCATATAGAAGGATTCTTGGAAATGGTTAAGATAATCCCACATAAAAAGCGAATCTTAGTAACTGGTTATGATGGTTCCAAAGCGATAGAAGTTGAATTTCATAAATGGTTAGATGGTTCCATATAGATGCGAATTTTGGTAAATGGTTATGATAAAATGGTTATGATGGTTCCATGGATTCATATGACGAATCTTGGTAAATGATTATGATGGTTCCATATAGATTTTAATAGAAGCCAGATTTGTAAATGGTTAAGATGGTTCCATACAGAAGGAATCTTGGTAAATGATTATGATGGTTTCATATAGAAGCGAATCTTGGTAAATGATTACAATGGTTCAAATATAGAAGGATCCATGAATCTTGTTAAATGATTATGATGGTTCCACATAGAAGCGAATCTTTAAATGTTTAAAATGATGATTCCATATAGAAGAAACTTGTTAAATGATTAAGGATGGTCCCATAGAATAAATGGGAATTTGGCATAAATCTTGTTAAATGATTATGATGGTTCCATATAGATGAATCTTGGTAAATGGTTATGATGGTTCCATAGAAGCGAATCTTGGTAAATAGTTATGATGGTTTCATATAGAAGGAATCTTGGTAAATGATTATGATGGTTCAATATAGAAGCGAATGGTTCTTGTAAATGGATTATGATGGTTCCATATAGAAGCGAATCTTGGTAAATGTTTATGATGATTCCATATAGAAGGAAATCTTATTAAATGATTATGATGGTCCCATATAGAAGGAATCTTGTAAATGGTTATGATGGTTCCATATAGAAGGAATCTTGGTAAATGATTATGAGTGGTTCATATAGAAGTCTGAATCTTTGGTTAATATAGATTTAGTGATGGTTCCATATAGAAGCGAATCTTGGTAAATGACTATGATGTTTCCATATAGACCGAATCTTGGTAAATGGTTATGATGATTCCATATGAAGCGAATAAGCGAATCTTGTTTCATATGGTTTTGATGGTTTAATATAGAAGCGAATCTTGGAAATGGTTAAGATGGTTCCATATGAGAAGCATAGAATGATGATTCCATATAGAAGCGAAACTTGTTATGATTATGATGATTTTAATATAATCTTTGAAGTTATGATGGTTCTATAGAAGCGTAAATGATTATGATGATTCCATATAGAAGCGAATCTTGTAAATGATTATGATGGTTCCATATAGAAGCGAACCCTGGTAAATGGTTATGATGGTTCCAAAGGAATCTTGATGGTTCCAAATGAATCTTGGTAAATGATGATTCCATATAGAAGCGAATAAATGACTTGTTTCATAATAACCGAATGATTTATGATGGTTTCATATAGAAGGAATCTTGGTAAATGATTGATGATTCCATATATAGAAGAATTCTGGTAAATGATTATGATGGTTCAATATAGAAGCGTATCTTTGGTAAATGATTATAGTGATGGTTCCATATAGAAGGAATCGATCTTGGTAAATGGTTATGATAGTTCCATATAAAAGCGAATCTTGTCAAATGGTTGCGATGGTTTCATATAAAAACGAATCCTTGGTAAATGGTTATGATGGTTCTATAGAATCGAATCTTTGTAAAATGGTTATGATGATTCCATAGAAGGATTCTTGGTAAATGTTTATAATGGTTCCATACAGAAGCGAATCTTGGTAAATGGTTATGATGGATTTCCATACACCAGAGAAACTTGTTAAATGATTGCGATGGTTCCAAGAGTAGAAGGAATCTTGGTAAATGGGTTATAATGGTTTCCATATAGAAGCTAATCTTGGTTTAAATGAATCTTGTTAAATGGTTATGTTGGTTCACAATCTTGCTAAATGGTATGATGGTTCTCATATATAGAGAAGTTAAGGATGATGGTTCCGTATAGAAGCGAATCTTGTTAAAATGATTATGATGGTCCCATACAAAGCGAATCTTGGTAAATGGTTATGATGAAAAGGAACAATTTCAGTAAATTTACGCTTGTTCTGGTAGGAAGAGCAACATTACGAAAAAAATTTTGTTCAATTTCCTCCTTGAGTCACGTTGTTTATTTTTGATACTAGATAATTATTGCCTAGACTCTTTGGTTATAAAATGAAAATTATACCATATTTTAAAAAAAGATGACTATATATATATATGTTGAAAAAGTGTATCCATATAAAGAATATATATATATACCCAGTTTCAAATGTATGCAGGTTATATATATTATTTATATATATTAAAGTGTGTGTATATATATTTGGAATGAGGTCTTTTTTTCTCAAAAATTGAGTTTTTAATAGCGAATATTTATTTATCATATTCCAAAATTAAACAAGTGTGTTGAAGGTTTAGTTGTATATTTAAGGGTTAAATTTAAAATATATATATTGAAAATTTTTTGAGTAAAAATAAAAATATTTGTGCTGATTTTAAAATTGTTAACCTATATCAATATAATATACAGGCATCAAAAAAAGAAATTTTTATATGGCAGAAAATTCTTTATAGATATTTTATCCTTAACTGTCCACGACGGAGAATTGATTTACAAAAATTACTTTTAAGCATAAACGTCAACAAAAATACAAAAAAAAAATTATTACATACCCACCTTTTGCAGGATATTTCATTGTAGGTTGTATTGATTTGACTTTATTCCAACGATTGTTCCCTGATGAGAAAACTATCAAAATCCCATATCCATTTTAGGATTCAAATCTTTCCCAAGGGTATTAGAATTAAATGAATGTAATCTGTTTTAGACTATAATCCAACTTATATTTTATTCCTGTATATATAATATACCAATCATCTATAAATTTCGTCGTATTCACTTTCCCAAGGGGGTATTAGCACATTTTTTTTGTTTTGGAAATGAATATGACTTTGTTTTTAAATTAAAAATTTCAAGCCGCCATCCATTAATCCTTCGGGAAAAAAGAATGAATATTCATACCTTTCCCAAGGGTATTAGCACGTAAGGAATGTAATGAATCTGACTGGAATTCAACTCGTTCTCCATTCCTCAATCCGAGCCACTATCCAATACGACTCCCCAGGAAAATCTAGAAGAGGATTCTTACCTTCCCCAGGGTATTAGCACGTGTGGTTTCCAAATGGATTGTGATGAAATACCAACTCGGCTCTCGATTCCTCAATCAAAGTTTATCCAAGGATCCTTGGAAAACTAGAAGGGGATTCCTACCTTTATATACTATATTAGTACGTAAGTATATGTAATGGATTCGACTGGAATTCCAACTCGGTTCTCCGATTCCTCAAATCCGCTTTCCAATCGAAAATCCCATAAAATAAGAATATATATCTCCTAATTTTCCAATGGTTTATATTTTAATCTGAATGAAATGAAACCAAAAAATTTATTCATTAATAATCGAAATATTCATTATCCATTAAATGATCAAATCTAAAAACATACCAAATATAGCAAAAGGAAATTTTCGTTACGTAAGAAATGTAAAGTTCGACTGGAATTCCATACTCGGCTCTCCGTTCACCTAAAAATCCATTAACCCCCGGGAAAATCTTCAAGAGGATTCATTGAAAACTGGTTTTCCACGAAAGGAATGTAATAGATTCAACTAACGCTTCCAACCGGCTCTATAAAAATCCGGAGACGCCATCCATTATTAATCCAAAATATTCATACCTTTCCCAAGGGTATTAATAAATAAATAAATAGATTGTGAAAAACTCGGCTCTTTTCCTCAATCAAGACTTGGCAAAGGAAATTCATTCCGTAAACATCTAAAAATGATGGAAACTTTCCCAAGGTTTTAGCACAAAAATGGAATGTATCAACGAATTGAACATACGTCCGATTCATAATCCAAAAAAATATCCAAAAATCCACAGGGAAAATCTAGAATAGGACTTCTATCTTTCCATCGGAAAACATGTTGAATGTAATGGATTGATCATCACAACTATGTTTCTATTCTGCAATCCAAGAAGAATCCATTAAACCCCGGTAAAATCTCCAATATCCATACCTTTCCCAAGGGTATTCTTACGTAACAATGTAATTTGACTGAAATTCCAACTCTAATTTCATTCCTCAATCCAGCCCGCTATCCATTAATCCTCGGGAAAATCTAATAATTATACCTTTCAAGAGTTTTAGCACGTATGAATTCATGGATTGACTTTTTCCAACTCGGTCTCATTCTAAATCAAAGCCGCTATATATTAATCCTCCGGGAAAATCTAAGATCCTATTCTTACCTTTCCCAAATATATATAGCATTTTATGTTTGTAATGATTCTGACTGAATTCAACTTACGGCGAACCGATTCCTCAATCAAGCTGTTGGCATTAATCCTTCGGGAAAATCTTAAGAGGAATACTAAATTAAGCCACCAGGTCCTGGAAGCTTGTCGATGTTGTAATGTATATTGGTTTAGATATGAAATCAACCTCAATTTCCACTTCCAATCTTTTATGTTTAAATACTCATGGAAGGTAGAATTCACATTTTCTCCCCCAGTTATGGGTTACTAAGTAGAAATTGTATCAGTAAACTCGTTCTTATCTTCAAAAATTCTTACAATCTAAAATAGTTTCCTGGTTTCGATTACCTGCAAAGGTTCAGAAGCCGTAAAAACATCAATCAATCCACCCCAGGAAAATCTATACTATTATATAGAAGCATGAGTTCGTTTTTACAGACAATTGTATTTAACTTAGGTATTTATGTTCGCAAGAATAAGTGTTTGTAAGTCGGCCGTTCTGAAATCGGAAACTCATCGCAATTTGAAATGTTCAACAACAACAAAAAACAAAATAAAAACACCCCCAAAAAAAAATCAATTTATAAAGAATTAAATGGAATTAAAAAAAAAGTTTTCCTTGTTCGTGGGTTAGTTTTAATTAATTTCTTTGAAGGCTGGAGAGTAACGGTCAGAAATGGGATAAATGTGGGATTAATTTGTTCGGATTTGAATCAACCCACAAATAAAAAAAAGGCGACAAAAGGTGTTTAAATATAAAGGTATTTTTAATTTCTGTTTTTACAAATATTTTTCTTAGCGTGTGAGTTTTAAAGTTTTATATTTGTCAGGATTTGTAGTTGCCATGTAGTTGTTTTCCAAGATGAAAAGAAATAAATGTGGTTTCTTCACGCATATGGAGAAAGAAAGGTGGAATGCGTCATGACTTGTCAGTTGCCTCACCCTCTTGTTTGTCTGGAAACTTTGCTTAAATATCCTTCAAAGGATCACGAAGTATATCTTTTTATTGTTGGCGCGATAATCAATGGAAACTGGGTGGAAGGAAAAGTTGCACCCACCATTATGCTACCAAACAAATTAGGAAATGAAATACGTAATATTTCTTTATTAAAAAAGAAACGTGTGAAATTGATAATACTACTACTAGTAATAATAATAATAATAATAATAGGGTGGCGCCCTCACAAGACAGAGTTAAGGTTATGGGTGACTTCACAATAAATCATAGAATCCATCAAATGGCAATAATTGCAGACAACCCTTTTAGGAAAACAGTTGTTTTTTGTGTAAATGTAATTTGAATCTCATCTATCTATCTATCTATCTATCTATCTATCTATTCTCATGCCCAATGCTTTCTTTTCTTCTTTTTTTCTTTTCTTTTTTTCTTTTTCTTTCTTTTCTTTCTTTCTCAATATCCAATGCTATCTATCTATCTATCTATCTATCTATCTATTCTCATACCCAATGCTTTCTTTCTTTCTTTTCTTTCTTTCTTTCTCCATCCAATGCTATCTATCTATCTATTCATCTATCTATCTCTGCCTGTCTTTTCGTCTTTCACTAATCCTATTCCCCATCCTCTTTTCTCCGCTTCAGTTTATTTGTTATTCATCTTTCTGATTCTTTCCCGCTCTTAGTCACTGTCTACTTGAATTTTCCCTCCAAAACTATCGATTTATTTGCAAATCGTTTGGGGATGATAACATATTTATTATATTGTGCATTAATTGGAAGAATTCAATTTCATGGATTCTATTTATCAAATTGGCAAATTGTTCTTTTTGAATGAAAATCCGCCTCAGTAAATAAATACAATCAAAATTTATTTCTGAACATATTTTGTTAACTGAAATTCAAAAACACTTTCGCTTCTCAGAAGATGATCTATTATATTGATTATGAAAGATTATTGCTTTGTAGAATATACAAAAATGTTATTTATTCTGTCAAATTCTATAAATGTTTCATTTTAATGGGCGGCGTAGAGGCGATAATTGTTCAGTCTACAAAGAGTCAGTATCACAAAGCAATCAACAACCATTCCATTTAATCCAATAGGGGTGCTATTGCTCTAGAGTTTGAATCCCAAATGAACTTCGCACATCTACTTTATATCCAATCTACCCAAAGAATGAGTTGATCATAGCCCAAAAGGCCGAGGATGTTTCATATTATGGTCACTATGATCATTATGATCATGGTCACTATGATCATTATGATCATGGTCACTTGATCATCAGTCACTTATGATCATGGTGCTATGATCATTATGGTCATTATTCATATTTATGGTCACTATGAATTTTAAACAGATTTTAGGATCAAAATAAACGACTTTTACCACAGAAATTCTTCAGGAACATAACATAATAAGGATGTACGACACTTTTTCTTTCTTCATTTTTATATGCCAATTCCTTTCATGGTCTAGATTCTTTCACTGACATTACTTTTGAAACAATTCTTTTTTTATTTTGTCTCATTTGAAAGTTTGTTTTTTATCATTCGTTTTTGTTGTTTTCTTTTTTGTACTAATTCTTGAGCCTTTTTCTTTTTAATTCTGAAAACCTTTTGGATCATTTGCCCTTTAATAAGTATATGTGTTTAATTTATTGGAGTTTTTTTTTTTCCTTTTGATGTGTTGTCTTGCCTTTTCTGTGATTGGTTTGATTGTAAGGAATCATTTTTGTCATTTTTGTTTCATTTGATTTAATCGTCCGTACAACCACACTAAAACTGATTTAAGTTTCTTTATAATATTTGTAAAATCCATATTAATTTCATGCTGCAAATTGTTATCCTTGGGAGGTTTAAACGGTTTTAAAACCTTTTTTTTTAAGATTTAATTGTACATCAAATATAAATCCCTCATGATTTCAAATCCATATCTTCTCTAAACCATATTCATTAGATTCATTGCAAGGACTATATTGATTTCTTCATTTGTGCTCATCCATACAAAACAAGTCTTGTAATTTAAATCCCTGATACTTTTAATTATAAATCTATTTATTTGAACCTGGTAAAATTTGCCCTTCTTTCTACAGATTAAATTATCAGATATCACCAGAGCCAGAATTGAACTCATAACTGCATTGCATACTTATATTTTTTTAAAATGCTTTATCTTACCATGCGTTTCTTGGTCTAAATGAGGTTGTTTTGCCCGACAGACAAGAATGAAAAAACACTTTTGTTATATTTTCAAAAGGTCATCCAAGAATAAAGACAAACATCTTGAAGATGGACGGAGTGGAGAATGGTCCAAGTATTGTGCTAGTTAACTGAAAAAAATATAATATTCACTGCAATTTCAACAATGTCAAGCATTCTTGCAGGCCCAATTTGGATCTATTTTGGGCCTTTATTCAGAAATTATTGATTTAAGCATATCATTATTTACTTAACCCACTTTCAATGTTGACGAAAGTGTTTTTGTGTGTTCTTAAATTTTTGTGTGTGTCATTCAATGTGTGTGTGTGTTCAGACAGGTTTAATTTTTGTCAATAACCAAAAAGTATATAAAGGAAATATGCTTTTAAAGGAATAATACAGGTTATTAAGTAAATGATATCAACTTTTTTTAAATTTTCTCAAATTTAACAGAAAGAACTCAAAATTCTATGTTCAATGTTTTATGTTTCTTTTGAGGTAGAGAAATGTCCTTTGGAAAAGAAAGGGCATTTTGTGACTTTCCACAACTTCTTACTGCAATGTAGATTTAGTAATATTTGTCTTTTTCTAAGAGGACTGTTTTGCCATCCAAAGAATCTGGACGACCAATCAACATCAGAAAAGGTTCTCGACCGGTGCTCAATTTTCAAATTTCCTGAGAATTTATTCATGAATTCACATATCTTTGAATTTCTTATTAAAAATATTTGAATAAATCTTATTTGGCTCAACAATAATCCTTTCTATTTTCCCTTAAAACTATAGAGGGTTATTTTCAAGAATGAACCGATTTCATTACGCTTATGTTAATAAGGAAATTTATGTTGTCTTAAAGTCTCCCATTCTACAGGACCCAAAGAGTGTATTTCTGTCTTAATACCTGTTTAATGTAGAGCCACCACCTGCAGCACGGGAACATCAATGCGATAAGAGAATTCCTCTCAGACGCGGCAAAATAACACGATCAACTGAACCCAGTGATCGCTGTTGTTATTCGATATTTAAAGTCCAATGAGGTTAGTGGGTAGCATGGAACATAAACACGATCTTTTAATATGAAATACAAAAATCAAACGGTGAGAATAATGGATCTCGCAGGTTAAGCTTTTGAAGAGCAAGGTCTTGGTCAATATGAACTTCGTTTTCAGTGTTTCAAATTTCGACATTTTCTGTTAAACACGTCAAATATTTAAATTTTTGTACTTTGGGATTTGGATGTCCCTCAACGCAGCACTTAGGGCTCATCCTTTTGCTAACAACACAGACACCCAGTCTTCTTGCAAATGTTTAAAACCACTCACTTTGAATTACCTTAGAGAGGGAGTTTAATGTCG
Organism: Acanthosepion pharaonis; assembly: GCA_903632075.3. Taxonomy (NCBI): domain Eukaryota; kingdom Metazoa; phylum Mollusca; class Cephalopoda; order Sepiida; family Sepiidae; genus Acanthosepion; species Acanthosepion pharaonis. The sequence goes on along the minus strand of CAHIKZ030001388.1, from coordinate 537,140 downwards.
AATTCCATTCGAAAAGAACGATTTTCATCCGTGACAACATATTTATTTTTTTTTTTAAACCACAGAACATTGACATTTTTTTGATGATCTGCTTGAAGATTAGTGAACAACTGAACGTTTTTTTTCTGATACGACGGACTTTTATCCCACCAACATGGCAGCCATTTAAAACTTAGAAAATTCTTTTAAATTGTGATAATAGTCCATGAATTTAAAAAAAAATTTTTTATGAAATCCAACATTCTTTATGAATAAACACTCTATTTACCCAAATATATTAATCTCAAATGATATCAATTTTTGAACAACCTGTAGCGAACAAAAATTAAAACATAGGAGAGAAACTGGGAACAACAAAATAGATTTTCCTAATTTTCTTATTTGAGGATAATTCTGACCAATGCAAATTTTAAATATAGAAAATATGGAAAAAAAATTATCCATTTGTTTTAAAGCAAATTTGATCTTTGTTTCCTCAGGAAATTAAAAAATCAATAGTTTGGAATAGTAGAAAAATATTTTCATGGATGAAGTTTAAAACATATACAGTTGTTTTCCTAAAGAGAATAATTTAATTTTTTACATGTTCACCACTATTTCTCTAGCTCAAGATTAATTAAACATGTGAAAGAATTGTTTTAGATATTCAGATTATGAGGATATAATATTCTATCTGAATTTCTGGGATGAAGAGACATAAGTTTTTAGTGTTTTGGGTTAATGTTAAAATCTTTGTTTTTCATAATCAGAATATTTTGTCTTGTTGTGCTCTCAAGACTTCTTCAGGTGTCTGTCATATGGGTAATCTTCAGGAAATTTAAATGAACCCTTATTTAATCTCTGGGTTTAAATTTTTTCATTTCACTTTCCATGTCTAGGGATATCTCATCTTGTTCTTTTAATAATAATGTTCAGTTAATTCCTGCCCTGTTTTCACTACATCTGTCTGTACTACCCAGTCCAAGGTTTGAACTCAAAATTACTATACTTTATATGTTTTAATGCTTTAATTCCATTACTTCGTGCTTGGATGAGCAGGTTAACAGCTTGGAAGAAAAAATGCTCAATTGAGTTTGAATTCCATTCAAGTTCATTTCAGAAACCTATCTCTTCACCACTTTCAGATTTAAGGTTAAATAGCAGGGCACACTGAGCCTCCTAGCTGTGATTTAGCAAACAGTTTAGGAAAGGAAAATTCTGAATTCAAAAACCCAGCCATCTGAAGTATAAAATGGTTAGACAAAACGGTGTAGATACTATTTCTGTAAAAACAAAAAACTTCAACAACTATGGATAATCCCACTGGAAAGTGAGTATCAATGCTGTTGACACTAAATAGCATTGAACCCAAGGAAGGTGGACTGATAACAAAATTGCAGTAATTTTAATTTTGTCTTAAGATGTTTATACAAAGCACAGAACAATTTTTCTGTTTTTCTGCTATGAAAACATTTTCTATTATTATTATTGTATAATTTCTTGAATACAATTTTTAAAACTCTATATTACATTTTTTTTTTATTAATGTTTTCTGTAATATTTAACTTTCAACTTATAAATAAAAATTCATTTGAATTTATATCAAAATTACAATTAAATTCAAATGACTATGGTATGTTATTGTTCACAAATTCATGTTATGCAACATCTATTTAATTATTTAAATATACTTAATGTCTTCCACTCCACTATATTAATTATTTTTGACATCAATTCATTGTCTATTAGAAAACATATATCAGTATATATTGTGCATAGGGGAAAGAAGAACTGAAAATCTGCAGTGCATATTATAATTAAGATATAATTGAAAAGTAAGTTGCTCCAAATAATGCTATTGATCAGTTGTCTTCCATTTTCCTTCCTTTTTAGAAGAAGCTGCATCAAAATGGCAATCGAAAACATTTTTAAGATGATTTTTACCAAATCTTTGTTCTGGGTCTTGTGGACTGTTCTTCTTACCAATAAATTGCATACAGTTGAATATTTTATTTTCTTGGTTTTTTTGAATGAAACTTCATAGGAATGAAAGGCAGGTCTAGGAAGTTGACATTATGAGGATAGGAGGATTTTTGTCATTGACCCTTAACATGAAGAATCCAAGGCCATTTAGGGGTTCTGTTAAAAATGGTTGCATGAATGAGGTGTGTGATATGAATGTAAGAGTAGGGAAGCAAAGTTTAGGAGATAAGGTGATTATCTGATTAGAAGAGATGCATATGAGGTCCAGCAATTGCCACCATTGATAGCTTCCACGGTGATGGTTCATTCCTTAAGGCCAGCTTCTATAGATTCACCAGCATTTCACATATACATACACACATATACATATATATATATATATATATATATATATATATATATACACACACTCAGGAGTCTCCAGCATTGTAACGCCTGTCCATGATGCATCCACCTTTCAATAGTGGTCTTGGACATTACAATGGGATGGGAGGATGAATGAATTCACCCAATACATGCCCTTAAGATTGTAGTGTAAGGGTTCCTGTTAAAATGTTTATGATGAATGATGAGTGAAAATGAAAGAGTGTAGGAAGTGACGATTATGAGGATAAGGAGGATAGATAACGATTGGACCTTTTTGAAGAGTTAATGTGTAAGATTGGGTTCCTGTTAAAAAGCATTTATGATGAGTCTGTCTCTCTGAAAGCAGGAGGTGGTTGGAAATGGAGATTATCAATTGAATAGGATAGAAAACAGGTTCAACCTTGACTTGGCCATTTAATATTGTGGTAGAGGTTTATTAAAATGGTTTGATGAATGAGGTGTGTGATAGGAATGAAAGAGGAGGTGGTAGGAAGTGGAGATTATGAGGATAAGGAGGATAGAAAACGATTGAACCCTTGACTTGAAGACTTAATATTGTAGTGTAGGGGTTCCTGTTAAAATGGTTATGATGAATGAGGTGTGATAGGAAATGAAAGAGGGTGGTAGGAAGTGGAAGATTAAGAGGATAAGGAGGATGAAAACGATTGAACCTTGACTTGAAGAGAATTAATATTGTAGTGTAGAGGGTTCCTTTAAAATGGTTTATGATGAATGAGGTGTGTGTAAGAATGAAAGAGGAGGTGGTAGGAAGTGGAGATTATGAGGATAAGGAGGATAGAAAATGATTGAACCTTGACTTGAAGAGGTTAATATTGTAGTGTAGAGGGTTACTGTTAAAATGGTTTGTGATGAATGAGGTGTGTGATAGGAATGAAAGAGGTGATAGGAAGTGGAGATTATGAGGATAAGGAGGATAGAAAACATTGAACCTTGACTTGAAGAGGTTAATATTGTAGTGTAGAGGGTTCCTGTTAAAATGGTTAATGGAATGAGAATTGGGAATGAAAGAGGAGGTGGTAGGAAGTGGAGATTATCAGGATAAGGAGGATAGAAAATGATTGAACCTTGACTTGAAAAGGTTAATATTGTAGTGTAGAGGGTTCCTAGGTAAAAATGGTTGTGATGAATGAGGGTGTGATAAGAATGAAAGAGGAGGTGGTAGGAAGTGGAGATTATGAGGATAAGGAGGATAGATAACGATTGAACCTTGACTTAAGAGGTTAATTTGTAGGGTAGAGGGTTACTATTAAAAGGTTATGATGAATGGGGTGTGTGATGGGAAATGAAGAGGGAGGGGGTAGGAAGTGAGATTATGAGGGATGGGGAGGATAGAAACGATTGACCCTTGACATGAAGAGGTTAAGGATTGTGAGGTAGAGGTTCCTGACAAAATGGATTTATGACAATGAGGTAGTGATCAAATGAAAGAGGTGACAGAAGTGAAGATTGTAAGGATAAGAGGATAGAAAACATTGACCCTTGACGTGAAAGAGGTTAATATTGTAGTGTAGAGGGTTCCTGTAAAATGGACACATGAATGAGGTGTGATAGAATGAAAGAGGAGGAGGGAAGTGGACATTATGAGGATAAGGAGGATACACAACAGACCCTTGACTTGAAGAGGTTAAAATTGAAGTGTAGAGGGGTTATTGTTAAAATGGTTGTTTATGAATGGGGTTTTTGATAGGAAAAAGAGGAGAGGAGGAAGTGGAAATGAGGATAAGGAGGATAGATAACGATTGAACTTTATGACTTGAAGAGGTTAAGATTGTAGTGTAGAGGTTCCTGTTAAAATGGTTATGATGAATGAGGGTGTGTGAGAGGAATGAAAGAGGAGGTGGTAGGAAGTGAAGATTATGAGGATAAGGAGGATAGAAAACGATTGACCCTTGACTTGAAGAGGTTAATATTGTTTGTAGAGGTTCCTGTTAAAATGGTTGGGGATGAATGAGGTGTGAGATAGGAATGAAAGAGGAGGTGGTAGGAAGTGGAAATTATGAGGATAAGGAGGATAGATAACGATTGACCCTTGACTTGAAGAGGTTAAGATTGTAGTGTAGAGGGTTACTACTGTTAAAATGGTTATGATGAATGAGGTGTGATAGGAATGAAAGAGGGAGGGTAGGAAGGAAAGATTATGAGGATAAGGAGGATAGAAAACGATTGACCCCTTGACTTGAAGAGGTTAAGATTGTAGTTTAGAAGGTTACTGTTAAAAATGGTTGATGATGAATGAGGTGTGATAGGAATGAAAGAGGAGGTGGGAAGTGAAGATTATGAGGATAAGGAGGATAGAAAACGATTGACCCTTTTCTTGAAGAGGTTAATATTGTAGTGTAGAGGTTCTGTTAAAATGGTTTAGGATGAATGAGGTGTGTGATAGGAATGAAAGAGGGGTAGGTGGTAGGAAGTGGAGATTATGAGGATAAGGAGGATAGATAACGATTGACCCTTGACTGAAGAGGTTAATCTTGTAGTGTAGAGGGTTACTGTTAAAATGGTTATGATGAATGAGGTGTGTGATAGGAATGAAAGAGGGAGGTGGTAGGAAATGGAGGATTATGAGATAGATAAGGAGGATAGATAACGATTGACCCTTGACATGAAGAGGTTAAGATTGTAGTGTAAGAGGGGTTAATGTTAAATGGTTATGATGAATGAGGTGTGGGAGGAATGGAAAAAGAGGAGGTGGTAGGAAGTGAAGATTATGAGGATAAGGAGGATAGAAAAACGAAACTTGAATAGGTCAAGATTAAGTGGTGGGGTAAGGTTACTGTTAAAAAATTAAGATAATGGGGTTGAACTGGAAGAAAGAGGAGGTAAGAAGTGAAGATTATGTAGACAAGGAGGATAGATAACCTAAACTTGAATAGGTCAAGATTGTAGTGTAGGGGTTATGTTAAAATGGTTATGAAAATGGAATGGGAAGGAAAGAGAACTGGAAGAAGTAAGAGGTAAGGAAAGGAGGATAGATTAACGATTGACATGACTTGAAGACCCTAAACTTGAATAGGTCAAGAAAATGGTTATGATGGGGTAGGTGCATGAAAAAGGTAAGGAGGTTGAACTGGAAGATTAAGAGGATAAGGAGGAGATTAACGTAGACATGTAGGAAGAAACCTAAACTTGAATAGGTCAAATGGTTAGTGGTGAGGGTGTGTGAAAAAAGAAAAAGGAGGTTGAACTGGAAGAGATTAAGAGGGATAAGGAAGATTAATGGATTGACCTTGGAAAGAGGTTAAGACTTGAATAGGTTAAGATTAAAATGGTTGGATGAATGAGGTGTGAAAAAATGAAATATGGAGGTTGAACTGTGAAGATTAAGAGGAAAAGAGGATAGATAACGATTGAAACCCTAAACTTGAATAGGTTAAGATTGTAGTGTAGAGGGTTACTGTTAAAAAAAAGGAACGAATGAGGTGAACTGGAAGGAAAGTAAGAGGTAAGAAGTGAAGATTATGTAGATAAGGAGGATAGAAAAGACGACTAAACTTGAATTGAAGAGGTTAAGATTGTAGTGGTGGGGTTGCTGTTAAAATGGTTAAAATGAATGAGGTTGAACTGGAAAGAGGAGGTGGTAGGAAGTGAAGATTAAGAGGATAGACAGGATAGAAACCCTAAAACTTGAATAGAGGTTAAATTGTAGTGTAGAGGGTTCCTGTTAAAATGGTTATGATGAATGAGGTGTGTTGGGACTGGAAGAGGAAGAGGTAAGAAGTGAAGATTATGAGGACAAGTAGAGGAACCTAATGGTTATTGAATGGTCAAGATTGTAGTGGTGGAGGAAAGTGAAGATTGTGAGGAAAGGGGGTGAACTGAAGAGTGAACTGGTAAAAAGTGGTTTGTAGTGATGTGAAAAATGGATTATGAAGGAGGTGGTAGGAAGTGGAAAGTTAAAAAATAAGGAGGGGTTGAACTGAAAGACCCTTGACTAAGAGGTTAAGATTGTGTGTACAGGGTTACCCTTAAAATGAATAATGGTCATGAATGGAGGTGGTGTGTGAGATTAGAGGAAAGGAAAGATGAGGTGGTTGAAGGAAGATTATGTAGACAAGAGGAAACCCCAAACTAAAATGGTCATATTAATGAGGTGTGAAGAGCAAGAAAAAGGACGTGGTTGAACTTGAAGATTAAGAGGATAAGAAGGAATATTATGTAAGACATTTTTGTTGAATAAAATGGTTATGATGAATGAGGTGTGTGATAGGAAAAAAATGAGGAGGTGGTTGAACTGGAAGATTATGAGGATAAGAAGTGAAGATTATGTAGACCTTGACATGAAACCCTAAACTTGAATAGGTCAAGAGGGTAGTGTGGGGGAAGGTTATGAAAAATGTAAGGGGTTGAACTGAAAGAGGAGGTGGAAGTGAAGATTAGTGAGGATAAGGAGGATAGACAACGATTGAAACCTTAACTTGAATAGGTCAAGATTGTAGTGTGGAGGGTTACTGCATAAAAAATGATGAATGAGGGTTGAACTGGAAGAGTAAGAGGTAAGAAGTGAAGATTATGAGGACATGGAGGTAGGAACCCTTGACTTGAATAGGTTAAGATTGTAGTGGTGGGAAAGTGATGAAAAGGATAGAAGGAAAGGGTTGAACTGGAAGAAGGAGGATAGAAGTTGAAGATTATGTAGACATGTAGGAAACCCTTAAAAAAATAGGTTGTGATTGTGAGGTGTGGGAGAGCAAGGAAAAAGGAGGTGGTTGAACTGGAAGATTATGAGGATAAGGAGGATAGATAATGATTGAACCCTTGAACTTGAAGAGTTAAGATTGTAGTGTAGGGGTTAGTGTTAAAAAATAATTATGAGGTGTGAACTGGAATGAAAGAGGAGGTGGTAGGAAGTGAAGATTATGAGGATAAGGAGGATAGATAACGATTGAATAGATTGACTTGAAGAGGTTAAGATTGTAAATGTAGAGGGTTAACTGTTAAAATGGTTATGATGAATGAGGTGTGTGAAAGAAGGAAAAAGATTAACTTGAGGGTGGGTAGTGAAGTGGCGAGGAAGTGAAGATTATGGAACCTTGAACTGGAAGAGGTAAGGAGGATATGAAAAATGGTTGGAAACCCTGAACTTGAATAGGTCAAGATTGTAGTGTACAGGGTTACTGCATTAAAAAAATGGTTAATGGGTTGAACTGAGGGTTAAGAAATAAGAAGATGAAGAGGATATGACATGTAGGAACCCTAAACTGGAAATTATGAGGATAGTGGAGGATAAGATGAAAAATTGACCCTTGACTGAAGAGGTTAAGGTTGAAGTGAAGATTATGTAGACAAGTAAAAACCCTAAAATTGATGAGGTGTGTGAAGAATGAAAGAGGAGGTAGGAGTGTGAAAAAATGTGAGGATAAGAACTGGATAGAAAACGAGGTGAAGTTGAAGAAGAGGTTAAGATTGTTTGTGTAGAAAACCCTAAACTTAAAATGGTCAAGATGAATGAGGGGTGTGATATGAATGAAAGAGGAGGTGGTTGAACTGGAAGATTAAGAGGATAAAGGAGGATTATAACAAGTGAAACCCTTGACTTGAATAGGTTAAGATTGTAGTGTAGAAGGTTACTGTTAAAATGGTTAAAATGAATGAAGAGTGTGTGACTGGAAAACCCAGGAAGAGGTAGGAAGTGAAGATTATGAGGATAAGGAGGATAGATAACGATTGACCCTTGACTTGAAGAGGTTAAGATTGTAGTGTAAAGAGGGTTACTGTTAAAAAAAATGATGAATGAGGTGTGATAGGAATGAAAGAGGAAGGTGGTAGGAAGTGAAGATTATGAGGATAAGGAGGATAGATAACGATTGACCCTTGACTTGAATAGGTTAAGATTGTAGTGTAGTGGGTTACTGTTAAAATGGTTAAAATGAATGAGGTGTGAACTGAAAGAAAGAAGAGGTAAGGAAGTGAAGATTATGAGGATAAGGAGGATGAAACCCTTGAACCTTGACTTGAAGTCAAGATTGTAGTGTAGAGGTTACTGTTAAAATGGTTATGATGAATGGGGTGTTGAACTAAGGAATGAAAGGGAGGTGGTAGGAAGTGAAGATTATGAGGATAAGGAGGATAATAACGATTGAAACTTGACATGAAGAGGTTAAGATTGTAGTGTAGAGGGTTACTGTTAAAATGGTTATGATGAATGAGGTGTGTGATACTGAAAGAGGAGGTGGTAGGAAGTGAAGATTAAGAGGATAAGGAGGATAGATAACGATTGACCCTTGACTTGAATAGGTTAAGATTGTAGTGTAGAAAAAAGGTACTGTTAAAATGGTTATGATTAATGAAGATGTGTGATATGAATGAAACCCTAAACTGGAATAGGTCAAGATTATGAGGATAAGGAGGATAAATAACGATTGAACCCTTGACTTGAAGTAAGAAGTTAAGATTGTAGTGTAGAGGGTTACTGTTAAAATGGTTAAGATGAATGAGGTGTGTGCATATGAAAAAAAGAGGAGGTGGAAGGAAGAGAAGAGATTATGAGGATAAGGAGGATAGATAACGATTGACCCTTGACTTGAAGAGGTTAAGATTGTAGTGTAGAGGGTTACTATTAAAAAAATGGCTTTATGATTGATGAAGGAATGTGAGGTAAGAATGAAGATTATAGGATAGGTGATGTAGGAAACCCTTGACTTGAATAGGATAAGGTAGGATAGATAACGCATTGAAAAAATGATTGACTTGAACTGGTTAAGAGGAAGTGGTAGAAGTGAAGATTATGTTACTGGATTAAAATGGTTGAATAGGTTAATTGAGGTGTGTGATAAAAAAATGAATGAAAGAGGAGGTGGTAGGAAGTGAAGATTATGAGGATAAGGAGGATAGATAACGATTGACCCTTGAATTGAAAAGGTCAAGATTGTAGTGTAGAAGGTTACTGTTAAAATGACCAGGATGAATGAGGTGTGTGATATGAATGGAAGAGGAGGTAGTAGGAAGTGAAGATTATGAGGATAAGGAGGACGTATAACAATTGACGCTTGACTTGAAGAGGTTAAGATTGTTGTGTAGAGGGTTACTGTTAAAATGGTTATGATTGAATGAGGTGTGTGATAGGAATGAAAGAGGAGGTGGTAGGAAGTGAAGATTATGAGGATAAGGAGGATAGATAACGATTGACCCTTGACTTGAAGAGGTTAAGATTGTAGTGTAGAGGTTACTATTAAAATGGTTATAATTGAATGAGGTGTGATATGAATGAAAGAGGAGGGTGGTAGGGAAGTGAAAATTATGAGGATAAGGAGGATAGATAACGATTGACCCTTGACTTGAAGAGGTTAAGATTGTTTGTAGGGTTACTATTAAAATGGTTATAATTGATGAGGTGTGTGATAAGAATGAAAGAGGAGGTGGTAGGAAGTGAAAATTATGAGGATAAGGAGGATAGATAACGATTGACCCTTGACTTGAAGAGGTTAAGATTGTTTGTAGAGGGTTACTATTAAAATGGTTATAATTAATGAGGTGTGTGATATGAATGAAAGAGGAGGTGGTAGGGAGTGAAAATTATGAGGATAAGGAGGATAGATAACGATTGACCCTTGACTTGAAGAGGTTAAGATTGTTGTGTACAAGGTTACTATTAAAATGGCTATAATTGAATGAGGTGTGTGATAGGAATGAAAAGATGAAAATGGTTGAAGTGAAGATTATGAGGATAAGGAGGATAGATGTAACGATTGACCCCTTGACTTGAAAGATTGTAGTGGGTTAAGATTGTTGTGTACAAGGTTAACTGGAAAAATGGGTATAATTAATGAGGTGTGTGATAGGAATGAAAAAGGAGGTGGTTGGAATAGGTCAAAATTATGAGGATAAGGAGGATAAATAATGATTGACCCTTGACTTGAAGAGGTTAAGATTGTTGTGTAGATGGAGGATTATTACTGTTAAAATGGGTTATTTATGAAATGAGGTGTGTGAGAGGATTGAAAGAGGAGGTGGTGATAGTGAATGAAAAAGGATAAGGAGGATAGATAACGATTGAAAAAACTTGAGGAGGTTAAGGAGGATAGATAACGAAAATGGCTATACCCTTGACTTGAAGGAGGTTAAAGATTGAAGATGTAGGATAAGGAGGATTACTGAAGAGGTTAAAATTGTTGTGTAGATTGTTATGTTAAAATGGTTGATAATGAATGTGAAGGAATGAAAGGTGGTGGTAGGAAGTGAAAATTATGAGGATAAGGAGGATAGATAACGATTGACCCTTGACTTGAAGAGGTTAAGATTGTTTGTGTAGAAGGTTACTGTTAAAATGGTTATAATTAATGAGGTGTGTGATAGGAATGAAAGAGGAGGTGGTAGGAAGTGAAGATTATGAGGATAAGGAGGATAGATAACGAATGACCCTTGACTTGAAGAGGTTAAGATTGTAGTGTAGAAGGTTACTGTTAAAATGGTTATAATGAATGAGGTGTGTGATAGGAATGAAAGATGAGGTTTATAGGGAGTGAAAATTATGAGGATAAGGAGGATAGATAACGATTGACCCTTGACTTGAAGAGGTTAAGATTGTAGTGTAGAGGGTTACTATTAAAATGGTTATAATTAATGAGGTGTGAATGGAATGAAAGAGGAGGTGGTAGGAAGTGAAAATTATGAGGATAAGGAGGATAGATAACGATTGACCCTTGACTTGAAAAGGTTAAAAGATTGTAGTGTAGAAGGTTACTGTTTAAATGGCTATAATGAATGAGGTGTATATAATGATGAAAGAGGAGGTGGTAGGGAGTGAAAATTATGAGGATAAGGAGGATAGATAACGATTGACCCTTGACTTGAAGTTGTTAAGATTGTAGTGTAAGGGTTACTAATAAAATGGTATAATTATAGATGAGGTGTGTTTATAATGAAAGAGAGGTGGTAGGAAGTGAAAATTATGAGGATAAGGAGGATAGATAACGATTGACCCTTGACTTGAAGAGGTTAAGATTGTTGAATAGAGGTTACTATTAAAATGGCTATAATTGAATGAGGTGTGTGATATGAATGAAAGAGGAGGTGGTAGGAAGTGAAAATTATGAGGATAAGGAGGATAGATAACGATTGACCCTTGACTTGAAGAGGTTAAGATTGTAGTGTAGAAGGTTACTATTAAAATGGTTATAATTGATGAGGTGTGTGATTTATAATGAAAGAGGAGGTTGTATAGGAAGTGAAAATTATGAGGATAAGGAGGATAGATAACGATTGACCCTTGACTTGAAGATAGGTTAAGATTGTATAATGTTTACTATTAAAATGGTATATAATGATAGGTCTGTGATATAATGAAAGAGGAGAGGTGGTAGGAAGTGAAAATTATGAGGATAAGGAGGATAGATAACGATTGACCCTTGACTTGAAGAGGTTAAGATTGTAATGTATGGGTTATGATATTAAAATGGTTATAATGAATGAGGTGTGTATATAGGAAGGAAAAGAGGAGGTGGTAGGAAATGAAGATTATGAGGATAAGGAGGATAGATAACGATTGACCCTTGACTTGAAGAGGTTAAGATTGATAGTCTAAAATGTTTATAATGAATGAGGTTGTGATAATGAATGAAAGGGAGGTTTAGGAAGTGAATTAAAGGATTGGATAGATAACGATTGGACCCTTGATAATTAAGATTTATGTAGAGGGTTATGAAAAATTGATAGAATGAATGAGGGTATGTGAATGAATGAAAGAGGAGGTGGTATGATAGTCTAAGATTATGAGGATAAGGAGGATAGATAACGATTGACCCTTGACTTGAAGAGGTTAAGATTGTTGTGTAGAGGGTTACTATTAAAATGGCTATAATGAATGAGGTGTGTGATATAATGAAAGAGGAGGTGGTAGGGAAGTGAAGATTATGAGGATAAGGAGGATAGATAACGATTGACCCTTGACTTGAAGAGTTAAGTTAGAATGATAGTCTAAATGGTTTATAATGAATTACTATTAAAATGGCTATAATTTTATGGGATGAATGACAGTTGATATGAATGAAAGAGGAGGTTTATAATGGTATGAGGTTGTATAGAATGAAAATTATGAGGATAAGGAGGATAGATAACGAATGACCCTTGACTTGAAGAGGTTAAGATTGATTGTAAGAGGGTTTACTATTAAAATGGTTATAATGATGAGGTAAGTTTATAATGAATGAAAGAGGGAGGTGGTAGGAAGTGAAGATTATGAGGATAAGGAGGATAGATAACGATTGACCCTTGACTTGAAATGGTTAAGATTGTATAGAATGTTACTCTTAAAATGGTTATAAATGAATGTGTGATTGAATAAAGAGGAATGATAGTCTGAAGATTATGAGGATAAGGAGGATAGATAACGATTGACCCTTGACTTGAAGTCTTAAGATTGTAATGAATGAGGGTTACTATTAAAATGGTTATAATTTATGAGGTGTGAGGTTGATAGAATGAAGAGGAGGTGTTTAGGAATGAAAATTATGAGGATAAGGAGGATAGATAACGTTTGACCCTTGACTTGAAGTTGTTAAGATTGATAGTCTAAGTTTTACTGTTAAAATGGCTATAATTGAATGAGGTGTGTAATATTAATGAAAGAGGAGGTGGGTAGGGATGAAAATTAAGAGGATAAGGAGGATAGATAACGAATGACCCTTGACTTGAAGAGAATGATTGTTTGTATGAAGGTTACTATTAAAATGGTTATAATGAATGAGGTGTGTGATATGATATGAAAGAGGAGGTTTATAATAGGGACAGTTGTATAGAAAATTATGAGGATAAGGAGGATAGATAATAGATTGACCCTTGACTTGAAGAGGTTAAGATTGTTTGTATAATGTTACTGACAAAATGGTTATAATGAATGAGGTGTGTGATAGGAATGAAAGAGGAGGTGGTAGGAAGTGAAGATTATGAGGATAAGGAGGATAGATAACGATTGACCCTTGACTTGAAGAGGTTAATGATTGTTGTGTAGAATGTTACTCTTAAAATGGCTATAATGAATGAGGTTGTGTGATAGAATGAAAGAGGAGGTTATAATGAAGTGAAAATTATGAGGATAAGGAGGATAGATAACGATTGACCCTTGACTTGAAGAGGTTAAGATTATAATGTGTGAGAGGTTACTATTAAAATGGTTATAATTAATGAGGTGTGTGATAGAATGAAAGAGGAGGTTATAGGAAGTGAAAATTATGAGGATAAGGAGGATAGATAACGATTGACCCTTGACTTGAAGAGGTTAAGATTGTTTGTGTACAGTTGTATACTATTAAAATGGTTATAATTAATGAGGTGTGTGATATGAATGAAAGAGGAGGTGGTAGGAAGTGAAAATTATGAGGATAAGGAGGATAGATAACGATTGACCCTTGACTTGAAAAGGTTAAGATTGTTGTGTATAGGGTTTACTATTTAAAATGGCTATGATGAATGATAGTGTATATGAATGAAAGATGAGGTGGTAAAGGAGGAAAATTATGAGGATAAGGAGGATAGATAACGATTGACCCTTGACTTGAAGAGGTTAAGATTGTTGTGTAGAAATGTTACTATTAAAATGGCTATAATGAATGAGGTGTGTATAGGAATGAAAGAGGAGGTTTAGGAAGTGAAGATTATGAGGATAAGGAGGATAGATAACGATTGACCCTTGACTTGAAGAGGTTAAGATTGTAGTGTAGAAGTTACTATTAAAATGGCTATAATGAATGAGGTGTGTGATATGAATGAAAGAGGAGGTGGTAGGAAGTGAAAATTATGAGGATAAGGTGGATAGATAACGATTGACCCTTGACTTGAAGATAGGTTAAGATTGTTTGTATGAGGGTTACTATTAAAATGGTTATAATGAATGAGGTGTGTGATAGGAATGAAAGAGGAGGTGGTAGGAAGTGAAAATTATGAGGATAAGGAGGATAGATAACGATTGACCCTTGAAGAGGTTGATTTGTATAGATGGTTACTGTTAAAATTGAGGTTGTATAGAGGAATGAAAGAGGAGGTTACTGATTAAAATGGCTATAACGATTGAATTAGGTGTGTGATATTAGAATGAAATGAATGAGGTGTTGAGATAGAATGGTAGGGAAGTGAATGAATGAGGATAAGGAGGATAGATAACGATTGACCCTTGACTTGAAGAGGTTAAGATTGTTGTGTAGAGGAGGTGTTACTAAAAAAGTTGTAAAATGGTTTATAATGAATGAGGTGTGTGATATGAATGAAAGAGGAGGTTTAGGGAGAAAAATAGTTGTATAGAGGATAAGGAGGATAGATAACGATTGACCCTTGACTTGAAGAGGTTAAGATTGTTGTGTATAGAATGGTTACTGTTAAAATGGTTATAATGAATGAGGTGTGTGATAGGAATGAAAGAGGAGGTGGTAGGAAGTGAAATTATGAGGATAAGGAGGATAGATAACGATTGACCCTTGACTTGAAGAAAGTTAAGATTGTTGTGTAGAGGGTTATAGAAAATGGTTTATAATGAATGAGGTTGTGATAGAATGAAAGAGGAGGTGGTAGGAAGTGGAGATTATTAAGGAGGATAGATAACGATTGACCCTTGACTTGAAGAGGTTAAGATTGTAGTGTAGAGGGTTACTATTAAAATGGTTATAATGAATGAGGTGTGTGAAATGAAAGGAGGTGGTAGGAAGTGAAAATTATGAGGATAAGGAGGATAGATAACGATTGACCCTTGACTTGAAGAGGTTAAGATTGTTGTGTAGAATGTTACTATTAAAATGGTTATAATGAATGAGGTGTGTGATATGAATGAAAGAGAGGTGGTAGGAAGTGAAAATTATGAGGATAAGGAGGATAGATAACGATTGACCCTTGACTTTAAGAATTAAGATTGTTGTGTAGAAGGTTACTATTAAAATGGTTATAATTAATGAGGTGTGTGATATGAATGAAAGAGGAGGTGGTAGGAAGTGAAAATTATGAGGATAAGGAGGATAGATAACGATTGACCCTTGACTTGAAGAGGTTAAGATTGTGTGTGTTAGAAGGTTACTATTAAAATGGCTATAATTAATGAGGTGTGTGTATATATGAATGAAAGAGGAGGTGGTAGGAAGTGTATAAAATTATGAGGATAAGGAGGATAGATAACGATTGACCCTTGACTTGAAAGAGGATAAGATTGTTTATGTATAAGGTTACTATTAAAATGGTTATAATTGATGAGGTGTGTGATATGAATGAAAGAGGAGGTGGTAGGAAGTGAAAATTATGAGGATAAGGAGGATAGATAACGATTGACCCTTGACTTGAAGAGGTTAAGATTGTAATGTGTAGAGGTTACTGTTAAAATGGTTATAATTAATGAGGTGTGTGATATGAATGAAAGAGGAGGTGGTAGGGAATGAAAATTATGAGGATAAGGAGGATAGATAACGATTGACCCTTGACTTGAAGTTAAGTTAAGATTGTACTGTGTAAATGAGGTTACTGTTAAAATGGTTATAATGAATGATGTGTGTGATATGAATGAAAAGAGAGGTATTGGTAGGAATGATAAAATCTAAGATTATGAGGATAAGGAGGATAGATAACGATTGACCCTTGACTTGAAGAGGTTAAGATTGTATGTAATGATTACTCTTAAAATGGTTATAATGAATGAGGTGTGTGATAGGAATGAAAGAGGAGGTGGTGAATGAAGTTGAAATGATTATGAGGATAATAAGGAGGATAGATAACGATTGACCCTTGACTTGAAGAGGTTAAGATTGTTGTGTAGAAGGTTACTATTAAAATGGTTATAATGAATGAGGTGTGTGATAGAATGAAAGATAGGTGGTAGGAAGTGAAGATTATGAGGATAAAGGATAGATAACGATTGACCCTTGACTTGAAGTCTTAAGATTGTTGTGTAGAATGTTACTGTTAAAATGGTTTATAATGAATGAGGTGTGTGATATGAATGAAAAGAGGAGGTGGTAGGAAGTGAAAATTATGAGGATAAGGAGGATAGATAACGATTGACCCTTGACTTGAAGAGGTTAAGATTGTTTGTATGAAAGGTTACTATTGAAATGGCTATAATTAATGAGGTGTGTGATATGAATTTAAGAAAATGAGGTGGTAGGAAGAAAGATTATGAGGATAAGGAGGATAGATAACGATTGACCCTTGACTTGAAGAGGTTAAGATTGTAGTGTAGAGGTTACTATTAAAATGGTTATAATGAATGAGGTGTGTGATATAAGGAATGAAAGAGGGGTATAGAAGGATAGTGAAAATTATGAGGATAAGGAGGATAGATAACGATTGACCCTTGACTTGAAGAGGTTAAGATTGTATGTGTAGAAGGTTACTGTTAAAATGGTTATAATGAATGAGGTGTGTGATAGGAATGAAAGAGGAGGTGGTAGGAAGGAAAATTATGAGGATAAGGAGGATAGATAACGATTGACCCTTGACTTGAAGAGGTTAAGATTGTAGTGTAGAAGGTTACTGTTAAAATGGCTATGATGAATGAGGTGTGTGATATGAATGAAAGGGTTACTGAGGTTATGATGTGAGGTGAATGGTAGGGAAGAGGGAAGTCTAAGATTATGAGGATAAGGAGGATAGATAAACGATTGACCCTTGACTTGAAGAGGTTAAGATTGTTTGTGTAGAGGGTTACTGTTAAAATGGTTTATAATGAATGAGGTGTGTGATATGAATGAAAGAGGAGGTGGTAGGAAGTGAAGATTATGAGGATAAGGAGGATAGATAACGATTGACCCTTGACTTGAAGAGGTTAAGATTGTAGTTTAGAAGGTTACTATTAAAATGGTTATGATGAATGAGGTGTGTGATATGAATGAAAGAGGAGGAGGTAGGAAGTGAAGATTATGAGGATAAGGAGGATAGATAACGATTGACCCTTGACTTGAAGAGGTTGAGATTGTAGTGTAGAGGGTTACTGTTAAAATGGTTATGATGAATGAGGTGTGTGATAGAGGAATGAAAGAGGAGGTGGTAGGAAGTGAAAATTATGAGGATAAGGAGGATAGATAACGATTGACCCTTGACTTGAAGAAGGTTAAGATTGTAGTGTAGAGGGTTACTATTAAAATGGTTATAATTAATGAGGTGTGTGATAGGAATGAAAGAGGAGGTGGTTTGGAAGTGAAAATTATGAGGATAAGGAGGATAGATAACGATTGACCCTTGACTTGAAGAGGTTAAGATTGTAGTGTTGTTTATGAAAATACTATTAAAATGGTTATAATTGAATGAGGTGTGTGATATGAATGAAAGAGGAGGTGGTAGGAAGTGAAAATTATGAGGATAAGGAGGATAGATAACGATTGACCCTTGACTTGAAGAGGTTAAGATTGTAGTGTAGGGTTACTGTTAAAAAAGAGTTATAATTGAATGAGGTGTGTGATAGAATGAAAGAGGAGGTGGTAGGAAGTGAAGATTATGAGGATAAGGAGGATAGATAACGATTGACCCTTGACTTGAAGAGGTTAAGATTGTTTTGTAGAGGGTTACTGTTAAAATGGTTATGATGAATGATGTGTGTGATATGAATGAAAGAGGAGGTGGTAGGAAGTGAAGATTATGAGGATAAGGAGGATAGATAACGATTGACCCTTGACTTGAAGAGGTTAAGATTGTAGTGTAGAAGGTTACTATTAAAATGGTTATGATGAATGAGGTGTGTGATAGGAATGAAAGAGGAGGTGGTAGGAAGTGAAAATTATGAGGATAAGGAGGATAGATAACGATTGACCCTTGACTTGAAGAGGTTAAGATTGTAGTGTAGAAGGGTTACTGTTAAAATGGTTATGATGAATGAGGTGTGAAGATATATTCTATGAAAGAGGAGGTGGTAGGAAGTGAAGATTATGAGGATAAGGAGGATAGATAACGATTGACCCTTGACTTGAAGAGGTTAAGATTGTAGTGTAGAAGGTTACTGTTAAAATGGCTATAATTATGAGGTGTGTGATAGGAATGAAAGAGGAGGTGGTAGGAAGTGAAGATTATGAGGATAAGGAGGATAGATAACGATTGACCCTTGACTTGAAGAGGATAAGGGAGGATAGATAACGATAAGATTTGTAGTGTAGAGGGTTACTGTTAAAATGGTTATGATGAATGAGGTGTGTGATAGGAATGAAAGAGGAGGTGGTAGGAAGTGAAAGATTATGAGGATAAGGAGGATAGATAACGATTGACCCTTGACTTGAAGAGGTTAAGATTGTAGTGTAGAAGGGTTACTGTTAAAATGGTTATGATGAATGAGGTGTGTGATAGGAATGAAAGAGGAGGTGGTAGGAAGTGAAGATTATGAGGGATAAGGAGGATAAGAGTTCATTGGATAAGAGGTTAACGATTGAATGTTGACTTGAAGAGGAGTTAAGAAGAGGTGTTGTAAGTAGAAGATAACGATTGACTTGTTAAAATGGTGTATAAAATTGGTTATGATGAATGAGGTGTGATAGGGAATGAAAGAGGAGGTGGTAGGAAGTGAAGATTATGAGGATAAGGAGGATAGATAATGATTGACCCTTGACTTCAATATATTAAGATTGTAGTCTAAAATGTTACTGTTAAAATGGTTAAGATGAGTGAGGTGTGTGATATGAATGAAAGAGGATGTAGAGATTATGAGGATAAGGAGGATAGATAACGATTGACCCTTGACATGAAGAGGTTTAGATTGTAGTGTAGAGGGTTACTGTTAAAATGGTTATGATCAATGAGGTGTGTGATAGGAATGAAAGAGGAGGAGGTAGGAAGTGGAGATTATTAGGATAAGGAGGATAGATAACGATTGACCCTTGACTTGAAGAGGTTAAGATTGTTGTGTAGAGGGTTACTGTTAAAATGGTTATAATGAATGAGGTGTGTGATAGGAATGAAAGAGGAGGTGGTAGGAAGTGAAGATTATGAGGATAAGGAGGATAGATAACGATTGACCCTTGACTTGAAGAGGTTAAGATTGTTAGTGTAGAGGGTTACTGTTAAAATGGTTATAATGAATGAGGTGTGTGATAGGAATGAAAGAGGAGGTGGTAGGAAGTGAAGATTATGAGGATAAGGAGGATAGATAACGATTGACCCTTGACTTGAAGAGGTTAAGATTGTAGTGTAGAGGGTTACTGTTAAAATGGTTTATGATGAATGAGGTGTGTGATAGGAATGAAAGGGGAGGTGGTAGGAAGTGAAGATTATGAGGATAAGGAGGATAGATAACGATTGACCCTTGACTTGAAGAGGTTAAGATTGTAGTGTAGAGGGTTACTGTTAAAATGGTTATGATGAATGAGGTGTGTGATAGGAATGAAAGAGGAGGTGGTAGGAAGTGAAAAATTATGAGGATAAGGAGGATAGATAACGATTGACCCTTGACTTGAAGAGGTCAAGATTGTAGTGTAGAGGGTTACTGTTAAAATGGTTATGATGAATGAGGTGTGTGATAGGAATGAAAGAGGAGGTGGTAGGAAGTGAAGATTATGAGGATAAGGAGGATAGATAACGATTGACCCTTGACTTGAAGAGGTTAAGATTGTAGTGTAGAGGGTTACTGTTAAAATGGTTATGATGAATGAGGTGTGTGATAGGAATGAAAGAGGAGGTGGTAGGAAGTGAAGATTATGAGGATAAGGAGGATAGATAACGATTGACCCTTGACTTGAAGAGGTTAAGATTGTAGTGTAGAGGGTTACTGTTAAAATGGTTATGATGAATGAGGTGTGTGATAGGAATGAAAGAGGAGGTGGTAGGAAGTGAAGATTATGAGGATAAGGAGGATAGATAACGATTGACCCTTGACTTGAAGAGAGTTAAGATTGTAGTGTAGAGGGTTACTGTTAAAATGGTTATGATGAATGAGGTGTGTGAGATTTGAATGAAAAGGAGGTGGTAGGAAGTGAAGATTATGAGGATAAGGAGGATAGATAACGATTGACCCTTGACTTGAAGAGGTTAAGATTGTAGTGTAGAGGGTTACTGTTAAAATGGTTATGATGATGAATGAGGTGTGTGATAGGAATGAAAGAGGAAGTGGTGGTAGGAAGTGAAGATTATGAGGATAAGGAGGATAGATAACGATTGACCCTTGACTTGAAGAGGTTAAGATTGTAGTGTAGAGGGTTACTGTTAAAATGGTTATGATGAATGAGGTAGTGTGATAGGAATGAAAGAGGAGGTGGTAGGAAGTGAAGATTATGAGGATAAGGAGGATAGATAACGATTGACCCTTGACTTGAAGAGGTTAAGATTGTTGTGTAGAGGGTTACTGTTAAAATGGTTATGATGAATGAGGTGTGTGATAGGAATGAAAGAGGAGGTGGTAGGAAGTGAAGATTATGAGGATAAGGAGGATAGATAACGATTGACCCTTGACTTGAAGAGGTTAAGATTGTAGTGTAGAAGGTTACTGTTAAAATGGTTATGATGAATGAGGTGTGTGATAGGAATGAAAGAGGAGGTGGTAGGAAGATAAAATTATGAGGATAAGGAGGATAGATAACGATTGACCCTTTGACTTGAAGAGGTTAAGATTGTATTAGAGGGTTACTGTTAAAATGGTTAAAATGAATGAGGTTCCTGTGAGAAAATGAAAGAGGAGGTGGTAGGAAGTGAAGATTATGAGGATAAGGAAGATAACGATTGACCCTTGACTTGAAGAGGTTAATATTGTAGTGTAGAGGGTTACTGTTAAAATGGTTATGATGAATGAAGGAAGAATGAAGGATTATGGAGGATAAGGAGGATAGATAAGGAGGATAGATAACGATTGACCCTTGACTTGAAGAGGTTAAGATTGTAGTGTAGAGGGTTACTGTTAAAATGGTTATGATGAATGAGGTGTGTGATAGGAATGAAAGAGGAGGTGGTAGGAAGTGAAGATTATGAGGATAAGGAGGATAGATAACGATTGACCCTTGACTTGAAGAGGTTAAGATTGTTAGTGTAGAGGGTTACTGTTAAAATGGTTATGATGAATGAGGTGTGTGATAGGAGAATGAAAGAAAGATGGAAGATATATTCAAGAGGAGGTGGATAGAAGGAGATAGATAATTCCTTGAAGAGGTTAAGAGGTGTAAGGAGGATGAGATAAAGGAATTGGGACCCTTGACATGAAGAGATTAAGATTGTAGATTGTAGAGGGGTTACTGTTAAAATGGTTATGATGAATGAGGTGTGTGATAGGAATGAAAGAGGAGGTGGTAGGAAGTGAAGATTATGAGGATAAGGAGGATAGATAACGATTGACCCTTGACTTGAAGAGGTTAAGATTGTAGTGTAGAGGGTTACTGTTAAAATGGTTATGATGAATGAGGTGTGTGATAGGAATGAAAGAGGAGGTGGTAGGAAGTGAAGATTATGAGGATAAGGAGGATAGATAACGATTGACCCTTGACATGAAGAGGTTAAGATTGTAGTGTAGAGGGTTACTGTTAAAATGGATATGATGAATGAGGTGTGTGATAATGAAATGAAAGAGGAGGTGGTAGGAAGTGAAAGATTATGAGGATAAGGAGGATAGATAACGATTGACCCTTGACTTGAAGAGGTTAAGATTGTAGTGTAGAGGGTTACTGTTAAAATGGTTATGATGAATGAGGTGTGTGATAGGTATGAAAGAGGAGGTGGTAGGAAGTGAAGATTATGAGGATAAGGAGGATAGATAACGATTGACCCTTGACTTGAAGAGGTTAAGATTGTAGTGTAGAGGGTTACTGTTAAAATGGTTATGATGAATGAGGTAGTGTGATAGGAATGAAAGAGGAGGTGGTAGGAAGTGAAGATTATGAGGATAAGGAGGATAGATAAAGATTAACACTTGACTTGAAAAGAGGTTAAGATTGTAGTGTAGAAGGTTACTGTTAAAATGGTTATGATGAATGAGGTGTGTGAACAGAATGAAAGAGGAGGTGGTAGGAAGTGAAGATTATGAGGATAAGGAGGATAGATAACGATTGACCCTTGACTTGAAGAGGTTAAGATTGTAGTGTAGAGGGTTACTATTAAAATGGTTATAATGAATGAGGTGTGTGATAGGAATGAAAGAGGAGGTGGTAGGGAAGAAGATTATGAGGATAAGGAGGATAGATAACGATTGACCCTTGACTTGAAGAGGTTAAGATTGTTAGTGTTAGAGGGTTACTGTTAAAATGGTTATGATGAATGAGGTGTGTGATATGAATGAAAGAGGAGGTGGATAGGAAGTGAAGAAGATTATGAGGATAAGGAGGATAGATAACCCTGACATTGATTGTAGTTGAAAATGGTTATGAATGAAGAGGAAAAGGAGGTGTAGTGTGAAGATTATGAGATAAGGGAGGATAGATAATTGACCTTTGTTAAAATGGTGTAGAGGGTTATGATGAATGATGAATGAGGTGTGTGATAGGAATGAAAGAGGAGGTGGTAGGAAGTGAAGATTATGAAGATAAGGAGGATAGATAACGATTGACCCTTGACTTGAAGAGGTTAAGATTGTAGTGTAGAGGGTTACTGTTAAAATGGTTATGATGAATGAGGTGTGTGATAGGAATGAAAGAGGAGGTGGTAGGAAGTGAAGATTATGAGGATAAGGAGGATAGATAACGATTGACCCTTGACATGAAGAGGTTAAGATTGTAGTGTAGAGGGTTAGTGTTAAAATGGTTATGATGAATGAGGTGTGTGATAGGAATGAAAGAGGAGGTGGTAGGAAGTGAAGATTATGAGGATAAGGAGGATAGATAACGATTGACCCTTGACTTGAAGAGGTTAAGATTGTAGTGTAGAGGGGGTTTACTGTTAAAATGAGTTATGGAATGAATGAGGTGGTATGATAGGAATGAAAACGATTGAGGATGTTAAGATTGTAGTGTAGAGGGTTACTGTTAAAATGGTTATGAATGAGGATAAGGAAAGGAGTGATAGATAAAGATTGACCCTAAGGGAGGATAGATAACGATTGAAGAGATATGAAGAGGTTAAGATTGTAGTAGAGAAGGTTACTGTTAAAATAGTTATAATGTATGAGATGTGTGATATGAATGAAATAGATGTTATGAAGTGAAGATTATGAAGTTAAAGAGAATAAGGATAGATAACGATTGACCCTTGACATGAAGAGGTTAAGATTGTAGTGTGTAGGGTTACTGTTAAAATGGTTATGATGAATGAGGTGTGTGATAGGAATGAAAGAGGAGGTGGTGGGAAGTGACAATTATGAGGATAAGGAGGATAGATAACGATTGACCCTTGACTTGAAGAGGTTAAGATTGTAGTGTAGAGGGTTACTGTTAAAATGGTTATGATGAATGAGGTGTGTGATAGGAATGAAAGAGGAGGTGGTAGGAAGTGAAGATTATGAGGATAAGGAGGATAGATAATGATAAAGACATGAAGAACCCTTGTAGACATGAAAATGGTTATTGAATGAGGTGTGTGAGTGAAAGAGGAGTTAGGGAAGGTTTAAAATGGAGGATAGATAAAGATGATGAATGAAGAGAAGAGATTGTGTGAGGGTGGAAAATGAAATGAGGTGGTAGAAAGAGGAGGTTATGAGGATAAGGAGGATAGATAACGATTTAACCCTTGACATGAAGAGGTTAAGATTGTAGTGTAGAGGTTACTGTTAAAATGGTTATGATGAATGAGGTGTGTGAATGAAGGAATGAAAGAGGAGGTGGTAGGAAGTGAAGATTATGAGGATAAGGAGGATAGATAACGATTGACCCTTGACATGAAGAGGTTAAGATTGTAGTGTAGAGGGTTAGTGTTAAAATGGTTATGATGAATGAGGTGTGTGATAGGAATGAAAGAGGAGGTGGTAGGAAGTGAAGATTATGAGGATAAGGAGGATAGATAACGATTGACCCTTGACATGAAGAGGTTAAGATTGTAGTGTAGAGGGTTACTGTTAAAATGGTTATGATGAATGAGGTGTGTGATAGGAATGAAAGAGGAGGTGGTAGGAAGTGAAGATTATGAGGATAAGGAGGATAGATAACGATTGACCCTTGACTTGAAGAGGTTAAGATTGTAGTGTAGAGGGGTTACTGTTAAAATGGATTATGATGAATGAGGTGTTAATAGGAATGAAAGAGGAGGTGGTAGGAAGTGAAGATTATGAGGATAAGGAGGATAGATAAAAGATTGACCCTTGACTTGAAGAGGTTAAGATTGTAGTGTACATTGTTAAAATGGTTA
Source organism: Acanthosepion pharaonis (assembly GCA_903632075.3). NCBI lineage: Eukaryota > Metazoa > Mollusca > Cephalopoda > Sepiida > Sepiidae > Acanthosepion > Acanthosepion pharaonis. The sequence continues at coordinate 512,651 of CAHIKZ030001388.1, read as the reverse complement.
TGATGAATGGGTTGATAGGAATGAAAGAGGAGGTAAAAGATTATGAGGATGATTAATGATAATGATGACCCTTGACATGAAAGGTTCCAAATGAAAAGGGGTTACTGTTAAAATGGTTTTGATGAATTCTCAAGAAGATGGATGAGGAAGGAAAGAGGAGGTGGTAGGAAGTTGAGGATAAGGAGGATAGATAACGATTGACCCTGAAGAAGTTTGTTAAGATTGTAGTGTAGAGGGTTACTGTTAAAAATGGTTATGATGAATGAGGTGTGTGATAGGAATGAAAGAAGGAGGTGGTAGGGAAGTGAAGATTATGAGGATAAGGAGGATAGATAACGATTGACCCTTTGAAGAGGTTTGAAGAGGTTAAGAAATTGTATGATGAATGAGGTGTGAGAGGAATGTTAGAGGAGGTGTACCAAAAAAATGAGGATAAGGAGGATGAATTGAATGAAGAGTGTGATTGTCCCAGGAGGGAAACAAATGGTTGGTGATGAATGAGTGTGATGAAGATTATGAGGAGGTGGAGGATAGATAACGGATTGACCCAGAGACCTTGAAAGAGGTTAAGATTGTAGTGTAGAGGGTTAGAGTTAAAATGGTTATGATGAATGAGGTGTGTGGAATAGGAATGAAACAGGAGGTATAGGTAGGACCCTTAGAAGAGTTTATAAAATGGAGGATAGATAACTGATTGAAGGTTGACATGAAGAGGTTAAGATTGTTGGGAAGAGAGTTAAGTTAATGGTTAAATAAATATTATTGAATGAGGTTTGATGGGAATGAAAGGGGAGGTGGTAGGAAGTGAAGATTATGAGGATAAGGAGGATAGATAACGATTGACCCTTGACTTGAAGAGGTTAAGATTGTAGTGTAGAGGGTTAGGGTTAAAATGGTTATGATGAATGAGGTGTGTGATAGGAATGAAAATATTTTGGTAGAATGAAGATTATGAAGATTAGGATATGAGGATAGATAACGATTGACCCTTGACATGAAGAGGTTAAGATTGTAGTGTAAGGGTTAGTGTTAAAATGGTTATGATGAATGAGGTAAAATAGGAATGAAAGATGAGGTGGTAGGAAGTAAAGAAATGAGGATAAGGAGGATAGATAAGAAAATTCTATACCCTTGACATGAAGAGTGTTAAGATTGTAGTGTAGAGGGTTAAGAGTTAAAATGGTTATGATGAATGAGGTGTGTGATTTTGTATGAAAGAGGAGGTGGTAGGAAGGAGAAGATTATGAGGATAAGGAGGATAGATAAGGATTGACCTTTGACATGAGGTGCAGAGAGAAGAAATGTGGATGGATTAAGATTGTGTAGAGGGTTACCAGTTAAAATGATGAATGGGTGAGAGGAAGGAAAGAGGAGGTGAGAAGTGAAGATTATGAGGATAAGGAGGATAGATAACGATTGACCTTTTTTTGAAGAGGTTAAGATTGTAATTTGTAGAGGGTTACTGTTAAAATGGTTATGATGAATGAGGTGTGATAGGAAAAAGAGGAACAATTAGGAAGTGAAGATTAGAGGATAAGGAGGATAGATAACGATTGACCTTTGAAGATGAAGAGGTTAAGATTGTAGTGTAGGGTTAATGTAAAAATGGATAAGTGATGAATGAGGTGTGTGATAGGAATGAAAGAGGAGGTGGTAGGAAGTGAAGATTATGAGGATAAGGAGGATAGATAACGATTGACCTTGACATGAAGAGGTTAAGATTGTAGTGTATGGGTTACTGTTAAAATGGTTATGATGAATGATGTGTGATGAGAATGAAAGAATTTCTGTTAGATTATGAGGATAAGGAGGATAGATAACGATTGACCCTTGACATGAAGAGGTTTTAATTGTAGTGTAGAGGGTTACTGTTAAAATGGTTGGTGATGAATAGGGTGTGTGATTGGAATGAAAGAGGAGGTAATAGGAAGTGAAGATTATGAGGATAAGGAGGATAGATAACGAGGACCTTTTTTGACATGAAGAGGTTAAAATTGTAGTGTAGAGGGTTACTGTTAAAATGGTTATGATGAATGAGGTGTTGATAGGAATGAAAGAGGAGGTGGTAGGAAGTTTTAAAATTATGGGATAAGGAGGATAAATAACGATTGACCCTTGACATGAAGTGGTTAAGATTGTAGTTGTTAATTAGTTTAAAATGGTTATGATGAATGGTGTGTGATAGGAAATGAAAGAGGAGGTGGTAGGGAAGTAAAGATTATGAGGATAAGGAGGATAAATAACGATTGATTTTTTGAAGAGGTTAAGATTAGTGTGTGGGGTTACTGTTAAAATGGTTATGATGAATGAGGTGTGATAAAATGAAAGATTTGGTAGGAAGTAAAATTATGAGGACTAATAAAATGATAACGATTGACCCTTGACTTGAAGAGGTTAAGATTGTAGTGTAGAGGGTTAGACAAAATGGTTAAAATGAATGAGGTTGTGATAAAACATCCATGAAGGAAATGATAAGGAGGGATGATAACGATTGACCCTTGACTTGAAGAAAATGGTAGTGTAGTAAACCTTAAAATGGTTATGATGAATGAGGTGTGTGAAACATTGAATTAAAGAGGAGGTCTTAGGGAACAATTAGATTATGAGGATAAAAAATGTTATTTTTTTCTTGAAGATGATAATGTTATAATGTAAAAGGTTATTATGAAAAATGGTTATAATCAGTGAGGTGTGTAACATGAATTTGGAAGATTTAGATAATTGTTTTTTTGAATTAAGGATAAAAGAAATCAGTATGATGTAATTTGAAATTGAATTAAAAACCTTTGTCATAAAAACATGCAATCAGGGCTGAAGTGTTTAAGCAATCCAACACGCTGGAATTTGTTTCCTAAATTGGCAGTTCCTTGGAAAAGTGATGTTTTATAATTTTGTTCTTATATTTGTAACACGGAGGAAATTAAAGTGATTTTACTCCATGGAACTTTCCTGGCTTGACCTATCCGTAAAAATCTGAACATATGAAATTCCAGAATGGGGCGCTCATCTGAACATTTTTGATGCAAATATAAACAGGCTGCAAAATGAAAAATAAGTCATGACTGACTGCCTAAACGACTTTAATCTCTATCAAGACTGGAATGTTGGAATTGAGAAGCCCGGCCCAAATACGGCAGCGATTCTCCATTTTTGGTTTAATTTGACTATTCTAAAAATAAAACAAGGTAGAAGTATTCAGAGACTTCTTGGGCGATAAAATAAGCTGACTAATGTCCCAGCATCTTTTGTAATAGATTTGGAATGGACTTGTGGCTCGACAGATGTTCAAAACATAGAACTTAATTTATAGTTTAATCTTTTATCGTGATTGGAAAAAAAATTCAGATGTGATCGGTGATGAGAGAAAAATACTCGCTTTGCGTTTTGAGGTAAAAAAATATATTAACTTATACATTGAGCTGGTTGAGTTGGCAGATATCCTTTATATATTTGGGAGGGATATTAGAATAATGCAGAATTTATACTGGCAGTAAACCCACTAGGTTAAATTCACAGAAAATTAATTCAGTAAATATAAAAATATAGAAATGGGTGTAAGACAATGATGTGTCTTCTCCCCGGACTTTTTCAACCTATATAGTAAAGGGATTTTGTAAAAATTCGATGACCTACCAGGAGTCATCATTGGAAGTGAAAATCTTAACAACATATCCGAACTGTGATGAACAGAACCTCCCCAGGAGAATCTGATCAGAAATAGGACAAATGAACAGTTTTTAATATTTTTTTCACTGGAACAAGCAAAGCGATATTTATGCTCGAGTTTAACTAAATATATTTGGGAAGGATATTAGAATGATCCAGAACGTAGAATGGCTGTAAAACACCCGCATACTGCATAAAATGAATTCAGTAAATAGACAAAAACAGAAAAATGTTTAAGACAAGGATGTGTCTTCTCACCGGACTTATTCAACCAATACAGTGAGGCGATTCTGAAAGAATTACAAGTCCTACCGGGATTCGTTATTTAATCCTAACAACATAAGATATGCAGATAAAATATTGATAGCAGACAAAGTAAGGAAAATACAGGAACTCCTAGAGAAAGTAGTGAAGGAAAGCTAGAAGAAAGGACTAAGTATCAATTGCAAGGTTGATGAAAAAGTACAGCCTAGTAAAGTACAAATTGAACACATGCAAATCAAACAAGTACAACATATTTAAATATCTGGGAAGTGTTTTAACAGAGGACGGAAAATGTGATACTGAAATCCGAAGACACATTGGGATAGCGAAAGATGCCTTCCAAAAACTAAGCAGAGTATTAAGAAACAGGAAAAAATCGTTAGAAACAAAGAAAAGAGTACTGAACTGTTATGGAAGATAAGTTCTCCTATATGGTACTGAATGCGGGACAATGCTCCTCAGAGATGAAAAGACTTGAAGCAAAACAAAAATATGATTCTACAGAAAGATGCTGAGAATACCATAGAGCAAACATGTAAATAATGACAAAGTTTTAGAGAAAATTGAAGCAAAAAATATATTTAAACTTAACGTCAGAAAGGGACAGCATAAATTTCTATAGCACATAACGAAGAAGGAGGGCTTAGAAAATCTGATACTCACAGGACAGCTTGAGGGCAAGAGGCATACAGGAAAACAAAGCATAATCTATTTAGAAAGATTGAATGAATAATATTTAAGATTTAAAAGAGCAGCTCGGATTGAGGAATCGGAGAGCCGAGTTCGAATTCCAGTCGAATCCATTACATTCACTTAGGTGATTATATCCTTGGGAAAGGTATGATTCCTCTTCTCCTCCCTCTAGCTATGGGTAAATAGCAGTAGAGACCGGGTTCTATAGCCTTGGATGGCAACTGGTCTACCGAAGAAAGAAATGGCAACCTACTGCAGGAAAAAGTCTGCCTCGTCAGTCATGTATCAAAAGACACATGATCGCCTAAGCGTATATCACGCATTGCACATAACTGACTGATCCTTGGGAAGGTATGAATCCTCTTCTTCTTCCCTATGGGTAAATAGCAGGACAGACCGGGTTCTATAGCTTTAGATGGCAACTGGTCTACCGATGAAAGAAATGGCAACCCACTGCGGGAAAAAAAATCTGCCTCGTCAGTCATGTATCGAAAGATACATGACCTAACAAAAAGAAAACATTTATAAAGAGCTACAAAGAACATCGGAGAGCCATAATCGCTAATATCCTGAAGTGATATTGCATATATAAGTGGGGTGAGATTAACTGTAAAACTTTAAGAATCATTGTTTGTGAAAGTGTCTCCATAAACAGTATGACAGTATAAATGTTGATGTGCCAATGTTCCGGGATATATTTTTAATAAAACTGGAAAGAATTACGGTAAAGGTTCTTCATTATATCAAAGAGAAAATCTCACTGGGTGCCCCCTACAATCGGCCTTGTGCCACATCTAAGCTATGCTTTGAAAATCATTATATCAAAGGGAAATTGATTTTCGCTGCTTTGAACGAAAACTGGGAAACAATAGTCAGAATTGAACGTGATAAAATGTCGTAAGATCAATGCTTTGTGCCTGTTTGTATATATATATATATATATATATATATATATATATATATATATAGGGAGTTTATATATATGTATATATATAAATATAGGAGTTTATATATATATATATATATATATATATATATATATGTATATGTGTGTGTGTGTGTGTGTGTCTGGCTCTGTCTCTGTCCATCATCCATACATATATATATATATATATATATATATATATATATATATATATATATTTCAAAATCTATTCATATATATCTGATCTATTTATCTACATATTCATTCTCTCTCTTTCAAACTCTATAACATATATATATATATTTCAGTCTATTTATATCTAACTATCTATTTATCTACATATTCATCTCTCTCTCTCTCTTTCTCTCTCTCTCTATATATATTTATATATATATATCAGTTTATTCATATCTCTTTCTGTCTATGTATATACTTATATATAGATATATATTTCAGTCTATTCATATCTATCTATCTATATATATTTTCAGTCTTTTCGTATCTATCTATCTGTCCATCTGACTCTATTCCTATCTATTTATCTATTTCATTTTATTCATATATATCTATCAGTCTCATTTAATCTATCTATCTGTCTGTCTTCTTTCTGTTCATATCTATCTATCTATCTCAGTCTATTCATATCTATCTGTGTACATATATATAGATATATATTTCAGTCTATTCATATCTATCTATCTATCTATCTATCTATCTATATATTTCATTTTATTCATATATATCTATCAGTCTCGTTTATCTATCTATCTATCTATCTATCTATCTATCTTTTATTGATATATTCTAAATATATTACACAGGGCATCTTGACTCGTATTTTCTTCCTACTCCAAATGAATGCGTACGATGACATGCATGGGACATTTGACCGACTACACGCACACCTAATGTCATAAATAAAAATTATATTCTCCGACGATTAAATCGAAAAGAAAGCAATAAAGCTTCAACGAAACAAATATTAAAAGAGAAGAGCTTATTGAACAGTAAATCGTGTTTCTGTGTCTATGAGCCCGTCATTCCTGCTGTGAGTTCGCTGTAATAATAACGGCTGACATGAAACAGTCGTAATCACGATGGACACTCCCGCCTGCAACATACACAAAGTGATTTATATTAAGTTATATGGTCCCTGGACTTAAGGATGAGTAATGGAGACAGTTTGTTGAAATGTTTGCAACATGGTAAGAGAGACAAGAGAGTGATTCCAGATGAATGTACGAATTGACAGAGCTTGTTGTGAGTGGACACACATTTATACAATAGCGATAAATTTTTGTTACGCTGGACGTACCATTACATGATGTCGATTATGATCTTTCAAAGAAACATTCAACACAAATTTTGTTTTTTATGGCCAACAAAGCAATTCGAGAAGAACTGATACACAATTTCACTAGCTTAAGAGTAACAATTTCTCCTATCTTTGTTATTAATTTATATGTTCATTATGGGATAACGATTTTATATATATATATATATATATATATATATATATATATATATATATATATATATATATATATGAGTGATTGATATATATTTTTGGGGTATTGGGAAATTGACAAAGTGTAAAAAATTTACTTGTGACGCGTTTCGTTCTTTTTGAAACTTCGTCAGGCTTAATCCACTTTGTTATACAATTTCCCGAATATATATATATATATATATATATATATATATATATACGTATTTATATTTATAACGTATACACATATACAATACACAAATACAATATATATATATATATATATATATGTGTGTGTTTGGGTGTGTGTTATAAATTTATATATATGATCTCGACAGTGTTGTAAATTATTGACAATTGGAAAAACGTAATTATACATTCTTACCGCTCAAAGTAGAGTCCAAAATCCGAGAATATATATATATATATATGTGTGTGTGTCTGTGTGTGTCTGTGTATATATATATATTTATATAGATATATTTATATGCATACATATATATATATATGAGTTAACGATATATACTTTTATATATCAATATAGGTTAAAATGTATGGAAAAGGGGAGTATGTTTTCTTGTGACGCGTTTCGTTCTTCAGAACTTCGTCAGGCTTAATCCACTTTGTTATACAATTTCCCGAAGGACTTCATCAGACTAAATTTGTTATGTTGGTGCGACTGCACATGCGTACGAACAAGGGATGCTGAGAAACGAGGGATACTGGGAAACTTGATTATCATGGTCGATTCACAAACGAGGGATGCTGGAAAGCTTGATTATTAAAAGGAACATGTCAGGATCATTCTAAATAATTAAAATTGTACGCGTTCATTATTTTTGCTCGGTTAACACATCAATAATCACTGTCACATTTTTGAGACTGTGGATATTAATGGTGGCATAGGTAGGAACCTATGATTAATACCGGGTTTTTTCCTGGGTATGATGATAGACTACATCCGGCAGCAAGGCCTCTAATCGGGAGGTTTTGAGGAGCGTGGAGCCACCTGTTAATTCCTGTTGTTTCCCAGTCCACCCTGACCCGGGGTGGTAGCACCTATTAAGGTCCCAGATACGGGAAAACACTGCCCTCTCCCAAACTGTGATCAAAACTCTGTGAAAATATAAAAATACATTTTCACAGTAAACAAAATTATTAGCAATAGTTTTTTGTAAAAAAACTTACTCAGCCTCCCAATAAAATTAAATTTCAGCATTAAATGACCCATAAGGAGTTGATATGCCGTTAAACAAACAACAAACAATACCGGATTTTAATCTGATTTTTAATGTTCTTTTATGGAGTATTTCTTCAGGAGGTGTGTGATCAAGACAAACACCTCTTCCTGCACTTTTGTATATTTTAGAATGTTTCCTTTCCACCTCTAATCGGCCCGTTTCTTAATACTTTGCTTAGTTTTTGAAAGGCAACTTTCATTATTCTAGTATTCCTGTGGAATCATATTTCTGTTACCTCAAATCTCTTCTTCAACTGTAAAGAAGTTATGGAGCATTCACTACTTAGCACCTTTACTTTGTTACCAACGAAAATTTCTTGTTTTTTAATATTTTCTTTAGCTTCTGAAAGACACCTTTTTTTTTATTCCATTCGGATTTTTATCTTAATTTTCATAATCAATACTGGATATTACGATGAGAATAAGTTGGTTAAGATACAATTTTATTATTTAGATATGACTGAAAAAGTATTTGTTTAATGGAGAAATATAGAACAATGACGTTTTTGTACACAAAATGTAGACAAAATGACTATCGTATAATGAAAACAGGTCATTCCAAAAAGCCCAGTACTATTTCTGTATTAGAGCACTAGCCCTGTTTAAACGTTTAAATGCATGAAATTACAGAATATGAATTTAAAGGGACTAACAATTGGATAAGACTTATTAAAATTCTCAGGAGAGCAGGTTGAATGATTGAGAAGAAAATGAAAAACGGAACGCGTTAAAATTTGTTTTAAAATAATATAATAAAATTAAGAACAGTTCCAATTTGAATCAAGCCCAAATTTAACGAGTCAAGATTCAGTAAAATTGAGCAAACCCAAGCTTCTCTACCCTAACCAATTCCTGCTGATAAGAAAAAAGCGATTAATGTATTGTCCGAAATTAAGAATTTAGACGTTTGTTTACACTACACTATCTGTACAAAATGTGTGCGGTAACAGAATATAATGATTTAAATTAATTTAAACAAAAGAAACAAAAAAACAAACAAACAAAAAAAAAAACCTCTGTCTTGTGTTAAGCTCCAAAATTTGGGATTTGTTTACGTTGATCGCCCAAGAACCCAGTTATCTTTACAGAAAGATACCTAGGAAGATGTTAAAGATACAAATGAAAATCGGCCAAGTTTCTGCGACAATAGTTTGCTATTTTTATAATTATCATTATTCTGGATTTCTGGCGGGGAATCCTTCACTAGTGGGAGAGCCATTTTGGGAATATGGAGTTATGGGCATTGTGAATTGTCACTTTCTGGGACCTGGCTAGATAAATCATTGTTGTCGTAAAAAGATTTTTCTCTATATAAAGCCAGTGTGCATTTCGTTTAGTGGTCATTTTTCCGAGTGGGGAGCAAACGTCAAACACAAGAAACGCACGCACATTTCAGTGACCTGAGTAAGTACACAAACACACGCATGACGGAATAATTGAGGAAGGGTCGACTGGCTGGCTTTTACTTTAGCGCCTGTGATTATAATATCCAAATCATCACCCTGCAGTAGACCCTATTCTACTGGTGAGCTATTCCCAGCTGCGACTAGAAATTCACCGCCCTGCAGTATAGAACTTTATTTTACAATAGTTAATCCAGACATTTTATTCAACTCGTTTTTCTTTATATTCAATAAACATAGACTTATCAACAGTGTTTTGCATTTCATTGAAGCAATTACTCCATATCGAAGTCCGATATGCGTTCGGGCGAAATAGACAAAAATTTACCATGGCCACAGGCAGGAATTACGCAATCTTGTAACTGTGGTACACAACGTATATAAGGATTCACGTTAGACTTTGCCATCAATGCCAATATTAATATAATTTTATTTGTCAGGTGTAATTTACTGAAAATCTGGTGCTTTGAAGATATTTAATACTTTCCCACTCACCCGACAGTAATATTATCGTTAGCGTATCTGTTCATACTGTTAACACTGAATAAACGGAAATGAAAGACAAGATACACCCGCACACAATTAAAGTATTTAATAAATATAGACAATGTTATAAGAAATCGCATGTGTCCCAAAACAGATGTATATACAGTTTTTATACATTGATCCAAGGATGAACATGTTTGACTGAGGTACATAAAAGATAAGCACAAAATGTCTTACTTTTTCGGGTTCTCTTGACGAGGTGAAATAAATTTGGAGAAAAAGGTTTTGTTTTTCTCTCAACTAAAAGCAGTGAACATAATGTCAATTTTCCACGTATGTGGACTTCCGGAAAAGGAGATGTTAAATGTTCTACTAACAAAAGAAAGGACTCCTTTAAAAGCAAGTTTTGGTAAGGGGCTGAATTAACACGTGACCAACGGACATGGGATGTCCTAAGCGACACCGCCAATCCAAGGAAAAACAATTATTATCTCCTTACATCAATATCGTAAAATTTTGGAAACCCGGAATCAATTCTATCAGGACAATACATCGGCTCCAACAGAGGAGAGAAAAGAAAGCCGGAGGTCCCATGAGGTCGCTATTATTCAACTAAGCTAGTGGATCTAGCAACTCGCTATTGAAAGGAAAATAAGAAGATGCAGAGCTCGGAGCCGGAGGATTGTGGTGATAGATGTGCCGTTCGACGTGTCAGCGATAAAGTGTTGTCAACAGTAGTGGGTTACATTCAAATAAATATTAGTTTCATACAAAAATGTTACTGTAATGTCAAGGGTTAAAACTCCTATCAAAAAAAGAAAAGTAAAGAAAAAAAGGTCAACATCTGGTTGGGTGTTTTTAGACTCAAGTATAAATCTTAACACGATTTAACTACTAACCCAAGTATAAACCAGACCATTTATTTATGCACAGATTAAAAATCTCGACCACTGTTTATATAAATATTCAATAATAAACCTGACATTGCTTAACTATGGACCTAAGTGTTAACCCGATCAATGTCTACACATAGACTTAGGCATAAACTTCTATTAATGTTTACAAAAAGATTCAAATATAAACGAACCAATGTTTAACAATAGACTCAAGTATAAACCTAAGCAATATTTATCAATTGGCTCAAATATAAACCTAGCAATATTTATCAATAGGCTCAAGTACAAAACTAAGCAATATTTATCAATAGGCTCAAGTATAAATCTAAGCAATATTAAACAATAGGCCCAAGTATAAACCTAAGCAGATTATGGTCACTCCCAGGCTTTCTGTATTTATTAATAACCATGAGAGCAAACAGATACACTCGGTTGACCCAGGTGATGGTCACACCCAGGCTTTCTGTATTTATTGAGAGCCATGCCAGCTTTCTGATACATTCGGTTGAACGAGATGATGGTAGCACCCAGGCATTCTGTATTTATTCATAGCCATGCCAGCTTTCAGATACACTCGGTTGAGCAAAATGATGGTCACTCCCAGGCTTTCTGTCTTTATTAATAGGCATGACAGCTTTCTGATACACTCGGTTGAGAAAGATTATGGTCACTCCCAGGCTTTCTGTCTTTATTAATAGATGTGACAGCTTTCTGATACACTCGGGTGAGCAAGATTATGGTCACTTCAAGGCTTTCTGTCTTTATTATTAGCCATGAGAGCTTTCTGATACACTCGGTTGACCGAGATTATGATCACTCCCAGGCTTTCTGTATTTATTAATAGTCATGCCAGATTTCTGATACACTCGGTTGACCGAGATTATGGTCACTCTCAGGCATTCTGTGTTTATTAATAGTCATGCCAGCTTTCTGATACATTCAGTTGACCGAGATTATGGTCACTCCCAGGCTTTCTGTATTTATTAATTGTCATGCCAGCTTTCTGATACACTCGGTTGACCGAGATTATGGTCACTCCCAGGCTTTCTATATTTATTAATAGTTATGTCAGCTTTCTGATACACTCGGTTGACCAAAATGATGGTCACTCCCTGGCTTTCTGTATTTATTAATAGACGTGACAGCTTTCTGATACACTCGGTTGACCGAGATTATGGTCACTCCCAGGTTTCTGTATTTATTAATAGCCATGCCAGCTTTCTGATACATTCGTTCGACCGTGATTGTGGTCACTTCCAGGCTTTCTGTATTTATTAATAGTCTTGGCAGCTTTCTGATACTTTCGGTTGACCGAGATTATGGTCACTCCCAGGCTTTCTGTAGTTATTAATAGCCATGCCAGCTTTCTAATACATTCGGTTGACCGAGATTATGGTCACTCCCATGCTTTCTGTATTTATTAATAGCAATGTCAGCTTTCTGATACATTCGGTCGATCGAGATTATGGTCACTCATAGGGTTTCTGTATTTATTAATAGCCATGACAGCTTTCTGATACACTCGGTTGACCGAGATTATGGTCACTCCCAGGCTTTCTGTATTTATTAATAGTCATGCCAGATTTCTGATACACCTGTTGGACCGAGATTATGGTCACTCCCAGGCTTTCTGTATTTATTAATAGCCTTGACAGCTTTCTGATACACTCGGAGGACCGAGATTATGGTCATTCCCAGGCTTTCTGTATCTATTAATTATCATGCCAGCTTTCTGATACACTCGGTTGACCGAAATTATGGTCACTCCCAGGATTTCTGTCTTTATTAATAGCTATGTCAGCTTTCTGATACACTCGGTTGACCGAGATTATGGTCACTCCCAGGCTTTCTGTATTCATTAATAGTCATGCCAGATTTTTTCATACACTTGGTTGAACAAGATGATGGTTGCGCACTGGCTTTCTGTATATATTAATTGCCATGACACGATTCTGCTACACTCAATTGACTGAGGTGATGGTCGCTCCCAGGCTTTCTGTATTTATCATAGCAATGCCAGCTTCCTGATACATTCGGTCGACCGAGATTATGATCACTCCCTGGCTTTCTCTATTTATTAATAGTCATGCCAGTTTTCTGATACACTCGGTTGACCGTGATTATGGTCACTCCCATGCTTTCTGTATTTATTAATAGCAATGTCACCCTACTGATACATTCGGTCGACCGAGATTATTGTCACTCCCAGGATTTCTGTATTTATGAATAATCATGCCAGATTTCTGATACACTCGGTCGACCGAGATTATGGTCACTCTCAGGCATTCTGTGTTTATTAATAGTCATGCCAGCTTTCTGATACATTCTGTTGACCGTGATTATGGTCACTCCCAGGCTTTCTGTATTTAATAATAGCAATGTCAGCTTTCTGATACATTCTGTTGACCGAGATAACGGTCACTCCCATGCTTTCTGTATTGATTAATAGCCGTGACAGCTTCTTGCTACACTTGGTTGACCAAGATGATTGTTGCTCACAGGCTTTCTGTATTTATTAATTGCCATGACACCATTCTGCTACACTCGATTGACTGAGATTATGGTCGCTTCGAGGCTTTCTGTATTTAATATTAGCCATGACAGCTTTCTCCTACACTCGTTAGACCGGTCGCTTCATGTTCAACTGGTCAGAGTTTCAGTGATTATTCGCTATTTCCTGAAAAGTTCAGCTCTTTTTAAATTAAAAAAAGAAAAGAAAACTGGGTCATTAATTTGTTGACAGGTTAGTCTTCTCTTTTTGTCGTGTATGCATCTAATTCAGATTTCGCAAATGTAAAATAACAGGCCGCTTTCCTTTGAGATCAAGTAACAACGAGTCTACTAAATATTACAGAACTCTCCTCAGTATTTAAGCTTATATTTCGCAATTCTGTTGGCATGGATTCTTCCTCGGATTTTCAGTTCTTCCAAGAGTTTTGCAAGTCTTTTTATATTGTGTATTTCAAGCAGTAGCGATTGATGTTATTTTTTTACTGAAGAGAAAGTGACAACAATACATCATTTTTCGAGCATCCTCCTCAATATTCAAACTTATATTTGTCAGTTCTAAACAATCAATAAAATGGAGATTAAGGAAAAGCGATCATTTTCCAAATTCCAGCACATTTCTTAGTATTCAAATTTATTTTTTAGCAATGTTGTCTTTTCCTTTACATACAAGTTGCAGTTTTTCCAGTGCAGATATAGGCCCACTCTATCATGTCGAGTTTTATATTCAGTGGGTGCCAATATCGTGCAACCTGATACAAGATGGTCAATTGTGGTGCAGAAAGAATAAAGCTTTCGGTTTCAAGTTTTATCTACACCGGCTTGTTTGGTACGGACAGAGGACTGACGTGAAGCGGTTTATTTTGCCATCGTTTCTGTATCTGACCGGTTGCATTTGCCTTTGCTTTTTTATAGGTATTTTCCAGCTGGAGTTTTTTTAAGCATTTCACCCCAACCAAGGCGGGAAGCCACATGTACGCAAGGGGTTACAGAGAGTTGAAGCGAGAGCAAAGAGGAGTGATAGAGGAAAGGATGGGGAGAAGGATAGTGGATAGATCAAGGCAAGGAGAGATGTCGATTGACATTACATTTGAATAGTTGGAGATTATAGCTATCAGGGAAACTGGAATAGGGAAGGGAGTTCCACAGGCGAGAGGTGCGAGATATGAAGTTGTTGGGGTAGAAGAGACGGCTACATTTAGGAGTTTCGACAATGAAAGGGTGAGAGCGAGAGGCCAGCCTAGTTGAACGCTTAAATACATGGAGTCTGGGAACCATAGAAAGCAGCTTATCGGAGCAATTACAATGAAAGTATTTGTAAAAAGACAGAGGAAGGCAACGGCACGTCTCTGAGAGAGGGACTGCAGGCGAGATGCCAGATCAGGACCAATTACATTACATATCCGTCTATGGATCTTATCAAGAATCCCGAGGTAAACAGAAGGGGCTCCAGACCATGTATGGCAGCAATACTCCATGCAAGGGCGAATTGTTGATTTGTTGATTTGAAGATATATTATGTTATAAAAATTGTCATTGTGTAAAAATATTCATCGCAACTCATAACAATCGCAAAAATGAAAAATCGTTTTTTTCAAAATTTCTGTAAGATGAGCTATTGAAAGTTAAAAAGTTTTGTCCCTCTAATTGGAGATTATCTATGACAGTGTGATAAGTCCGTTTTGAATAAAGAAAACAAGGAGTTACATTATTATATATCAGCTCATCCCATAAGTTCAATTTTGAATAAAGAAAACAAGGCCTGTTCAATCTACCAAGTGACCAAATGTTACATTTAATTACAGATTCAATCAACAATGTATTTTCCCTGATTATCTATGACTTCCTTCCATCTATTAACAAGCTTACTAATTCCATTACTGTAAAATTCTTTTGGCTTTGATTCGAAGAACTCACAAATGTCAGTTTTAACCTCTTCCTGTGTTACAAAAAAAGCTGTTTCTTCCAAATGATTCTGTAAGCTACGAAACAAATGGTAGTCTGAAGGAGCAAGATCGGGAGAATAAGGTGGATGAGGAATTTTCTCCCAACCAAGTTCTTCGATCTTTTGTGACGTGATTCTTGCTGTGTGGGGTCG
Organism: Acanthosepion pharaonis; assembly: GCA_903632075.3. Lineage (NCBI taxonomy): Eukaryota > Metazoa > Mollusca > Cephalopoda > Sepiida > Sepiidae > Acanthosepion > Acanthosepion pharaonis. The sequence goes on along the minus strand of CAHIKZ030001388.1, from coordinate 496,983 downwards.
CGCATTGTCCTGATGAAACATCACCTCTTTTCGATTCACTAGAGCAGGTCTTTTTTCCTCAAAGCTTGGTTCAAACGCTCTAATTGCTGACAGTATATTTGAGCATTAATTGTTGCATTAGGTGGTAAGAATTCAAAGTGGATTATTCCTTGGCGATCCCACCAGATTGAAAGAAGAACCTTTTGCCCATGAAGTTCCCTTCTCGGCTGTGGCTGGGGTCCTTCCCTTTACCAAGCCACTGTCTACGACGCTTAACATTTCGATAAAAGATCCATTTTTCGTCGCCAGTCACAAGTCTATCCAAAAAAGGTGAAACAAGTTGGCGAGAATGGAGAGAAGAGCAGATGTCAACTCAGGATTTGAGGTTGTTTTCAGACAATTCATGAGGCACCCATTTTCCAAGTTTAGGAACTTTTCCAAGTTGTTGAAGATGACGATGAACAGTTGTATGGTTTGAACTGAGAACCACTGCCAATTCCTCAACTGATAAAGCAGGATTTTCTTCAAGGGCTGCTTCAAGAAGCTTTTCATCAAACTCAACTGGACGTCCGGTTCGATCTTCATCTTCAAGGGTGAAATCTCCACCTCTGAATTTTGCAAACCATCTTCTGCAAGTTCTTTCATTCACACATTCCTCTCCATAAACTGAGTGAATGTTTCTAGCCGCTTCGGCTGCTGAGTTTCCTTTCTTGAACTCATAAAGCATTATGTGCCTCAAATGATTCTTTTGGTACTTCCATGTTAGCAGGGTTTTAATCAAACAAAATTTAATTTTATTGTTCTCTGAAATAAAATTTGATCAGTTTAAATGCATCTAAACATAAAAATAATGTTCAGCTCCATTAGACATTATAAAATACTTTTTAAATTTCGTTCATTTTAACAAAAAAGTAAAATTCGGACAGAACTTATGGGATGACCTGATATATATATATATATAATATTAGTGTATATGGAGGATTTTAAATTATTATTAAATTGAAATTTTTCATTTTTTTTTGGTATTTGAGTTGTTAACATTGAGATTTTTCCGGAAAGGAAATCCAAAAAGAGAATAATATTCAAAGAATTTATTGTCCTAACCATTTTTTAATAAATCTGGCTAATTTAAACAATAAATTTATTTAGAAACTTGCATTTTTCTCTTTTGTTTCTTGATTCATAAATCCACAGGATAAAAAAAATATGATGAAAATTCTTTCCATGAAACAATTAATTTCCTTAAAAATTTTCTTGTTTGGCAAAGAGGACTTTCTGCTTCCTATTATGTAGATATTTTAAAAAATAAAATCAGCTGTTATATTTTTTAATATTTGATATGTTTATTAATTTCTTTTTTGTCTTATCAAAAAGGTTAAGTCAAATTATAAAAAAAAAACATATGTGTTAACCTATTTTCTAAAATGATGAATAAATGGTAATTACATAAATTATAAGATAAATAATATTAAAAATATATAGAAAATTAACAAATTATTTCCATTAGACAGAAGAATTAATCATAATCAAGAAAATTCATGATCAGAAATTATAAATAAAATATGAGAATGTACGACGGTTATTTTTGATAAACCAAAAATGTATGGCAATACCATTTTGTCAATCTTGATTCTTTTTTCTGATTTAATTATTTGTTTAAAATAAAGTAAATATTTGATGAAAATTCAAATATATATGTTAATATTTGCTGTCCAATTTTTGGAACCTAACAGATTTTTAGATATGATTTTATTCATTTCAAGAAAAATTGTGGTTATTGAAGTTTTAAACTGATGAAATTTAATTCTTATTTGTAATTTTAAACCAAAATGGATTAAATATATAGCTTTTCATAATATCATTTCATTGAACTATTTTGAGAAGAAAAAACGAGTCAATTTTTTTGAGAATAAAAAAAAGATCATGTTAATGGAGATAAATTTTTTTGGAAAATTAAAATTTTTTTTGAAAAATACATCTTTTGCCGTAAAAATTGACACTTGAATATATTTTAGATAAGAATTTTAATTTTTTCAATATCTGATCAAAATTTCCTAAAAAATTGGAAAATCTAAATAAAAAAACTTCGTCATTCTTGAAATTTAAAAAAACAATTTCAAAAATCCATATGAATTTTAATTTAAATTTAAAAAAAAAAAGAATCAAGGATTCAAGATATTGTATGAATTAATATTGTACCTAAAATGCAATGGTTTCACACACACAAACAAAACACAAATTCATTTCAAATCTATTATTGCCATTTTATATTTTTAAAAGTCATATATATTATTATTAAATTTTGCAAAATATAAGTATGAATCATTCATACAAAAAAATTCCAAAAAATAAAAAATTTCAAGAGTAATGAAAATAAAATTGGCAAAATAATCCGTTTCTTTCTTTTACCGTTATTACAAAGATGTATTAAAAAAAATGTTGACATGATACAATTAAATTTATATAAGCTAAATACCGAATTTATAAATATGGATTAGGTACCGGAAGACGGGAAGATAGATTTTGAAAAATTGAATCAGAAAAAATCTGCCCGACTGCGATTTTATCAAATTTATATGCAGGAACAGTCTTCCCAAGAATATACCAAACTTTTTAAATTTTATGGTACTTTTCTTTTTTTTTCAATACATTTTGTTAACGTTACATTTTGTGTTGTATTATTCCATGCTTTATTTAAGCTTCAAACAAAACAAAAAAAAAAAAAAAAATGTTTTTAAATTTCAATTTCCATGCCTGATGATGTCTGTATAAATATATAAAGTTTCATTAAATATAAATACAATATAAATTGATATTTCATTAAAAAAATTCTGGATGGTACAATAATCCTCATCTAAAGGTTCTGGGTTAATTTTATTTTAATAAATTTGTTTTAAATATATATTATTCAGTTATGTATATCATTATTTTGTATAAAGATTCCTGTTTTTTGTAAGAATGATTCACTTATGTCTTCTCTAAAAAAAATATTAAAATATATATATATATATATATATATATATATATATATATATATATTTATAGAAAAATATAAACAAATTCCTTAAATTTAAATAAATAATTCAAAAAACTTTAAATTTACTATTCCATTGATTGATAAATTTTATTTAAATTAGAATTTAATTATATTGTTTTTCAAAATTTTATTTCTAAAAAAACAATTTAAAGTTAACATATTTACTTCAACAACGTCATTATAAAATGATGGAGTTTAATAAGAAAATAAAAATTTTTTATTTTCATAAAATTAAAGAATTATTGTGGAAAAAAAATGTTTTAAAAAAATAGTACTAATTTAAATTAGATTGTCACGAACTATTTTATTTTAATAAGAATAAATGTTGATTTTAAAATCTTTGCATTGAACTTTGTATTATAAAAGATTGCTTGTATTTTGAATATCCATAAAATATGAAATTATTGTTTAAATAAAAGTATTTTGTTTTGGAGCCATGTTTTAATGCTTTGTAGATTCAATAAATCATATGTCATTAAAAAAGGAAAATTAATAAAAGAATTCTGGATAATGATAAAAAATTTTAAATTTACATTTATTTTTTATAAAAAACTATTTATGAGATGAGGTATTAATTTATTTACATTATTCAGAATATTGTCCTCATCTTTGTCGATATTTATTACATTACATTTCGGCCTTTCATTATAAAATGTCTATAATTTTAAAGATGATATATATTAAAGCATATTATTTATATTATTCAATTATTATCCTCATCTTTGTCGCCATATTTACAACAAATTTCAAAAGAAAAATATATCTGATATATATTTCTGAATATGAGGTATTTTTTTATTATTATTTACATTATTCAATATATTGTCCTCATAATTTGTCGCAATATTTATTACAAATTTTAAATTTTTAAAGTAATTGTTTCATAATTTTGAGATGAAGTTGTTTTTTTTTTATTTACATTATTCGAATTCATTGTCCTACAATCTTTGTCAATAGTTTATTAGAACATTTTTGATTTATTCCATCATTAAAAAATATATTTCTGAGATGAGGTATTATGTTATTATTTACATTATTCGGGCACATTGTAGATCATCTTTGTTGCCATAATTAAATAAAAAATTTCGGCCGTTGTACGCTGAAGGCCTTCTTCAAGAGTTTTAATTTCGAAAACAAATTTTATCCAAAATTTGTGAAAAAAATTTAACAAATGGCATTTTTATATTATGCTATATATGAAAATAAGATCAACAATTAAATTATTTTAATTTTTATGAGTTCAAAATTAATATAATATTGAAGATATTGGATATGATATATAATAAATTAAATAAAATATATCCATTAATTATTTGTTTGGAACTAGATTACATTTATATAGTGAACAAAATAATAATTTTCAGTTCATAATTCCAAACACCTGAAAAAGGCCGAATTGTATACGTCTGTTTACATTTTAAAAATATATTTATGCATTTGTTAAAATTAATTAAAAATAATGTATGATTTAAATTTGTTTTTTTTTTCCAAGTTGATATAAATTAAATTTTCAGAATAATGAAAACAATTTTGTATGTATGTATATATATATATATATATATATATATAAATATATATTTATATGTATGTGTGTATGTATTATATCTTTGTGTTATATATATATGTATTTGTGTATGTATTTATATATTTTTATTATGTGTGTTATATATATGTGTATCTATGTATGTATATATATACATATGTATATATATATATTCTATATATGTTTGTATATATGTAACATAAAATTATCTGAGAATCCATTGAAGATGAGATACAAAAAAACATATTTTTATAGAGTAAAAATTGTCCAAATTTGAATAAAAAGCTTAACAATTAAATTGTAAAAGTCTATCAAAACATGATTAAACACACACACACACAAACACACACTACACACACACACACACAATTTCAAACATACATTTACACACCTTTGTTTTGAAATGACATATTATGTTTATGCTCCACATAGAAAATAATACACACACATGGGATCTTACACACACCGATCAGAAACACATATAAAAATCTCTATATACACACAATTTACGAACACACAGACAAACACACACAAACTATCTACATTGGACACACACACACACACACACATAAACACACACACACTATCTCAACACACACACAGACAAACACACACACTCTCTCACATACATATCTCACACACATATATAACATTTGTCATGCATACATGTATATATAAGGTACTGTTTTTAAGTTTTCATTTTATTTTTTTCTTTTGTTCGTATAACTCTTCGGTTAATTGGGAGCGAAGCCACACCAATAAAATGCGCTTATATATATATATATATATATATATATATATATATATATATATATATATATATATATATATATATTGTGTTTTGTTAAAAATCCCTCTTTTATACATGTTTTGTTAAAGAAGACTGACAAGTTACTGGGATTAAGCTTTTTATTTTATTTTTCTGGACACAAAGTGTGTCCAAATGTTGTGAATTTATGGTCGCTTTCGGCTACTCTTTTAGCCTTTATCAAGGGCGATTTTTATCTTTTTTATTTAAAATTTTTAACTGATTTAATGTCCGTTGTTAATGTTATTGATTATTGGCTTTTCCTTTATTTTTAATCTTTTTTTTTACATGGTCACGAGGCTATTATACTAGTATTTTTAGTAGATGTTTCGGATTCGATTTTAATATGTTTTCGTGTATATTTAAATGACTGTTTGGAAAATAAAACATGTCTATAACTTCGCCCAAAACATACAATCCTCACTCTGTTGTTTTATGCATTATTAGACGAAGATCTATAATATATCTTTAAATGCAATAGCTTAGATACTGAGAACAATTTCCTACCAATATAGCATAAAGTAAACTTTTATATATATATATATATATATATATATATAGTTTTGTGATTGCCACCAGATCAAAGATGCGCCAATACTTCATTCCTTGTATTATTTATTCTTATCTACAGCACATTCCATTCTCTTACTGTGAATGATAGATGGCGCCTGTCAGTCGAAGTAAGAATTATTTACTGTAGACGAGGCTACACATTCGGGTCAAATAGCCAGCGCAATGATACATGAACGACTAGACATTCTACAAGGCCCTCAGCAGTACTTAACAATTGATTCATTTAGAAAAGTAGTTCCACGTAGGAAATTTGCCCGTTAACTGTTCACTTGCATCTTTGCTGTGGAATTCAAATCCGCTCTTTACTGCGGCCATCAGTACAAAGTGGCCATTACTGTCAATACTTGAACAACGAATGTCTGCCCTCCTCTCGTAGGTCAGTTGCCATTTTGAGTTTTATCTCCGACACTGAGAAAACATTAGCCATACTTCACCGACAGAGGAGGGGATTTGGAAGCTTTATTTTTTTTTCATTGGTACCCTATTGCAATGATATATGTTTGTACAAATGAAAGAAAAAGATAGTGATAAAGCCGGTTCATCAATGAAACATACGGGAATCAAACACTTTTTCAAAATTTTACATATTTATATATATATATATATATATATATATATATATATATATATATATATATATATATATATTATGAAATGGACAAAGTCTGGCAATTATTTTAAGACATTTTTATGTTTACACATTCTTTTTATAGATACAAATATTTAAGTAGATGCTTTGTTTATATAGTAAACAGTATTAAACGACATTTACAGGCCTAAATGTCCGAGAAATTTTCATGGAAAATTTTCGCCCTCCGACAGGAATCGAACCTCTATCCTGCATAGAACCGTCATATAGCCTGACGTGCCTTAACCGTTTCGGCCACAGAGGAGCGTTCGGTTAGCAAGGTCATCGGACTGGGATCAAAGTGTAGTATCTGTTCTCCTCATTCCTAATGGTAATGGTAATATTAGCCGGTCCCTTATAAGGAAACATTCGGCATTCATTGACTTGAGTCACGCTTTTCATCACTCCTTGGAGATTGGGCTGGGATCAAAGTGCAGTATCTGTTCTCCTCATCTCTAATGGTAATATTAGCCGTTCCCTTATAAGAAAACATTCAACATTCATTGACCGAGCAAGCCAATGCTACTTGAATTACGCATTTTATCAATCCCTGGACATCGGTATGAGATCAAACTGTAGCATCTATTCTCCTCATCTCTATTGGTAATATTAGCCGTTTATTAAATGATTTCATTTATTCCAATTTTTTTTTTTGACCGAGCAGCCAGTATATACTCGTATTTGGTTAATATTAAAAAAAAATCTTTGTCTTAAAACAATATTTCAGGAAAATAGGTTTGTCACGTTCCCAAATTGTTAGCACTATTTATAGTATTGATGGTTGGTATCATCCTAATATTTTGTTTTCAAATTTATGGAAAATAGTAAGATAAAACAATATCGTACGGTTCAATCTCCTCCTCGGTCTTTTGAACAGGAGCAGAGGTTGACGAGGGATTTCCTCCATAGAATTACATTTCCAGTTCCTTTGTGAAATCTTCATTTTAATTCACTAATATGTAAACCATTTTAGATGCCAGGAAAGTTGCATTATCGGCTTCCTTTGGGCTGAAGTGACAACAAAAATTGTTGGAATTGGGTGTATTTGGGCAGCAATTTTATGTTCGTGGGAAATTTCATGTTCTAATACCGACCAGGAATCAGGAAGATTATTACAAATATTGAAAAAATAAATAAGAAAACAATCAAAAAATGAACTTCAACAATTTTTAGAATGAAACGTACACACATGCATAACACAGGAATACATTTATCTAAATATATATATGACTATATATATATATATATATATATATATTATGAATATAAACATAAAAAAAATGGTTTTTAATATTTAGACTATTTACTCTTATTCGGACTATTGTTTTTCATTTTGTTGCCATGTTTATCAACATTCGGCTGTTGTACACTGGTCTGGCCTTCTTCAGTTGTTTGGAATGTCCTCAAGAACATGGCACAGTGGATAAAGGCGTTAGTTAGATCCAGTGACAGGACCGTAATAGTGTGAGTTCAATAGCTGGTTAAGGCAGAGGAGAACTTTTAGAGGGGAATTAACAGGAGATGACTGACATCCATTAAACATGGCACGTGGAACCAGAACAGTTTACCCCAGTGAGCGAAATAAAGGGTTCAGTTCCAACCACTGAAGAAGGCTGATAATACAACGGCCGAACGTTTTGATAAACATGGACACAAAGGTGAGGACAAATCGCCGAATAATACAAATAGGAAATATTATATATCTCAGAAATATATATATAGATACTGAAAAGGCCAAAACGTGGTAATAAATATGGAAAGAAAGATTTAAAATCTGATAGTCCGAATAATTGTAAATAGTGTATTAATAGAAGAATGTATAGACAGATACTGAAAAAGCGAAACGTTGTAATAAATTGGAAAACAAAGATTCAGGATAATTTCCGAATAATGTTAATAATGTAGTTTTACCACATACAGACAGATACTAAAAAAAGTTAAAATAGTTTGAAAAAAGTGCTCAATTTCAAAGAAACATCAAATATGAAACGGGAGAATTACCGTGGTTTCGAACTTGATTTTGATGGTCGAAACTGTGGTTTGTCCATAAGCTAAAATTTTCTGAATTTTTTATGTAAAATATATATATATATATATATATATATATATATATATATATATATATATATATATATATGAGATCAAAGAACAAGTAGGAAATATTAATGATGAACAAATTAAAGCCTATCAGAGATCAAGATTTTCTGGTAAAAAACCGTGATCAAAAGCAAATTCTATTTGCATGTAGTAGTATGTTGTATTTGCCTCTTTCAAGTTAAGATATCTTTAATTTCCAAGATACGTGTTTAACTGTTAACAGATAATATTTAAAAATGTCTAAACATGTTTTAATATGATCTGTATATAACTTGTTCTTTAAGAAATATCATTTTGGTGGATTCCTTATCCAAGACTTTTTCTCTTATCATATATATATATATATATATATATATATATATATATATATATATATATATGTTTCGTTGAATATGACAGACAATGAAAAATTATCTTTTGAAATACTGATATAAGGTTACCATTTATTATTTTGGGTTAAAGAAATTCAATATTTTTTAAATTGACCTACAAACATTTGTTGAAAGGTTACAATTTAAAATAGACTCTTAGAACTTCAAAGAAAGACGGTGCTATATTCAAAATGATCATAAAACATTTCTGAATCATAAAATTTAAAATTTCTCGTAAAAGGAAAAAAAAAAAGAAGGAAAATATAACAAAATATCAACAAATTCAAAATGAAATAAATAAATAAATAAAAAAAACAAAAATACAACTTCAAGTAATGCAAATTTTTTTAATAATAACCCATTCTAAAGAGAAAAATAAAAAATTGAAACAACTCATAAAATGGGGAAAAGAGAATTTGAATCAGTAATTATTTACTTATTACATCTATTCCGAGATAGAAAAACGATTTTCGAAATGGCTTTACTAATTCTTTAAATTTATCGTTGATCTTGTGATGCAAAAAAAAAAACAAATAATTGGAATCAAAAATTTTTCCTGAAAGACAGCATTCTGTAAATTGTAAATTTTATTCAATAATTATTTACAATTCGAAAATATTTTATTTATGCTTAGTAAAATTGAAGGAACTATATTTTGTTTTTGAATTTTGTTTAGAAAAAATAACAGATCCCGTCGACTGAAATATATAGTATAAAAGTATAAATATATTTATATATATATATATATATTTTATAAATAAGTATATATATAAAAAATATATATATATTCTTCATGGTATATATAAATATATTCTATATATCATTTAAATACTATTTAAACGTTATGTTTTGATAAAACGATTTGCAGTATTTTAAGTATTTAAGCTGGTGAACAGTCTGACGAGATTTTTTTTCTGTGCTCCGACAATATTAATTTAAACGTGTTACTAATTTAATCAGGGTTCCACCATTTAGTTATTGAAACAGCTAAATATATATATATATATATATATATATATATATTTAATGTAAATATCTTTCAACTCCTTCCGTTTCTCTTCCTGATAACTATTTCAAAAAATTTAATTTGTTAAGCCATTTTAATGAACCAAAGAGATTTTGTTAATGATCCATATTTGTTAGTTAAACTATTTTGTTACTAAACACACAACATTCCTTATATATATATATATATATATATATATATATATATATATATATATATATATATATATATATGTATCATTGGTATTTAAACTTTAGACATCCGATTGGTGAAAAAACCGACTGTTCAAAAAATTTTACTTTTTGTTAAGCCATTGAGAAACTTTTTGGAAGTAAATTTAGACGTATTTATTTTAAAGAAACACGACTGTTTTACAAGAACTCAGATTCGTCTAAACGAAGAGTCTTGTCAATATAGCATATATATATATATATATATATATATATAATATAAAATTTATCAAATTCATTTTTTTCTTCCCGGAAAATTAAATATTTTAAAAATATTTTGCTTTTTTCTTCTTTTGAATGAAATTGCAAAGCAGACACAGAGAGTTAATTAAGTTTCAGTTTTAACAACTGGTTAGTTTTATTGTCAGCGTTAAATCCACTTTCGAAATGCATATTATATGATTTGTATAATTTGCGGTATTAATATATATATATATATATATATATATATATATATATATATATATATATATTTGATATTTATGTATATCTAAAAGAAAACTGAAGTTGATCAAACCTTGTCCTACATAAGCAATTGGTCAAAAAAATTGGCATTAAGGAAAAAAGAGAGACCATTGATAAATCAACAAAGAATCAGAAACCTCCAAACAGGGCGAAAAAAAATCGTGGCAGCAAAGTCAATCTCAGTGTAATAAAAAAAAAATGAAATCTAGCGAGATTGCTAAATTACCAGTGCTTTCTATAACTCAATTCCATAAAATGTGGATATATATATATATATATAATTTAGAAAATATATATATACGGGTTTACAGAGCTGTTGTCCGTGTCATCGTTTTGTACGGCTCAGAGTCGTGGACTCTATGCAGATATCATATACGCCAGCTAGATATTTTTCATAAAAGGTGTCTGCGTGCAATCTGTGGAGTTAACCTTCAAGATAGAACATTTAACGTAGACCTGTTTAACACGTGTAATATTGGAGGAATCCAGACTTTTCTCATACAGTCTCAGTTACGGTGGACGGGTCATGTCTTGAGAATGTCTGATGACAGGATACCCAAGATCCTAATGTACAGCCAGTTAGATCAGGGCTACAGGAATGTAGGACGCCCATGGCTATGATACAAAGACAAGCTGAAAAGCAAATTGTCAGCAGTCAATATACCACATAACACCCTTTGGCGCTTAGCTTTGGAGCGGGTAGAATGGAGATAACGTGTTTTAGTGGACTCAGCAATTTTCAATCTGCTTGTCTGAATCATCTTCAAGAAGCGAGAGCAAGATCTAAAAGGTCAACCAATCTAACAGTGATCTCATCTCACAATCCTCACACTTGCTTCATATGTGACCTCCTTTGTAAATCACTAGCAGGTCTTAAATGCCACTTAAGATCCGCACATAAACTTTCATAACTGAATCAATAAGCTGGCAGATCCTCATACGTCGAAACCGACGGGAGAGTCCATTATATATATATATATATATATATATATATATATATATATATATATATATATATATAAAAATCCATAAATAAATTTACACGGTGTATATTTTCATTTCAGTATAATCCAAAAAATATTTAAAAATGAGATAAGAGTTAAAAATAAAAAATTTAAAGAGTAAAAGAAGATAATAAAAGAAAGAAATTGAAAAACTATTATTTTAGAAAAAGGTTAAAATTTAATGGGTAGAATAAAATAAGATAAGTCTTTTTCAAAAAAGGTTTAAATATAGAATATTTTCAGTTTAATTCCGTTTGGATTTTAAAAATTAGGCAGAAGGGAATTCTAAAACGTTTAAATATAAACTGAAATTAAAAATTTAATCATTTTTTTAAAAAAATATATATTTAAAATATTAACCACTCAACTTTGTTTTAAAACAAAGTCACAAAATTAAAGAAAAAAAAATTTGTTATATGTTTTTAAAATCATTTTATTTTCTATATATATATATATATATATATATATATATATATATATATATATATATATATATATATAATCAAATGGATAAATATTGGTAAAAAATACAATTTGAATCTGAGTAAAAACATATATTTCACGTATTCAATTTTAATGAAAAAATTTTAATATTTTTCAATCCTCAGTTAAACAAAGAGATTTTTTGTTATAGATACTTGTTTTGAACATGAATAAGCATTAAAATTACATGGGAAGATTTTTGAAAGAAAGAAATTTAAAAAATTTAAAAAAAAAAAACCAGAAAAAAAGAAAAAGAAAAATTTCATAAAGAAATTTTAATTTTTTTTTGAGAAAACAATATTTTTTATATATTTAAATAAAAAGATTATGAAAAGAAGACAAAAATTATATTTTTATATATATAAAGAATTATATAAAGAAAAAGAAAAATATATTACATGCAAAGTGAAAGATTGTATGATCAACCATATATTTAAATACAATTTTTTTTAAATACACAAAAGATATATATAAATTATATTCTAGGTATATATATATTTTATATATATATATATAAAAAAAAGAAATGTTTTTCTGTAGTTTTTTTTTACGTATGAATATCATCAAAAAAGAATTCCGAATTATAAGAAAGTTATTAAAAATGAATTTGATTATAGTGGTGAAAATATTTTATAAAATAGAAACTAAGAAATTTCAAATTTTTGCAAATCCAAATGAAATAATATATAAAATTTATATGAATTTATGAGGTTTTGGATAATTTGTTCCTTAATATATATTTATCAATATCTGATTTCTATTCTGGGAAATTTTTTATTTTTTTTGCTGTATAATTTTTTTTAATCACCTGCAGTTGAAGGTTTAAACTAAAATACTTTTATTTTTTATATATATATATATATATATATTAAATATATATATATATATTATATACATATATATATATTTTCCAATATTCTTTTGTGTTTAGTATCCCTTTATAAATAATAAATAATATTAATTTATTTTAAAATTCAAAAAATCCTTCTTTTTTAAATTTTGAATATTTTAATTTTGTTTTTTTCAAAAAATTATAAATCTATATTTATATTAATATATATATATTAAATATATATATAAAAATTGTTTGTATTTTTGAATTTTTTTAACTAAAATAATTTCAATTTTGTTTTAGAAAAAAATTTTTTTTTTTTTTATTTATTGTTTTTTTTTATTTTAAAAAAAAAAAAATGGTGATGAAATGTTATTGAAAAAAAACGTTGAAAATCAAATTTTGTTTATTTCAAGAAAATTAAATAAATAAAGAAAGTAATTGATTTTTATAATTTTTTTAAAAAAAGAAATAAACATTTCACAATGACTAAATTGAACCTTTTTATAAATTATATAAATTATATTATTAAATTTATAATATTTCATATTTTAAATTTGAAAAATTTCATATTTTTTAAAATCTGTTTCAAATTGTCAAGAAAGATTTTATAAATGAAATTTTTTAATTTAGTTTTTTAAAAAATACACAGTTTAATAATTAACATTATTATCAAAAATTTTAATGTGAATATAATAATTTTTTAAAAATTTTTTTTATTATTTAATTATAAATTTATATATAAATATATATATATATATATATATATATAATAATTTATATATTTATAGCATTTCAAGGAAAGACACATAACAAAAAATTTTGTTCTTTTTATTGAAATATTTTTTTTTTTCAAAAATCTAATTAAACATTCATGTTTTTTATGCAGCCATTGTTCTGGAAATTTAAAATTTCTAAATGTATCTAAAAAAACAAAGAAACTAATCAATTATAAACTTTATTTATTTTGAATTTTAATTAAAGAATATATATAAATATATATATATATATATATAATATATATATATATAATATAATATATATATAAAATAATAGAAATTTAATAGATAAAAAAAATATATAAAAAAAATATTTATAAATAATAACACATTGATATTTTTTCATATAAACTATATAATGTTTCCATAAAATAAAAATATATATATCCGATAATAAAAAACATTTGATATATGGAATATAAAAATTTCTAAAAAAAATTTTTTCTTTAAATAAAATTTTATTTTTCTTTTTTAAAGACAGAACAGCTATGAATAATAGTTTATAATTTCTATGATTTAAAAAGCATTTTTCATTATTTTAAAATTCAAATTCAAAAAACGAATACATCAAAAATTTAATATTCTGTTAAAATAAAGATATTTATTAAATTGTTATATATTTTTTTTTTATTTTTTTTATATTTTTATTTTCATTTGATACCTTTTTTAAAATTTTTTATTTCAACACATTAATCTTTGTTTTTATGTTCTATTATTTCTTCATCATATCAATTTATATATTTTTCTGGATATTTTTAAAATTTAATTAAAATATTTTCTTGTTTCTAATAATTTTGATAAAAGGTTTAATCATATCCTGATTGTAATTTTTAATATTTTACTTGATGTTATTAGAATTTTTTTTTTATTTATGGATAATAACGTCTCTTCCCAGATATTCAAACTTCTGAAAAAATTGGTGAACTGAATTTTGATCAATTTATTTTAATCATTTATTTAATATACTCTTTATTGATGAAATTTTGAATTTTAAAAAAAAAAGATAAAAAAAAAACTAAAATGTAATTTCAAACTTAATTTAATTCAAATTTGAAATCTTTTTAAAAAATATTAATATATTTTTTGAAAAATTTTTTTTTTTGATTAAAAAGAAAAGGAAAAATTATTATGTTCAAAAAAATCAAATGCTTAAATTGAAATTTTAAAATTTATTCATTAAAAAATATTTTAAATAAAAAATTTCATGTTAAAAATCATATTGCTAAATTTCAAACATTTTTAAGTTACATATGGTTTATTGGTTTAATTTAAAATTTTACAATTACCCATATATATATATATATATATACAATATATTTTATATTTTATATATATATATATATAGTTTTTTCATATTTCTTTTATAATATTTTCAATATTTCTGATAGATGTATTTTTTGAGGAAAACATTAGTGAATGTTAAATTTTTTTAACATAAACATCGATAAAATTTATTTTTATATATTCTTTATATATATATATATATATATAATATATATATATATATATTCTAATATATATATATATATAAATCATTGCAAGTGAGTTTTAAGCCCATTTCCTTTCCATACTGGTGGCATATTAAACCAATTGAATAATAAACAAAATCCAGTTGTTTTGAAAAATTTCAATGTCAATTTAAATAAATCAAAATATCAAAATTTTTTTTATCACAAAAATTAACTACGAAAATGAAAATGGAATAAAGATTAAAATCTTTTTGAATTACATTTTGTTATTTATTCGAAAATGGCTACTATTTTTTTCAAAATTTTTGTTTAAAATTTCTCCTTTTTGTTTTAATTTCATTTTTTAAATTTTATTTTTTTGTTTTGTTGCAAATGATTTAAAATTTTGCTTGTTCTCACTCTGAATTCAACGCTCGATCTAAAAATTTACTGAATGGCATATTTTTAATAAGAACTAAATCCGATCTATTGAAGCGGAACTTGAATTCTGACTCCAAATCATTGGTATTGGGCAAAAAGGCTCACGAATTTAGAAAAATTTTAAAAATGGAATTTTGGAGAAAGGATACCAGTCAAAAAATTGAAAAAATTAATCCGCCTGAACTGAATCAAAACCATCTCCAAATTATATATATATATTAAATTTTACTGATTCCTCTTGTTAAAATCCATATCCATTGTTCCTAAATTCTTGAATTCTGGAAATTTATATCAAATTATCTAATTATAATTTATCAGTCTTTTACCTTTCTTCAAACAAAGTCTTTGAAGCTTTAATTTAACGCCGAAGTACCCCACCATTTCCCATGATCTTGGTTTCATGACAAGCAATATGGTTTCCGCGAAGAAACAATAACTAATAGAAAATGTGCTTACCAATTCACCATTGAAATTGTTTTTTTTTAAAAGCCATTCATAATAACAGAGAAGCTCAATGCATTGGCTTTTTCAACCCATATCTCCAAAGCGTTTGATAGGGTTTGGCATGCCAGTATTCTTCGCAAAATTCAGGGTTATGGAATTTTTGGTCGATTGTTTGAGATTTTAGAATCATTCCTGTCAAACCGTGCATTGAAGGTCGTTTTCAACGGATTCTCCTCCAGCTTCCTATCCCACGAACGCAGGTGTTCCCCAAGGCTCCATCCTAGGCCCTACTCTGTTCCTTATTTTTTCATTAACGATCTTCCTGATTATCATAGATTTCCCAAGTAGGCATCTACGCGGAAGACACTACTATTTACTCCTGCCTCAAAAACAAATCTAGTGTCGCTGACAAAACTAACCTGGCCGTTTGTCTCGAAAAGGACCTCCAATCGGTTGTGAACTGGGGCAGGAATTGGCTGGTTAACTTTAATGCCTCAAAAACAAAACTGCTCTCTATTACTCACCACAGAGAACCATCCCTGCCCCCCATTAGAATGTCTGACGCTCAACTCTACGAGAGCACCTCTTTGCGACTGCTCGGTCTCACATTGTCTGCTGACCTGAGATGGAACAAATACATTGAGTCAATAGCTTCGTCCACCGCAAGGAAAGTTGGCTCCCTGTGCCGCGCCAGGAAATTTTTCGCCGGAGTCGATCCTTCAAATCTACAAATCAACCATTTGCCCTTGCATGGAGTATTGCTGCCATATATGGTCTGGAGCCCCTTCTGTTTGTCTCAAGGTCCTTGATAAAATCCAGAGAGGGATATGCAATGTAATTGGCCCTGACCTGGCATCTCGTCTATAGTCGCTCTCTCACAGACGTGCCGTCGCCTCCCTCTGTCTTTTTTATAAATACTTTCATGGTAACTGCTCCGATGAGCTGCTTTCGCTGGTTCCCAGACTTCATGAATTTAAGCGTTCTACTAGGCTGGCATCTCGCTCTCACCCTTTCACTGTCGAAACTGTTAAATGTAGCCGTCTCTTCTACTCCATTAGCTTCATGTCTCGCACCTCTCGCCTGTGGAACTCCCTCCCCTTTTCCTGTTTCCCTGATAGCTATAATCTCCAACTATTCAAATGTAATGTCAATCGACGTCTCCAGATGCCCTGATCTATCCCCTATCCTTCTCTTCATCCTTTCCTCTATCACTCCTCTTTGCTCTCACTCCAACTCTCTGTAACCCCTTTGCGTGCTAGTGGCTTCCCGCCTTGCTTGGGGTGAAACGCTTAAAAAAAAAAAAAAAAAATAAAAAAAAAAAAAAATAATTTGTGGTTGAGTTAAATGATTTTTTCAATATATCATCATAACATGTTAAATAATATAACCAAGTTGAAATTTTAAAATATTTCAAACAACATTATTTCAAACTTCCTGAAAATATTCATTTATTTCCCTAATTTAAATAAATTTATGAATTTTATTTTAAAAAAGTTAATTTTATTTGAAATTTTTTGGCTTTTGAAATTTTTTTACATAAGAAAAAAATGTTCCCCAACAAATTGAATATTTCATTTTAAATTTATCATTTATTTTTTAAATTTTCAAAAAAAATTAATTTGGCATTAGTTATAAATAAATAAAATTTAAATGGTAATTTTTCTTTTTAAAAATTAAACAATATAATTTTTTTATTTTTTTTTTTCGTAAATCTGATGAAATTTAATTTTTTGTTACTCAGAATAAATTACGAACAATCAATTGATGAAAAAAATGAAAAATAAAACATTTATTTAATTTTGTTTTTCCAAATGCTTTTTAATTGAATTTTTTTTTTAAAAAAAAACATTTATTGAATTTATTTTTTTCTTGATTAAAAAATTTTTTTTTTCTTGATCCTATTACTATAAAAATGATCTTTTGTTAAAATTTAATGCAAATAAAAAAAAAAAAAAAACATCCAAAAATGAAAATTTTTTTATAAAAATATTTTTCCATTTTAAATGATTTTATTATTTTATTATTCTGTAATTAGAAAATTACCCATATTCTTAATTAAATAAAAAAAAAATTCAAAGTCATCAAAATTTTTTAATATTTTCCACATTTTTTAAAAAAAAAATTTATGAGATTTTTAAAGCATCATAAATAAAAAGTTAGTATTTTCATTAAAATAATTAAAAAAATAATTTTTTCTTAATAAAAAATGGAAAAAAATAAATAAAATATAACAAAAGTTTTTTTGTTTTTTAAATATTCAAAATAAATTTTTGAATTAAAATTTTTCCAGGTTTCAGTTCCTTTTATGTGAAAAATTGATAAAAAAATTTTTCAAACAAGAAAAAGAGATTTGAAAATTAAAATCCCATTTATTTTTTGAATCCTTCAATTCTTCCAATTAAAAACAATTTTTTTTATCCGTCTTTTGGTATTTTTTTTATATTAAAAAATTATTATTAAATTAAAAATATTTTTATTATCTATTTTTTTATATGTAATGATATATTTCTTGGTTTTATATTAAAATATTTTATCATTAAATAATATATTAATAAATATTAAATTTTGTTTAACACAAAAATTTTTTGATTTCATCTAGAAATAAAAATTTTTAAAAATTTATTTGAATTTTAGAAATTCTTTTTTTTTTTTTCAAATTCTAAAGAATTATTGAAATCTCAAAATTTTAAATTTTTTTCATTATTTTTAATCATTTTCATTCTTTCTTTAAATATATTTTAAATATTATTATTTATTTATATATATTTTCCTATTTATTATATTATACTTTTAATTTATTCAATAATTAAAATATTTATATATATATATAAATTTATTATATATATGAATTTTAAATTTGAATTTAAATAAAATTAATTTTTTTTATTTAAAAAAGCTAATATATTTCGATTCATCCAATATAACTTATAAACAATAACAAAAGAAAAGAAAATGTATAATTTCAATATTTGCAGCAATTTCTAAAAATTTATTATTTGAAAATTTTATTTTTTTATATAAATAAATATCATATATTAACATATAACTATATTGATATATATATATATATTTTTTTTGATCTTCAAAACTATATTTTGTAAATAAAATAAAAAATATTTATTTTTTTTTGAGTTAATTAAATTATGTTAATTAATCATAATAAAATTTTTATAAAGAAAAATTTTAAAAATATAATTTCTTCATGTTGAAAAAATAAAATAACAGGTGTTTACCATGAATATATTTGATATATTATTTATATTTATAATATATTCGTATATATATTTATTTAGCACATATTTATGCAAGTTCAACACCATTATTTAAATCAATTTTTCATAACTAAATTACCAAATTGGTTTTTTAAACTTGATATTCTATAAATGATTATTTCAGAAAACATCTTTTTTTTTTTTTTTTTTATTTTCAAATATTTTTTTTTATATTTTTTTTTTAACCAATGAGATTTAATATTATTTAAATTATTTTTGAAAAATTTTTTTAAAGTAATTTATTTACTTATTTTACCATATTTTAAACAATATTCCAAAGTGCTTATTAAAAAAATTTTTCATTTTAAATTTTTTTTTTAATAAAACAATAATATTAGATTCATTGTAAATTAAAATATAAATGTTCATAAAAAAATATGATCAATATTTATATATATATTTACAAAGATTTTAAAAAAATTAGATTTTAAGATGAGATATTTTTTAAATTTAAAAATTTTTTTAAAAATTTTTGTTTTGTAAATTTTTTATTTAAATATTTATATATTTAAGTATATATTCTTTATTTTATCTGAATATATCATTTTGAATTTTTCAATTATAATCCCATTTTTTTAAATATAAAATATTGATATATAAATTTATTATAAAATTTTTTATATTTTTTATTCATAAATTTCAGGAAAATTATATATATAAAAATATTATATAATATATTTTGTTTATATTTTATATTTTTCTTTTTCATTTTTTTAAATAAAAATGTTAAAAATAATTTTAAATTTGTTTTAATTAATTTTTTAAAAATTTTTTTTTTAGAAAGTTTTTTAAATTTTTTATTTTATAATTTTATAAAATATTTTAATAAATTAAATACATATAAATATATTTAATATAGATATTTATAAATATAAATATAAATATATATATAAAAAAATAATTTACATAAAATTTATTTTTGTTTTTTTTTTCTTAAAAATAACCAAAATTAGAAAAAGCATATTGTGATTGAGATAAAAATAAAAAATATTTTAAAAAAAAGTTAATAATTTAAATATTTTAAATTTGAATTTTCAATATTTAATCTTTCAATATAAAAATTTTTATCAAATCATTTTGATTTTTATTTTTATATTTTAAAATTTAAACTAATTTCGAAATATTCAAATTTAATAAATAAATATAAAAAAATAAAAAAAATATTTTTGATTCCCCTAAAAAATTTCAAAGAAATATTCTTTATTTTCATCTAAAATTTTATGAAATTTTTTTATAAATTCATTGGATTTTTTTAGTTTTTTGAATGTTTTTTTTATTTTCATTGTTATTTTTATTTATATATTTCCGAAAATTATAAAATATATATTATTTGAAATTAAAAAAAAATGATTTTTAAATATTTTTTTAATTTTCCATTTTCATTATATATAAATTAAAAAATTAAATAAAAAATAAATATATGAATATTTTTTTATTTTATATTTTTATTTAAAAAATTTTAAATGATTTTCCTAATTTCACCTAATATATTATTTAAATTTATATTTTATTGTATATTCAGAAAAATTTTTAAAATTTCATATAATTTCTTTAGATAGAAATAATTTATTTAAAATTTAAAATTGTAATTTTAAAATTGCTTTTGAAACATTTTAACAAATTCTGATAATATTTGAATTTTTTTTTTTTATTTCATTTTTTTTTTTAAATTTATTTTAGGAATAAATATCCACTTTATAAATAATAAAATTTAGATTCAAAATTTTGGATATTTTTTAAATATTTTTCTCTTTAGGATATTTGATTATTCAATAACTTGAAATAAAAATTCAAATATATATATTATAAAAAATTAAAAAGAAAATATATTTTTTTTTTAATTATGTTTGAAATTTAAATTAAAAAATTAATTCATTTTAATCATTAATTTAATTTACTTTTTTTTTGAAAGATTATTATTATTTCAATTTCAAATATTTTCAAAAAAACTATTAAAAAAAAATCTATATAAAATAAACAGCAAAGAAAGAATGAAAATTTTATGTTTAAAAATATTAATTTTATATATTTTTTATAAGATATTCCATTCTGATAAATTTTTAAAAAATGAAAATAAAGAAACTTATAATTTTCTTATTTTCATGCCATGTTATAATATATTACCCAACATACATTGGGAATAAAATTTTATTTAAAATTCAAATATCAAAATTCTTTTAAAAAAATTTATATTGAAATTTAAAATATTAATGCGATTTCCATTTTTTTTTGTCATTTTGAAAAACAATACTTTTAAATATGTATTATTTATTTTAAAAAATGGAAACATTTGATAAAATTAATGAAAAAAATTTTCAAAAACACAAATAGATTTCATAATTAATATACCCATAATTACACCAAATTTAAAAATATAATATATATTTAAATTTTCTATCAAAATTATTTTGTCAATCTTTCATTTTAAAAAAAAATTATATATAATAATATATATATAAAAATATATTAAATATATCTCCTATATATAAGAATTAAACTTTACCTATTTATATATAAAATTGTTGTTGCATATACCTACAGATACGATAATGGCCTATGTCCCCATTCACATAAATACAGTAGTAAATACTTTAGGTTGGTCTGCAGTTGGAGATTCGTCTCCAGCTGTGCTGGTCAAACTCTCTGCCTCCGGGCAGAGAGGATCCCCAGACGAGGCTATGTCGAAGGGCAGAGTCTCGTCTCGGGAAACAGCTACCCGACCCCGTTTTATACAGGGTCTACGGGGAATTTTTGGCCGAGCCTACGGGCTCGGATACCCCACATTAAATTCGGCCTTGTGCCACATCTGACCGCGTGGGGCGGTTGGTAGATATCCTGCAGTTGGAGATTCATTGTGGAATTCACTTGACTCACTTCTAGCAGTTGACTACTTCTTCTACGCGCCGCTGGCGAATCTTATATGTGTTCTTCTTGTCCTAAGTATTATCGTTCATTACCAACCTTCGTTTGATTATTCTATTCAGTAACCTTCCCTTTTTTAATAAAAATTTACCAAAATATTTATTTTTAACTTCCCACACCATTTTGTTGATTTAAATAATATATATTTGTAGAGAAAAATATACATTTTTCAACAAAATAACACTATTTTTATTTACTGCTCACTTTGATCCGTCTTAAAAATTTTGAAACACCCTTTTATAAAATTTCGTCTTAATGAAACACCCTTTTAAATTTAATGAATCAAACATTTTCAGTATCCTAACAAAGCTTTATTTATGCTATCTACATTTTTGAACTATAGTTCTGACAATACAAATTTTTGAGCCCGAAGACAATTTAGGGTTTAAAAGTATATATGAATATTTTATTACTTAAACATTATTTTTTATTTTCAAAATTTTTAAAAAATAGGTTTATTTATTTATTTCTCAATCCAGCCTGAATATTCAAAATTTATTAAAGAAAATATTTGAATCCGTTAGGGGCTTCGAAAAAGCGTCCCCAGAAAGAAGGAACCGTCGTTAGATCTGACGTGCTTTAGTCCGAATGGATTATTCTGGACTTAATCGATCAAGCAAAAAAATATAAAATATATTTATTATTTGATTTTTCTCGTTGAAGACTCATAAAATTTGAAAAGTGAAATTTATTTTTTTTATCAGTTTCGTGTGCTAATGTAAACAAATTGCAATTTCTTAATAAAATTTAATGGATTTTGTTTTATTAATTTACATGGATTTTATCAAATTTAAACGTTATTTTATATTTTTATCACATTTTCCTTATTACGTTCCATTTATTTTTTAAACAGAATATTTAAATAGAAGATACCTAATATGAATATTCGAGAAATCTTATTAAAAAAAATATAACGTTCTCCAATTCTGATCTACGAACCTGCGTCATGCAAATTTAAAAAATCCGTCATTAGATCTGACATGAAATAAACCACCAACTTGTCCATAGATATATATATCAAACAATATAAAATAGTGTCTTATAAACGCAAATCATTTCTAGACTCTCGAAACTCAGTCATATGTCAGTTTCCCTGGAAAGAAGCAGGAGGAGGAGCTGTATAAAGCATTTGTTTTCTGGAAAATAGTCTGCTAGAAGAAAATATCAGTTCCAGTATATATGTTAAAAGGGGTGCTAATTTTGATGAGCTTATAAAATATTATTTCTTCCTTAACTAAAGCAGTGTTAGCATTTTATTTAATCAATATTATTTAATCTAACAGAATATCCATGTGTAATTTTGTTGATTTTAATAAACAAAAAAATTAACTAAAAATGGACTGGTCCCTCTTATATAAATCAGCTCTGGAAAATTAGAATGAACAGAAATCAGGGTTAAAAGTCCAGATAAAAAAACCAGTTACTAATTACATACCGTTGGACTATAGACTTTGGATATTGTTTCTTACTAACCAACCTTCGTTCTAAAACTAATCATACTTATTGTTAATTGCTTTTATGAATATACCAGTATTTTCCTCTACAACTGTGTTTGTCTTGATTCATACACCGACACGCCGGAAACTCACAACATCTCAACAAATTTAAAATAGTTGAAGGTATGTAACTATACAAAATATAAACAATCAGGGAAAAGTTTACGAAAGTTTGATATGTCTAAATTTTTTTTTGTCTTCTGAAAATTAATTTATTATTTATCTTATATATTGTTTTTTAAACATTTCTTGAAACTTCAAAATGAAGTTTGTGTTTTTTGAGAATATCTGTTTTAATCCATTGGATTTCTTTTTGTGGGGACATGTGAAAAGTAATGTTTATTCAACTTGATCTTCCGTGGAATTTCAAACTAGGATAAAATGAAAAATATTGAAATGGTATTACTGGAAATTGTTTAAAAGGTTCCAAAAATTTTCAGTCACTGATTTTTCAATATAAATGATACATAAATATATTTTGCGATACATGTATCTTTCGATACATGACTGAAAGGCAATTCTTTCCCATAAATATTGCAATTTCTTTCTGTAATCATCCATTCATATTTGCCATCCAAGGCTATAGAACCCAGTCTGTCCTGCTATTTTAATCATAGCTGGAGAAAAAGAAAAAATTTATACCTTTCCCAAAAGGTCAAACTCAGTTATGTGTCTTTTATGTGATACAAAGAAAATAGTGATCATCTATCTTTCGATGCAAAGTACCAGGATGAATTTTATTTTTTCTTTGTCTTTAGAGAAGACAAGTTGTTCCAAGGCTATAGAAACCGGTCTGTCCTGCTATTTTAAATAGCTGGGGAGAAAAATGACTATTTTTCATACCTTTATCAAAGGGTTTTAGAACGTAAGTGGATATAATGGATTTAACTGGAATTCGAACTCAGTTTCCAAACAGAATTTATATTGGAATTGTGCGCGTGTGAATATATGGACATGTTGAAAATTAAATTCCAATAATAAATTCAAGAGTCTTCTTCTGTTTTTTTCAATTTTCAAATTTTGTTTCTATCATTCATAATTAAAAATTTACAATTTTTTTACATTTATATGATTCATTTTTTGAACTCGCTGTATAAATTTATTATTGAAATAAATTCAAAGGAGAAAGAAAAATTTTTCAATTAAAAAAAGGAGAAGAAAGATATCGGAATGGAGAGAAATCCAAAAAATTCAAGAAGAAAACAAGGAGATGAAAAATAAAGGAATGATTCAAAAAAATTTAAATATAGAAACTTTAAGAATGATATATTAGATTGGAGAGAAAGGATGGAGATAGACAAATGAATATACAAGAATGAAAATATTTTGAAGGACGAGAGGAGGATGAAAAGCAGACGAATGAAGAGCGATAATTGAAGAAAAAAGAAAGAGGGACGAATGAAGGTAACAGAATTAAAAAAAAAGGAATAAAGTACATAGATGAACGAAATTTAAAAGATCTTTGAATGATTGAAAATTTCAAGAGAGAATAAAGAAAGAATAAAATTTGAGAATGAAAAACGAATCTGGAAGAACGAAGAGGTAAGAAATAAAATAGACAGTTATAATAGCATTCCCTGAAGATAAGAATGAAAATTTTTGAAGAATAAATATGGGATAATAAATATGACACACACAACACATGACACACATACACACACACAACAAACACAGAGAGAGAGAGAGATAAAACATGAATTATATAAACCAGAATATAAAAATAGATAAGAAGGTAAAAAAGATTTTTTTTATTCCCAAAATAAAAAAAAATAAAATGAAGAGAGAAAAATGAAGATAGGAGAATAACTTGTCAAGACCGAGGCGAAAAGAATAAAATTTAAATTTAATTTCTTGAATTGGGATTATTTGAATGGGAAGGACATAATACATAGACGATAGAAAATGGCAGACGACAAGTCTTTTTTTAACGAATTAATGAAGGAACCTCATTATATGTATAACTCCAGTTCATTTAGTAAAGAAAATTACATATATTTTTATTTTTCAGAAATTTGAATTTTTTTTATTTTTAATGTTAAATGTTTTTAAACATTTATAGTTTTACTTCTTGAATGCTGTTGCGTTGCTAAATTCTTGATATTGATAAAAAAAAAGAAAATAACAAGAATTACATTAATGATAATATTTAAATAAAATAATATATAATAATAATAATAATAATAAAGTAAAAGAAGAAGAAGCATGCTTATAATCAATTCAGTTTAAAAGGTCATGCGTCGTGTTTAATAACGTTATACTAACAGAAAGCGGTGACATCATGGTGGAAAGTAAAAGATCATTTAAACACAGCTCAAAAGAAAAAAAAAATGTGCGCAATGAAAATGTGAGCCTTGTTGGAGCGTGTAATCCTGAAAGGTAAAATCTAAAGGCATTTATCAAAAGAAATGAAGTTAGCGAGAATTTATCGCAGAGGAAGAAAGTTTACATTGAAACCAGTCTTTGCTTTTCATTGTCACTTTTTTTCTTGTTTTAACAATGAATATATCCAAAATGTTGGTTTTATAGTAAGTAAAAAGTAGACTTTTTTTTTCTATTTCATCCCCAATCCAGGCATTAATTCCATTAAAACACAGAAGGTTACAGGGAGTGACGATGAAAGAGAATGGGAAAACTGAGAATGGGTAGGATTGAGAAAAAAAAAATGAAAAGGGTTAAAGACAGAAAATAGCAATTGACGTTACATTTAAATATTTGAAGATTGTAGTTATCAGGGAAGCAAGACATAGGAAGGGAGTTCAACAGGTGTGTAGTGAGCAAAAAGAAGCTGTTGGAGTAGAAATGACGGTTGCATCTGTTTAGTTTAACAATAAAACCGAGAGACCTATTTGCCAATCTAGTTGCACGCTTAAATTCATGTAATCGTGTCACCAGCAAAAAAACTCATCAGAGCAGTTACCTTGAAAATATTTGTAGAAAAGACAGAGGGAAACAACGTCACATTGGTGAGAAAGTAACTGAAATCGAGATGCCTGGTCAGGATCAATAAAGAAAAAGACAGAAGATGGCAATTGACGTTACATTAAAATATTTGAAGATTGTAGTTATCAGGGAAGCAAGAAATAGGAAGGGAGTTCCACAGGTGGGAAGTACGAAAAAATAAACTTTTAGAGTAGATGTAGCGGTTACATCTTTCTAGTTCATCAGCAAACGGTGATACCTTCTTGCCAATCTAGTAGCACGCTTAAATTCATGTAATCGGGTCATCAGCGAATTAAGCTCATAAGAACTATTGCCATGACATATTTGTAGAAAAGACAGAGGAAAGCCATGACACGACATTGAGAAAGTCACTGAAGTCGAGATGACTGGTCAAGATCAATAAAGCAATAAACAGAAGATGGCAATTGCAAAAGACGGAACAAGGTAGTTGCATTCAAATTTTTGAAGATTGTAGTTATCAGGGAAGCAGGAAGTCAGAAGGGAGTTCCACAGGTGGGAAGTGCGAAAAAAGACCTAGTTGCCAATCTGAAAGACTTTGGTTTCTTTTTTATTTTCGTTACTTTCCGTACTGGTTTGCAGCAAACTAGAATAAACGCCACTTTGCGTTTATTTCTTTCGAGGTCATTTTTAGTTGCCTTTAATGGCCTGCGAAGTACTGTAGAATGTAACTTATCTGTGAGATGTAGCAATATCAGGTTCAGCACATATCTTGTTAAATGTCACCATCTGAAAGATGTTACAAAAGTTGTTTCAGACGCTTATTGTCCTAACGATTATCAGCTAAGTGAAGTGAGCCATAGCAAACGACATAGACAAAGAAGGTCATTGAATGAAGTCAGACCTTAATAAATTACATTTTAGACACAGGAGACAGGATGAAGAACAATGTCCTCTATAAGATAGTGGTTACTACCAGCCGAAAACAGAAAGACCTAGAGAAAGACCGGAGAAAAAGCCACTCACCTCAACGCTACAGGGTTAGACTGTTTACCTTCCCTCCCATCGCTTCATCCCTACCACGCTCGCCCAAAGCAATAGGTTACAACCAGAATAAAATTTGGTTACTGCTACAATCGGCGAATGGTTTTATTTCGTGGGTGAAGATCTGAGTTATTTTTAAGCTGCAAGCGTTTGGCTGGATGAAGCCGCACACTGAGAACGAACCTGGTTTCTGGTCGGAGCTGCAAAGCTACATGGTTGAAACATTAAAAAAAAGAAACACGAAGGTGTTTTTAATGGACCTCGCGTTAATCTGGAAACATTGAAACGAATTACAAAAATATGCATATTGAATTAGGTAAGAGGATTTATTTGGCCGCCGATTTGATGAAGACGACGGCACATGCGTCGAGAAAGAAGAGGAAATTGATGCTATCTCGGAATCGATTCTCTTGACAAAGACGTCATGGTTGATGGCAAAAGATTTTGCGATATTCCCCCCGCCCCCGCAGAACAAAGTGAAAAATAAAATAAAATGTGTAAAAGAAAATCCGATACATAGAGATAATTTTTCTGAGTCCATCAAACGGACACTGAATGCAAACAGCGTTCAGTGAAAGAAAAATACTTCTGTGTCAGTTTACATCATTTTTTAAAATTATGTCACCCTAAGCAAGGCAATAAAACCACTAAGACGGAAGAGGTTACTGAATGTGAGAGAATATGTAAAAAAAAACACTAGTAAGGAAAGAGTATAATAGATCAGTAATTAAGAAGGAAGATAAGGATTGACACTGCATTTGAATTTTTGAAGATGAAATTTGATTCGGAAGCAAGAAGCCGGAAGAGAGGTTCACATACGAGAAGTGCAAGAGAAGAAACTGTTAGCATAGAACTTACGGTTACATCTACAACCCGACTCGAACCAGAATATAAACATTTTTCCAATATTTGACTACGGTAGGCCTACTAATATTGCTCAGACGCTGGGCTCGCATTATACATCTGCTATATAAAAAAAAAAATAAAGTTTTTCCCAAATAAATTCAGAGGTCGCACTAAACATGAAGTTGAATTATACACGAGTATATACGGTAGTTTTTAAAATAATTTTGACACCAGCAAGGCAATAAAGCCTCTAAGACGATAAGGAGTTACTGAGCGTTCGAGAATATGAGAAAAATATCCTATTAAAGAGAGAAGATAATAAAAGAACAAGAATTGTACAGACAGGAGCTAATGATTGATATTGCATTTAAATTTTTGAAATTCGAAGTTGACTGGAAAGAAAGAAGCCGGAAGAGAGAGTTCCACAAGCGAGAAGTGCGAGAGAAAAAATGTTAGCATAGAACTTACGGTTACATCCAGCCATTTCAACTGTAAAATGGTGCGACCTTGCCGCTAAACTAGTACTGTGATATATAATATAAAAAAAAAACAACATGTATACATTCATACACTTTTAATCATGACAGCACTTGAGGCCACACCCACGCTCACATGGCTGCGTGTGTGTATATGCCTGTGTGTAGGGGATTAAAACATGCGTGCGCACATAATTATCATGGAATATCAAATTCTGCTAATATGGTTATAGCTGTTCGATTCATTTGTCCTTTTTACGTCTTTTGAAGTTTATTTAAGAATTCTTAAGAATACATTTTGGAGATGATGATTTACTGATATAAATCCTACTAATTAACCCATAGAAGGGGAGAAGAGGTG